>OX377613.1:71805600-72363419 GCA_947397855.1 Thelaira solivaga
GTCATTTTATTACTACGTAGTTTTATCGAGTCATCACTCCATTCTTGTCTTTTAGGTGCCATAATATAGACAAAAAATAATCAACAAGAAATTTGTGTCTTGAAGCAACAGAATCTGTTTTATGCGCTTACCAGCCAAAATAACGTCTCATGGAAAGATGAAATGATCTACATTCAAGACGCATTCTCTCATGCGTGTGTTTCCCTTATCACCAACATCCCTTGCTGAAAAATTTTAATTTATTTGAGTTTAATTATAGATCTACATTAATGTTTTCTTTATGTAATAATTTCTATTTAGAATTTAAAAGTTTAACAAAATATTAATCTTTATTTGTGCTAAATTCCAGAAATTGTCTTAGTTTTAAAATTTAAAAACCAACACAATTTCAGGAATTAAGCACAAATAAAGATTAATATTTTGGTAATTTTTTCTTTATTAAAATTTGTATTGCTGTCAAAGTTTGGTCAACTCGGAAAGTACACTTAAAGTGTTAATACAAATATGACAGCAGTGTATCTGCCTATGTGTCAGTGAGTATGTCTTTTTAAATTTTTTTTGCGTTTTCGTATATAAAGCACATTAAATTTAAGTTCTTTTTAATCCTTTTAATGCACTACATGTTCCTTCACATTAAAATATTTAACTGCTATATAAATTAAAAGAAAAAGTATTAATAACACTGGAAAACAAGAAAACATTGACCAATCAAAATTAACAGGAAATTCAAGTGAAATGCTGGTTCAAAAAAAAATTGCTTAATTTATTTTTTATGAATAAATATTTTTCAAACTTAAGATCTTCATTTCAAAATCTCTTTACGACAATTCTTTGCATGTCATTTTTAGGTAAAAAAATATATTTTAAAAAAAAATTTAATCTCTATTTGTGCTTAATTCCAATTTATGTTGGTGTGCAAAATGCATTATTTTTCCATGCTATTCTTATGGAAAATTTTAGAAAAATTATTTATTAATTTTCATGGGAAATATGATATCGTCGCCCATTTGTTTTAATTTGAATCGCTTTTAAAATATCGTATTCACTTCTCTCCTTTTCCCTTATCTTGAAATCAAAATCAGAGAAAACAATTTTTTTTATATGATCTGTTATATTTGAAAGTGATATAAGTCCTCTTAAAAAAAATAACGATTTAGCGGTAATTTTAGTAAGATAAGGACCTCATTTAGCTAATGCTGATTCATTAAAAAAAAAAAGTTCATACGAGTATGTAGTTTGAATTCTCTATATGCGAGAGACACTTATAAAAAAAATTTTCTGCTGATACACCTGTTGTTTGGTTGTTATTTTCTTTGTAGTCGTATGTCAGTTGTATTATTATAAAAATAATTTTTATTTAATTTATTTCCTTTGTTACAGCAATTTTACAGATTTAATTGAATTACAGAAACTGATTTTAAAATTTTAAATTCAATCAATTATAAAAAAAAATTAATAATGGCCGTAACCATTATAATAATTGATAAAAGACAAAAATTGTTGATTGTGTTGAAGCTCTCGCAAATGTAAATGTACATCATCAATATCAACTTTCACAATATTAAAGTTGATCTCATGAAAATCTGTAGTACCAGAGTACACTTTCTGAAATAAAAAGCTGAATTTTTAAAAGGAACATTTTGATAGTAAAATCAATTTTAAGTACCTGAAATCTGTTGGAAGTCATCCACAGCTCTTCTTCACCATAAAGATTCTTCACTACCTTCATGCCACTAACAAATTCTAAATATTCAGGTATCACTGGCAATTCTATGATATTTTCACTGTCATAAGGTGTATTGACCTGCCACGCCAACAATTTAATGGGATTCAAAGTGACACAATAAAGATATTTTCGGCTGTCTATTGCTGATGCTGCGCACTCACTTCTACGTTTTCCCAAAGCTACAAACTCTCCAGGCATATTCTCTACACTACTTTCAAACAAAGTTTTGTTATTGATAACACTCAGGGGCACAGAATACTCTGTTACACTGGCAAGTGGATGGAAATATAAATTGTTTTTGTCAGTTGCCAAGCTAAATATGCCATCCATTAGCAGAAAATCTTCACCAGCCACAGTGTGTAATCCATGGTCTGGATCGGGATACATGAACCTGTTCTCAATACGCCAGGCATTATTATTAAAATAATCATACACCACCAAACCATGCAAGCCAACATCAGCCACATAAATCATTGAATGTCTGCAGTTACCTAAATGGTGTACATCTTTAGTGTTCACAATTACACTAATAAACAATGAGACGTTCGGTGTATACAAGGATGATTCAAAACGGTAACGGTGTATAAGCTTGTCAGTAAACAAATCAAATAGCAGTAACTGAGGAGGACACTTTTGCTGGGAACCAATAACACCAGAATCAATAACCCACATTTGGTTACATTCATTGACCTAAAACAAAATCCAAGTGTTATGGATTTTTTTAATTTCATTAACTAAATGACTGATTTGTTGTGAAAATTTGTTTACGTACGGTCACACGAAAAGCTGAGGTTATAGCATCACAATTGTTGACAATGCCATTGTTGTGAGCTTCATAGTTGGGATATGGTTGCAGATGAGGATTGCTAGAACCGTGTTTAGGTGAGACTGTGGCCAAGGTATAAGGTATTCCTTTCTGAAACCTGGGTACAGTTACAAAAGTTCTAAGATGGCCTCGATCTATTGAAGAAAATTACAGACAAGTTTCAAAGAAATGCAATATATATTTTTTTTTATTGAACAATAACTTACCGTAAGTGGGTTGGATATCGATGGGTATGGCATTGGCCGGTTGTAGGTTTCCAGTCGCCTCAGCTTGCTGTTTAGCATAGTGAGTGGGGAAATCAAATTTCAGTATATTCCATTTGTATATGCTTGCTAGTTGGATGGTGTCGGGAAGCCAATTTACTGCTGAGCCCTGTGAGCATAAAATCAACACACTTACAGTGGCATAGGCGAGTAGAAAATTCATGATCTTACACAAAACAAAAAAATTGATTTTAATTCTTACTTTAAAAAAAACACACATACAAATTTTTATTTTAATAAATTTAAATTTAAATTTAAAACTCACTTTAGTTTTTAGTTGAAAAAAAGAACTTGGTTTGCTGCATGAGATATCAGACATCCTCCTTTTATATAAAATTTTTTGTGTGTTTAGCTTTATTATATAATTATTAAAATAGTTTGAACAACAATTTAAACAAAGCAATAATAATAAATGAATTCTAGAAGGAAATATGTTGCTTTATAATTTTATTAAAATAAAAAACATTTACCATCAGTTTTTATTTACTGAAATTATTTAGAGATAAAAAGTGTTTGAAGCACTCAAAATTATGGAATAAGATCTATTTTTATCTAGACGTTTATTAAGGCAAACGTTGTCGTAGAAGAATATTATCAATTTTTTTCTTATGACCAAATGACGTTCAGTGATGCCTCTTGCTAAGAATATGTAAGCTAATTGGCGTAAAAGAGGGCTAGAAAAAACTAAATCACTTAAACACAATTTAAATTTGCCAGTGGGGAGTCTTTATAGCCATCACTGTAGTAGCCAAATATTCATATTTTAGTTAATAAAACAAGTTAAATTCGGCTATGCCGAGTGGTATATACCCTTCACTGTGTCAGCAAAATATTAATATTTTTCACTTTCCACAGCCTTCTAAAATATCAAAAACATAAAAAAAATTAAAGGAGTGAAGATAAATATGACGAGCTAAATATGTTTTAACGTAACCCCTGAAGTGTTTTTATAATTTGTAAATATATTTTCAGTATTTATGGTATATATATCAAATACGTCTTACGGCCTTAAATACTGCTACATATATTTTTAGCAGTAGTTTAGCGGGGGTCGTCTAGATCGGTAACTTACTGCCCAAATACTCAGAAGTTACTTTGAATTATTTTTACTTTTTATTTTTTTTAATATCCATATACCGATGTGCTATTGATCTGAGGGATTTTTGCAGCTTACAGACGAAAATTACGGAATGGAACACATATCATTTTAAAGAGAAGGTCGTATAGATTTGTAATCTACTACCCAAATACTCGGAAATTACCTTGGATTATTTAAAAAAATTTTTTTTTTTTAATTAACATATACTCTAGTACTGTTGGTCTGAAGGATTTTGGCAATTTCCGTTTTACATCATAAAATAAAAACTGCGAATTTATTCGCAAGTATTAAAAGACTTCCAGAAAGTTTAGACTCTACAGATTAAACTCCTTCTTGATTTTATTAAATTTTAATGAAAAAATCGTGAATGGTACCCCGCTAAAATGGGGAATGATAAAAACACATCTGAGCAAAAGTACTGGGGTATGAGGGAAAATTTTTTTTTTAAAGTAATGCACAGTAGCTTCTGAGTATTTGCACGGTAGATTACAAAAAAAGACAGGCTCCTCTCCTAAATGATATGTGTCCCATCCCTCAATTTTTAATGGTTCGTTGGGAGCAACAGCACTGGGGTATATGCAAATTAAAAAAAAAATTCCAAATAATCCAAAGCAACTTCCGAACGAACCATAGAAGATTGCGATAAGGGCCAAATATCATTTTTAAGGAGAGGTTGTTTAAATTTCTAATCTACTGCCGAAATACTCTGAAGTTAAATTGAACTATTTTTAAAAAAAATTTTAAATTTCCATATACCCTAGAGCTGTTGCTTTGAAGGATTTTTAGCTTTTCCAGCTTTGCCGAGGTAAAATTCCCGATTTTGGCGAGAAAAATTATCAAAATCAAGTAGGCTCTAAGCTTTCTGGAAATGGTTTAACAATTTCTAAAAACCTCGTAGTTTTTATTTTAGGATTCAAAACAGAAACTGCCAAAATCCTTGAGAACAACAGCACTGGGGCTTATGGAAATTCCAAAAAAAAAAATTTTTAAATAGTCCAAAGTAATTTCTGAGTATTTGGATGGTAGACTACTAATCTAGACGACCTCGACTAAGCTACAAATATATACTCGTATAGAAGTATTTAGTGAAAACATATTTAGAAATACTAAAAATCTTCATATTTAACTTAATTTTTTTTGTATGTTTTTTGATATTTTAGAAGTCTGTGGAAAATAAAAACTATTAATATTTCGCTAACACAGTGAAGGGTTTATAAGACTCAGCATAGCAGAATTTAACTTGTTATACTTTTCTCTGAGTTCTTTGTATGTAACAAATATTTTTCTGGTTGGCCGCTTAAGCAACCTAAGTATTTTATACTTGAGAGATATGGAATCCAAATTCAAGATAATATCTTCTGGCACAGTTCTACATGAATTGTTTTTACTTTTATTTAAATTCTTTAATTAGAAAAATTTTAGATTTCTGAGAGATGACAATAATTTATGAAATTTTGTTTTCTGTGTATTAAATTGTGTGTAACCAATAGGAACTTTGATTATATTAAAGTTGATTTCATCAAAATTTCGGCTGCCATATTTCTAGAAAAAACCAAAGCTTGCAAATTAAGATTAAAGAAACAAATAAAACTTTTTGTACCTGCGACCTATTGGAAATCATCCACAGCTCTTCTTCACCATAGAGATTCTTCACAACCTTCATGCCACCAACAAATTCTAAATATTCCGGTATCACTGGCAATTCTATGATATTTTTACTGTCATAAGGAGTATTGACCTGCCACGCCAACAATTTAATGGGATTCAAAGTGACACAATAGAGATATTTTCGGCTGTCTATTGCTGATGCTGCACACTCACTTCTACGTTTTCCCAAAGCTACAAACTCTCCAGGCATATTCTCTGCACTACTTTCAAACAAAGTTTTGTTATTGATAACACTCAGGGGCACAGAATACTCTGTTACACTGGCAAGTGGATGGAAATATAAATTGTTTTTGTCAGTTGCCAAGCTAAATATGCCATCCATTAGCAGAAAATCTTCACCAGCCACAGTGTGTAATCCATGGTCTGGATCGGGATACATGAACCTGTTCTCAATACGCCAGGCATTATTATTAAAATAATCATACACCACCAAACCATGATTCCAGCCATCAGCCACATAAATCATTGAATGTCTACAGTTCCCCAATTGGTGAGGATTCTTAACATGTACTAAAGGGTTAAAAAGTAGTGAGACGTTCGGTGTATACAAGGATGAGTCAAAACGGTAACGGTGTATAAGTTTGTCAGTAAACAAATCAAATAGCAGTAACTGAGGAGGACACTTTTGCTGGGAGCCAATAACACCAGAATCAATAACCCACATTTGGTTACATTCATTGACCTAAAACAAAATCCAAGTGTTATGGATTTTTTTAATTTCATTAACTAAATGCATAAATGACTGATTTATTATTAAAATTTGTTTACGTACGGTCACACGAAAAGCTGAGGTTATAGCATCACAATTGTTGACAATGCCATTGTTGTGAGCTTCATAGTTGGGATATGGTTGTAGATAAGGATTGCTAGAACCGTATTTAGCTGAGACTGTGGCCAAGGTATAAGGTATGCCTTTCTGAATTCTGGGTACAGTTACAAATGTTCTAAGATGACCTCGATCTGTCGAAGAATATTGCAGACGAATTTAAAAAATGTTTATTATGTATTTAGTGAGAACTTACTATAAGTGGGTTGAACATCAATTGGAAAAGCTTTAGCTGGGTTTAGATTTCCATTCGCTTTAGCTAGCTGCTTAGCATACTCAGTGGGGAAATCGAATTTTAGTATATTCCATTTATATACGCTCTCTAGCTTAGTGGTGTCGGGCAACCACTTTACTGCTGAGCCCTGTGAGCATAAAATCAACACACTTACAGTGGCATAGACGAGTAGAAAATTCATGATCTTAAGCAAAACAAACAAACAAATAGATTTTATTTTTTAATTAAAAAAACACAAATTTTATTTTTCTTTACTTTAGTTTTTATTTTATAAAAAAAAAAAGTTCGTTTGCTGCATGAGATGGTAAACATGCTGCTTTTATATAAAATTTTTTGTGAGTTTAGTTTTATCTCTATATTTTGGAAAACAACTTAAAGTCTGTGATAAGCAAAGCATTAACAATAAACATATTTTATTATCAAGTTAAATAAAAAATATTTACTATCAGCTTTTAATTACGAAGATTATTTAGAGATAAAAACTATTTAACAAAAATTTATAAACCAAAAACTATGTTTAGTTAGACGTTCAAAATTTTATGGTAAAACGTAATTGCTAGCTTATTTTTTATGATCAGTTGGCTTCAGTGATGCCCGCAGTTAAGAAAAAAGTCAGCTAAATTGGCCTAAAAAAAAGCTAGAAAAAACCAAATTTTTTTATTGCAAAACGAGTGAAAAGATTCTTAAAAATAATACCGAAAACTTTCAAATGGGAATTCTTTTCAACGAGGCTAAAGCTCAGCATTACTAATCGTTGTTTTCAGAAATATAAATATAATTTCAGCAAATCCATACAGATATATTTAGTGTTTTACCTTATGTTTTATCTATATAATTAATTAAAAAAAAAATTATTTGAAATAAATATTTGAGTTGAGAATTTTTTTAAATATTTTAAAAACAAAAAAGGCAAGAATCTGAGTCTAGCAGAAAAATGCCGAATTGGTGACTCTATTGAGAAAAACATATTTCTCCAACTTTTAAGCTTTTTTTTTTTTTTTTTTTTTTGAATAACTTGATAAAGCCATTTAGTATCTTATTCTTTAGCAAGTGTCTTGAACAACCAACATTTTATTGTTCCCAAAAAATCGTTTATTTCAAAAGTTTCATAAGTCGCATTTATTTTAGTTTTATAAAAACAATAAAAAGTATTTAATTTAAAATTTGAGTTAAAACAAAATTATATTAAATAACCTGCACAGTTTATTAACAATAATAATAAACAAAATTTAGAAAAAACTGTGTTTGGCTTGTGTTGTTTTAGCAAAAAATGGGGTCTGTGATAGTACGCAATTTAATAAATAAAAAAAAAAAAAAATTGGGGAATTAAAAAAGAATTACTTGAGCTGTTGTTTTTAAAGTGGTATAAGTCAACTTTAAAAAAAAAAATTATCAGCAGATATAGTCGCTGTATATATATATTACTAAAATTACCGCTAACTTATGTGTTTCTAAAAATGGACTTATACCACTTTCAAAAATAATAGAGAATTTTTTTTAGGTAAATAATCATACTCTCTATCATTCTTATCTTTGGATCATGTTTTATTTTTTTTTTTGGTTATGACTCCAAAATGACGGTCATTTGGTAAGAATGAATAAATAGGTTTATGGAAAAATACCGATTTGACAGACAAAGCAGTGTAGTGATCTATCTACATGATTTTTACCCAGAATACGAATTTACTTTTATGACATCTTTTTCATTTGTTCTTGTTGCAAACCGTGCTCTGGTACCTAATTTTTATTATAGCTAAGAAATCATTTCAATGTGAAGTTGTTTAAATACTCATCCTCAGTGGATGACACAAACGCTGCTGATGAGGAAAAAAAGATTTTTTCCGAAAACGTCACTCCAGCAATACAGTGTCTGCTAGTAAAATCAATGTTTCTATATTTCAAATAAAAACCGAGTACTTGGTTGATTTTCAATATGGAATTGTAATATGACTATTGAGAATCAAAAATATGAACTAAAGCGAGAATAATATAAATTATTCTTGAAGAAAATGAGTTTAACACTGTAATACTGAGTTAAAACTTAAATTAAATAATAAAGTATGATAGTTTAAAAACAATATGTTAAAAAAAAATAAAAATATAAATTCGACTATTTTTAGAAATCTTTCTATAAGTTTATAATTTTCATTGTATGTCTGTGCATCTGAGAAATTTAAAATACAGTGTAACACTCCCCTAAATAAAAGCTTTTTTTACATTTTTTTTATATATGAATTATTGGTTTTTAGTTTCAAATTATAATTTTCAGCTGAGTTAAAGTGTTATAGTTGTGGCCAAATTTTAAATTCTTCTAGACAATTTATAAATTTCTTTCATAAACACATAAGCGTTCTTTTTATTATTATTATTTTTTTTTTTTAGAAAAACATTTGTCATACTGATATAAAAATATCCTTTGGCCTTTTCTTTTTGTGTTCAGTTTGCTTACATCAGTTCATCATTAAGCGAAAACGTGTCTTGATTTTTAAACAATGCATGATTATGAAAAGCTGTTACTGCTAAAATGAAATGAAGAAACACATAAATTTACTGGCAATATCACAACGACATCGTTATAGCTATAAAATCAACTACAATAAAACATAATCTTCAGTTACTGAGTTAAATAACTTGTAAAAAAAGTACAAGAAAAAGGAAAAGCAGTGAAACGAATATTAGCAATTTACTAACGGAAACAAAACTCAGCGAAAAACGAATTGCCTTAAAAGAAAAATTGTATTTTAAGAAAAAAAAAATACAAATACTTTTCTACAACCACAGCAAAAAAAGGGTTAATATAATTTCCAGTGTTGCTAATGATAACGAAAAGTAAAAGTAATTAACTTTTAGAAAAGTTGTTAAGAAAAAGGTGTTCAAAGAGTAAGTAATTAGAAATGAGGCTATTTTTAAAACATATCAGATGACTTAAGAAAAATATCGCCAACAAGTTTATTGTTCCGTTTTTATAGGATGTTATTGTGAGAGCTAGATAGGAAAGGTATATATAAAATTATGATTCCATTTTAAGCTTCTACACCCTGCATGTGACAAACAATAAAGTGGATCCGTTTGTCTGTTGTTGAAATAAACTTTCTAAAGTCCTTAGATAATGTGCAGGAGAATTTCGTTCGCCAATCTGTTAGTTCGCCAATTTCAAGTTGTTATTGAAATTCAGTCCGATTGGTTAATAGATGACTGAGCTCTGAGCTCTGAAGTGGAACTATCTCTATGAAGAGGATCATTTTTCTGAATGGTTTTCTTGCGTATTTTGTTTTCAAAACAAAACTGTTAAAGAAAGGTGATACGTAGTTTTTTCAGTCATAATATCTGTAAAAAAAATTAAAACATTCGGTTTGCGAAAAACCAAGAAAAATCTAAAATTTAGATTCTCTTTAATTTCTGTTTGTTTGTTTTTTTTATTGAAATTTTTAAGTGCTTCGTATGCGTAATGGGTGTGTACACATTCCTATTAACGATAACAAGCATATTCAAAGAAAATTATTTAAATAAATATTTTCCATTTCATAATTTTTTTTTTTTTTTTTTTTTTTTTTTTTTTTTGTAAATTTTATTTTTTTATTTTTTCTCAAGTTTTTTTCAAAATATTTTTCTTTATTTCTTTTTTTTTTACTACTGTAAAGGAACAAATTTAACTTACTTCTTTTTACACACACACACACACAAAAGACTTAAATCAACTCTATCACAAGTTATAATAACAAATTGCAGACATAATAATAGTTTTTGGTCAATACAACTTATAATTTTTGACCGGCTTATAATAATATTTTTCTTTTAAGTGCATAATAAAATATTGGGTTGTTCGGAAAGTAATTTCGTTTTACTTTTCGAATAAAGAAAGACAATTTTCATTCAAATTTTCATAAATAGTTGAAAGCAATCAATTTAATCTGTGACTGATTTTACGTATTGTTGTATTTCTACAAGCTTCAACGGGCCTTCCGTAGTGTGCACCTCCTACATCCGACAGTACTATCAGCACATCTTTTTGATGTGTCTCTGGCTTGAACGGCATTCTTACCTTTTCTATAGTAAAAAAAGTTAAAAGTGATGAAAATGCTGTTTATTGCTCTCCATAATTAAAAGGACACCAACCAAAAACTACTGCTTAGAATTAATTGACTTTCTTCACAGACAAGTCTTTCCATATCAGCTCTTAAAACATATACTCTAATCCACGTAGACTTTAATGCAAAAGTTATGAAAAAAAATTATATGAAAAATTTCGATAATGTTGACTTTAAAGTCTACATGTGAAGTTGGGGAAAAACGATATTATTTTCTGTACAACACAAATGTTACACACAGGTTTCATAGCAAACAATGGTATGGAAAATATTTTCTCTCACACTCACTTGACTTAATCACATTGATGGTGATAATAAAAATGAAAATTATTTTTCAATAATTTTAATATGATATTCAGGTTAATAATCATAATAATGAAGTTATTTTTATTATTAAAGTTGTACAAACACATTTACAAACGCAAACATACTCCAAAAGTTATTTAATTAATTAATATTTTTAATAATAATGAGCGTTATAATGAAAAAAAAAATTACACACACAAGCAACAACTTTTTTTAATAGTTTTTCTGGATTTTCTGCATACTATGGACTCATCAATTTCATAAACAATATGATGCTTTCATTCATTTATTTTTTTTTTTTCTTTAGTCATTCATAAGCCAGGTTATTCATTTAGTTGTCCTTTAGTCCATTCAGTCGTTGAATTAATTAAAACAAGAAAATATTGCTTATTGTGAGGCATGCACTTGTGTGTGTGCTTGTATGGCTGAGTGTATTGTCAAGTGTAAATTATATTTACGAATTAATTAAAATACTTGCGTAATAAAGTGCTCAAGAAGTCAATATAAAAATATTTTTATGATTTGTGCTTTATTAAACGTAAAAAAAAAGTTTTTTTTTAATATCGTTAATTACTGTTTATTACAAAACTCGTTGCTAATATAAACTTGTAATTATTAGCTTAACTTAGGGATCAGTTAAATAATAATTAAAAAAGAAAATAATGATTTATAATTTAAGCTACAAGTAAATATTAAATTAATTACTATTGAATAAAATGATGCCATAATTATACCCATCACAGTAAGTAAGAAGAATTTTGTACACCGTACATGGGACACCCTATAAAGTATATATATATTCTGGATTTATGATGTCCGCCTCTTTGTGTATCTGTTCGTCAAGTCGTTGAAATCAACTTTCTGAAGTCTCTAACCCCCCAACCACACGAGCAATATGTTTGGTAATTATTGCCGTGGCAACTGTCAAATTTTATTGGCAACACCAAATATTAAAGTGCAGACCTCATGAATATGAAAAGGTGGCTTATGACTCAAAAAAGAAATTGCGAGAAACAGCTGTTAAAGATAAACAATGCATTTCGTCAGTTTCTTAGTAGTTTTTCTTTTGCATTATGAACAGTCATGCCCAAAAGGCAAAAGAGCATAAATGAGATAAGTTCGTGTTTGTATATAAAGAGCGATGCTGTTTTAAAATTTTTCAATTCCATTTATTATCTTGATTCTGGATTTTCAATAAAATTCTGTTTTTCTTTCATTTGTGCTCATTCTCTACATTTTTAGTACACTTCTAAGCAAGTTAGGACTTTCTATATAGTTTTCACCACGTGAAAGAGTGTTTCAAAATTTATCGAAACCAAAAAAAAAGTGGAAAAATTTTTTTTGAGTCATAAGCCACATTTTCATAGGCCGGGTCACATATGCTGAAACATTCGTTGAGCAATAGTTGTTATAACATATTGCTTAGCAATTATCTTGCAGATATGCTGTCAAATTGAATTATCATTTTTTGTGAAAAATTAAAAACGTGTGAAGCTATAAAACACCAAGCTAATAAAAAATTAAAAAATTCTTCAACGACATAAAACCACAACATTAATAATATTAATTAATTGCTTTAAAGCAATAAATAGTTTAACGTTATTATTTTCACCTCTCATTTAATGGTTTTAAAAACTTTTAATTTTATGTTCTCAGATACGAGTACGACGTGTTCGCCACCTCAAAATAGAAGCTTAAATATTGACATTTAAGGTAATCAAATTTGACAGTTGCTACAACAATAATTGCTCAACATATTGCTCGTTTGGTTGGGGGCTAAGCAACGTACAGAAAAGTTTAGTACATAAATCTGTCAGTTGTTATTGAAATTCAGCCAGAACAGTTCATAAATGGCGGAGCTATAAGTCAAACACCGCAACTAATTAACATGATAATATAACATTACAAATTGGAAGTACAAAATGCAGATAATAAAAATAAATTTAAGCCCCATTATAACTGGAATTAAGCACCCAAAAAATAGCTTAATATGGTATTAATAAAAATACTAATTTAGAAAATTCTTGTTTTTGCATATGCCATGACTAAGTTGCATGTGAAAATTATTTTGTAAATCCTGTGTTTGTTTAGAAGTTTACAAAAATTCTTTCCCATTCGCACATGTAACGCATTTATGGTTTTATTTTTCTTTAGAAATTTTGGCTTTTATTTTTGTTAATTTTTTGGGCAAAAGTTTAGAGTTAAGAAATTTTGCAGGTGCTTACTGTCGTTATACATGCTTATGTATGTGTTTTAACATGCGTATTTAACATAAACTTAACTTGTTTACTAAAGTGGATTATCTGGATATGTGTAACCGTTTGTAGCAATTTTAAGCAATTTTGTTATTTTTTTTCCTTTGTTTTTAGTTTTTCACTAGAACATGGAAAAAAAAGCGAAAAATACAGCATCAAAAGAATGAAAAGAGATCCTGTAAAGTCACGTTTACATGCAGTAATTTTATAAATTACATTTTAGCATAATTACGAAGAGAAAATGGCAACCAAAATGATGCCCGTATAAAGGAGAGCAATTATGTACGTTTAAAATACACACAAACACAAAAAAAAAAAAAAAAAAACTACCAGCCAGCATTTTATAAAGTTTTAAACAAATAAAAATATCCAACATCAATTCTAGCCAGTGTTGTCTTTACTCACAATTGGCTGTTTTTGAGCAAGTTCCCGTATAAAATTTTTATTGAAAATCTGTAGTTTAACTCAATAAATTTTTAAGAAAAATTCTGTGTTTTGTAGAAAATTTTATTGCTTATATTATAAAAGCAGTGGAGAAAAGTGTGCGCTGAGCCGTACTTTGGCATTATGAAAAAAGTGCTTCCTGTGTCGAATTACGAGTGTAAAAAAATTGGGAACTGCCAACTGAACTCAGAAAAATTAAACACTTTATCAATCTTTGGAGGTGCACAACCCAGAATGCAGCTGTGTAAACAGGAAGTATTAGAATCAGCTATGTAGGTTCTGTGGCTTGCATGACGAAACCTCAGAAAATGTACCTTCAAAAAAAGACTTCTGGGAGACTCCCAGAGAAATAGAAATGCTCTGACTGAACAGAATAATTAACTCGAAGTCTAAATTTTAAACAATGAACTGTACAAAAGATCCCAGGGGGCGGTAAATATAATGATTATAATATTTAAAAAACAACACACATAACAGGTACCCTGTCCAATGTATCACATATAATACCAAAAACATTTTTTTGTACCATGTTCGCAGAGTCCATTCTTCTATTAATCTTGACTTATTCACGAATCGACAATCATGCGCTTTATTTCTTACTGCTTAAGAAAAAATATTTCTAAAACGCAAATTTTTGATTTAACACTGTTTGAAAAAAAAATATTTTTTTAGCTCTTTACCATTCAAGTTAGATTGACTGCTCATTTATAGTTAATTAAAATTAAATTAAATTCATAATTATGAACACCTACTTTCATATTTCTTTATTAATGTTTAAAATTGATAATCTCTCAAGCTTTTGTTTAAATTAATATTTTTTCTACACCATTATTTGCCGAAAAAAATTATTTTTGGAATTTTATTGTTATTTAGTTAGGGCAACACTGCTTCTAATGCTCATATCTCGTTGTCTTCTCATGTGCTAGTATGTTGAGGTATAAAACTATTGTTCATAAAATGAGGGTCTTAATTAGCATAGCACAAACCAAAAGTTATCAACAACAAAAGTTTATAATTGCCAACCCAGATACACAATGTTTTTTTTTTAGTTCTGTATTCAGTATTTAAGGTGAATTTAAAATTTATATTAATTCTTTACTATTAACAAAGTAGCAGCCAACCAAAACTTATAGTAATTAAATACACAAAGCAGAGATAAAAGAGATAAAATAAACTACATAAAATTTAATTTAAATTATTTGTTAATTATTTTATTCTCTAAACTTAACCCTTAAACATATTTTAAGTTTTGTTTTATTCTTGCTAGAAAAGTTAAATTCAAAATATGCAATCTAACTCTCAAACACTTAAACTTTCGGATGTTTTTGTAAGTTTTAAATTTGAGCTCAAAAACGTACCATTAATTAAGTTTTCTGTACATTTCATGTACCTAAAACGAAGTAGGCGCATGGCTATCTAAGCCAATTTAATATTGAAATTTGAAAAAAGGGGAAAATTTCAACCCCATTCTGATACATGTGTACGTTTTTTGGGTCCCCTGGTAGCCAATTTCATCACAAAGACATACCAGAGCTGCTGTTTGTTTTCTGTTTGCTGGCATATCTGCAAAAGAAATAAATATTGGGATATTATTAAAACTCAGTATCTGTCTTAGTATTTTTTTTAAATAAATTTCAAACGAATCTTTTTTAAGCCTTAACAAAATTTCTTTTAAAATAATAAATATAATAAAAGTAAGCAACCAAAAGCGCCCAAGAATTTTTAAACTCTTTTCAAACAAAAAAAAAAAAAAATATCTCTGCATTTTGGAGTAAAACTATTTTTATTAACAATAATAAAAAGCATAAAGTAAAAAGCAATTTATAAGCATATTCTTATTGTTACTTCCAAAAGTTTTTCAATTAAATAAGAACACAATAAATAAATAAAAATACGCAAAGAAAAAACCAAAAAATAAGAATTAAATAAAAATTACCATTTGCAGTCTTAAAAGTTTTATAATCTTCAGCTTAGGGAGAAGGAGAATAAAAGCAAAACCCTAATTTTATTTTATTTAAAGATAAAAATTAAATCAACTTGAAAAAGACCGGACTATAACACAGTAAATGATACCAAGAAATGGTTTTATGGTATTTAATTTCTAGTCTCCACAATGACAGTAAATTCTTAAAGAAAACCATATAAACTATTAAAAAAGTAATACTCCCACTTAAATAAAGAGATTATTTGTTTATCTGAAATGCAAATGTATGACATAATATGTGAAAATTCACTTTATAAAAAACAAAACTTTATAAAGAATTAAACTTTTACAACAACAAAAGCAATTTATTCTTTCCTCCAGTTAAAGTTTATTAAAATTATAAAATAACATTAAATAAAATTTTAATATTAAAAAAATAATTTAAATTAATTCAATGAAGGAAAGAAATGGCTACAAAGATATTTGTGTAACATTCTACATGAAACATTACACACACAGCATACAGCAGGCTAAAGGCTACGGGCTACAAACGGTGAAAATTAAAATACACGCTCTTATAAAGAGTGGTTAAATTTTAAGGGCCATACCTAAGCGTCAAGTTTTTTTCTCCATTTTATTTGACTTTTCTCAATTTCAGACTGACTCAATTTGAACTATGGAAAGATACACAATTGAGCAACGCATTAAAGTTATTCAGGCTTATTATGAAAATGAAAATCAATTTTCGAAGAAAATCATCTTCAGTGATGAGCCATATTTTCACCTCAGTGCATTCGTCAATAAATATTCGAAATTTATCACCGCAATGACTATTTTATTATATATATTTATTTTTTTTCTATATTTATTTGGTAAAATTTTAAATATTTTGAAAAATCTTAAGAAAAACTTTGTCGTTTTTCATAACGACACTTTCAGTAATTTTTTTTTTTTTTTTTTTTAATAAAATAAATATTCTACCAGTTTGATGGATTGTGTCTTTAGTTTATTAGCTCAATCATTTGGTTGCGCATTCACGCTGTTGTCGTGTATTGACTGCTTTTGTTATACAGCGATTTCTCAGGCTTCAAATTTGTTTATATATTTTTTTCCCCTAGAAGAGCTTAAGTTTTAAAATATTTTATATCTGTGACATATTTTTTTCACATTAACTTTTTTTTTTTTTTTGTGTGGCTGTATAAGTGATTTATATTTGAAACAATTTAAAGCTTAACAAAGTCAACAAAATAAAGTATTTAAAAAAGTTTTTAATATATCAATGTAACGCACACTTAAATGTTTTTCTTGCGTTAAGAATAATAAAAATAAATACTTTTACAGCAACACATTTTTGTGTATATTTTAAACATAATCTCTTAGCAAATAAACAAACATTAGCATTATAGATGTATAATTTTAATGGCTTAAAAGTTGTCTACTTTAAAAAATTGTTAACAAATATAAAAAAAATATTTGGTAAAATACACTTTAGTTTAACAGGAAATTTAAATAATTTATTATCAATAATCAAAGAGACATAAATTTAAGCAAAACTTATGCCAGCGTGTTAATTCATGAGCAGTAGCAATTTATATAAAATCGAACAGTCCAGCCTAAATTTTAGGGCAATCGGAGCGTTTTTTACATCTCAATATTTATATTAAAGCGTCATCACTAAATAAAAACCCTGGCAGTGTTAATCATCTTCTTTAATAAAACACACTAAAGACAAGCAAAAATAGAATTAAATAAGTTAAATTCGGCTGTGTTAGCTAAATATTCATATTTTTAATTTCGCCCATGCTTTTTAAATATTTGACAAAAATAAATAATAATTAAACTACTGCTGAAAATAATTTTCTTTAAACAGATATTATCTACTCCGTATACGTAAAAGCAGTTTTGCCAGCAATTTTTTTTTTTTTTTAATGAAGTCAATAGTGTTTTGTCTTTCGTAATGAGCTTTCAGACTTAAGTTGAATGACGTCAGCGAAGTTGCTTAAAAAATTCAATATATTTTCAAATTTTGTTTATGTTTCTAAGTTTATTTAAAATATTAATTTTTTAAAGGGAGGCATTTAAACTGTAATTTAAAAGAGTAGTTTTCATCCCTATTAATTCATTTCGATCTTGATTTATTTTTTTAGAAAAAAAATATTTTAAAAAAATTAAACCTTAAAAAGTTGGTGGTTTTTACCTCTGTCATTTAAAACGTTATGATCTTATATTTAGTTACACAATTTTTATTAATTAAATTACCATCTAGCCTCAGGTAATTTTAATATTTATTATTTACCTTTAATTACATTTCTCTTTTTAGTATTTATTGCACTCATTTTAACTTTCTTATTCCCTCATCATCCATTTTTACACTTGTCCACCAATCAAATTCTCTTGTAATGACAAATTATGGAAACTCATATACTTTTTATTAAACATACTAATAATGTGGGTATTGTATCAAAAAAAAAACAACAACAAAATTTCCCAAAAATGTCTTTCTGTAAAACAAAACAACAAAAAAATCCATCTATAGGCATGAGTTATAGCTCTATATGGAAACAAACTGCTTTTTAGTATACTAAAGCTCTCTGAGATAGAGCACATATACAATTGATATTGCCCCATAGAAAGAGAGAGAGAGGGAGATCTCGCACAAGCAAATGAGTTGGAACAAACACACAGAAAAGAAAAAAAACATGGAAAAATGCCCTTTCATTACAAAAATAAAAAATTGTAATAAAAAATGGTCAACCCCTGTTATACAGAAGTCATTTATATACTGAATATTTCTATGAGTAGTTTTGTATATTTTTTCACTTGTGCCCAATCACATTTATTTGTATTCAATTACAAATTATGACATAATTTTAAGAAAGAAATAGGTACTTACAAAGAAATTATTTAAATAAAAAGAAGTTAAATTCGGCTGTGCCGGGCTTTTATACCCTTCACTGTGTTAGCGAAATGTTGATATTTTCACTTTCACTTTACCGACAGCTGCTTCACACAATTGTAGAACGTATTTAAATAAAGTTTTCATACTGTAGTTTTGAAATGTAGTGTAATTTGTTGTTGTGTGTAAAAGAAATTTCTTTTATTTTTACATTTGTACACTCGATACTGCAGGGTAAACCCACTAATATTTAACAGCTTTTTAGTATTAAAAGGATTTAATGCCAAAAATATGAGTACATTGCAAATTAATAAATTGAAATTCGGGTAAATAAAATTAAAATGTGCAAAAGGGAAAACACAAATAAACATTTCACAGCAATTAATTATTATACAAAAAAAAGTGACTCAAAAGGTTTATTTTGAATAAAGTGTTTGAAAACTTTTAACACAATTAAGATTTTCTAAAATCAAACCATTTAAATTAATTTCAGGATTTACTTAAACATTCCCAAATAAATATGAGTGCACAGTTGTGTAATTTACATCATAAACATTTATTGGTGATAATTTCAATGATGATAATAAACTTAATTTCCTTATGGATCTGTTGTTATGTTCAGCTGTCAGTGTTTTACTTTTGAATAATTTAATCTGCTTCAGTTGTTAGCTAATTATTGCTATTGCTATATGGGAGTACATGCCCTTTTGTGTGTATATGTGTGTGTGCTTTTGTGGAATAAATGCATATTTGTATAGGAGGTAAAATACCACACATAAAATACACACGTAGCAGTCAGAAATTAAACAAGATAAATTGTAACGTATTATTGCAGCACTTATATTCGCAAGTGGCTTTTGTTAAAATTATTAAAAAATTTATTATTTAAAGTAAAATTAAAACATATTTTCAGAGACTAATTAATTTTATGCTACGCTCTATTAGAATTCATTACAAAGTTGGACTGAGCTTGTTTTGTGTGGCTTTTTCCCCACTCTACTCAAGCCCTTGTCATAATATTGACTTTCCAAGTAAAGAATAATTAAAATAATTTTCTTAAAAAATTAATAAAAATAAAAATACCATTTTACAGCCATTTAATTTTATTTATAAAAATAAATTCTTTTATTATATTAAACAAACTATTTAAATTATTTAATTTTGTTTATTAAAATTTTTCAGAAGCAGATTAACTTATCAAAACAAATGCATAAAATCTATTTAAAAAAATTCTATCACAATAAATTAAAACAAAAAATTTATATATATATTTTGGTTAGGTTCCTTTTCCTGTTTTTTTGCAGTCTAAATATATTTTTATTACAAAAAATTTGTTTGATTCCGGCATGTAAAAATATAATAATCGCAGATAAAGAATTTAAAATGATGCTTATATCTACATATCTGCTTTTCACTCGTTTTTGGGTATGTGTGTTTGTGTATATTATTGAAAATTGTATAAAATAATTCATTTTATTAATTCACATGCATGGCCATGCGGTTTATTTTAGAGTGCACTAGTACTAAATAGATCACAGAGTATTTATATACTTACGCTGAACCAACAAAAACAAGGTTCAGCGTACTTACTTTAATAATTTTGTGTGATTAAAAAAAAAATAAAAATAACAGAAAAGAGTTGTGCTGTGAGTTCTAACCATTGAAAATAATTTGCTAAAAAAAAACTTTAAAAAAATAAAAGAAATGCCACTTTTGGAATATCCTACTACAAGTTGAATTTTCGACAAGTTGTTATAAAATATATGTGTGGCTGATGTTACCACCCACAACGATACTCGTAATAAGGCCTATTATATTTAAATTTTATTATTATTATGGCAACGCTGATTTCATTCAATTGACAAGAAATTTTGAATTTTAAGCTCTAATTTTTTTATTTATTTTTTGTTTTTTCTAGATTTATTTTCTAGCTGCTGGCAGTGCTGCCTCATATAGTTTTTTTTTTAAGCTAACGCAGAGTTAGAGAAGCACAATAAATCTCAGAACTTGTTTTTTTCAACACAATGCTGAAAAAATATTAATTTCAAGAGGGCTTAAAAAATGTTTAAGGCACATTTCGTTTACAAAATATTTTGCCTTAATTTTTTTTTTGCTTGAATGTGCCCTTAAGTATTATTAACACTCATACATATACAATTATTACACTTGCAAAATTAAAATTATATTTCTATAAATAAAACATTTAAAATTTATCATCATCTGTGGCCGATTTTGCAGCACCATTTGAATATAATTTTTTTTTTTTTAATTTTTTTAAACGTACAAGTGCTGATCATTGTATTTTAAATATTTGCTTTAATATGATTATTTATATGAAATAAAAATCTAGTTTTAATTGTATTTGATTATTGTTTTTCCGTATTTGATGATTGTTTGTTGGCGCCATTTTGTGTTGCGTGCATTTCATAATAAAATACAATACAAAATCACTGTTAAGTATAATTAAACATTGATTATTTAAATATTTAATGAATGCAATTCAACAGCATGTCTAAATAAAGCCCATGTGTGAACAAAAATCATCAGCAGGCAGTGCCAAAAAAAAATTAAAACAGGCGCACATAAATAAATATATTTAATAATAGCAATAACACAATAATAACAATAATTATTTCTTGTTGTTGTTTATATTGGGCTTGTATAGAAATTTTTAGTAATTATATACGATTATGTATTTGCAAATGTTGTAAAATAGAAAAAAATTATATGAAAATGGCCTTCACAGCTTAAGTAGGTTTTAATTTATAGAATCAACACTTAAATCAGTAAAATAATTATTATCAATGAATTTTTATATTTAAGTAATTGTAAATATTAATTACTGTAAACTAGTTGCACTATTATGAATTAAATAAATCAAGTATTAATTTGCACTAACTGTTTTTACACTGTCTTCTAAATACTCTATGAGTAGAAATTACTAGTGAGCGGAAACCAGACCAAAACAATCTATTAAAAATTTTTTTTTAATTAATAAAAAACAATTTAAATTAGTTTTGATAATTTTATTTATTTTACTGAATCTTTTGCGATATTATGTTTATAAAAATTCAAAAATTTAATTTCATTTAAGATCATGAAAATGAACCTTTTGAGTCATAATGTAGATTTAAAAGGAAATATATATTTTTTATTTCAAAAATCTAAAATAAGCTAAACAAATAACCTTTATATATTAAATTAATTTGTTATAATATGAGTATGACTGCCATAAAAGTACATGGCGATCTTTTCTGTGAATAAAGATTTGTGTGTGGCGAATATCACGGGAATCCTTTGGAAAACAGAAATTTTTATGAAAATAGTTTTATTTATATAGAAAATAAATTTAAAGTTTAATCTTTTGGAATAGAATAATTTTACTTATTTTAAAAACTTTGCATAAACAACATTTTCTACTGGTGGTTATACAAAAATATTGGCTCTCAACTCTAAAGCAGGGGACATTTAACTGTCTATAAGAAAAGCAGGTAGTCTCCAAGCTAATAACTACTACAGTAAGAGATTATCCTTCTGCTTTATTAATTGCCATATGCAGTGTCAAAAGCAAGATGTACTGGCAGTTGCTATCAGTTAGAATCAAAAGATATATCAGATGAAGTGAATGTTATTTTTGGCTCACAAAACTTTTTCCAAAGCTTCTGTTTTAAACAGTATGGTTGTTTTGAAAATATTTACTGGCACTCTTCTTCGAAGTATATAGAGTGTAAGTCATAAATTTCTTTAAAAATTGTTAAGAATTAGTAATTTAATTATAAAAAAAATAATTTATAAGATTTTATGAAAAAAAAGGGGTGCTCACAGCAGTCATATTTTTTCGTGTTATTTTTTTAAAACTTATGACTGTATGACTACTGTGTAAATCCCCTAAATAATTTTTAAAGTTAAAAAGCTTATAAAATGTATCAAAATTCTAATGAAAAAAATCAATAAAAGAGCCGTTATTTTTGAAAGTGGTACAAGTCCACTTAAACAAAATTAATTAGCAGTAAATTTAGCAAGATGTAGACACTAACTTACTAAAATTAACGCTGTTTAAATTTAAAAAAAAAATGGACTTAAAACACTTTCACAAAAAATAGCTAAAAAATTTTATGAGTAAAATAGCTTTCTGCAATAATTCAAACCCACCAGAAACTTAAAAAGTTTTACTGAAATTTGTATTTTATTCTTTTTTTATATAAAAATAATCGTTCTTATTCTATTTCACATCGCCAACATAATTGTCGATTTTTAATTGAAAATTAGTATTTCTTAACATTTCAATGACAACGTCGACTGTTTATCGTAAGTCATTTTGCAATACAAAATTTAAATTTTTTTAATAGAAATCTCTGGGTCACATTAATTAATTTATAGCCAGACTACTCTATTACCCAACTAGTGGTAATTTAATATTAGATAAAAAAGTATTTAAAAAAAATAATTTAAAAACTTTTTATAAAATGTCTGAAATGCTTGATGACATTTAAATAAAAAAGCTTTTATACGTTAGAATTAAAAGAATAAAAATCGATATAAATGAATTAATATTATAATTTTTTCAGTTGGTTTTCAACCTAAAAAAGTTTAAAATAATTCATCCTTATCGCCATATAAAAAAAGGATTTCTTCTCTTCTCCGCCAGTCCTTTTACATCATAAATCCTTTCTTATTGCAATTTATGTTGTAGTAGACATTTAAAAATAAACGTGTGTAGAGTATAGATACACAATACGTGATATATCAAACACTAGATCACAAGCAGAGATTGTCGCTTACATTTCCTTGTCAAAAGTAATTGCACTGCACATCAGTCAAATGTCACAAGAAGATTTTCTACTTTTTTTTTTTCCTTTTAATTCCTGTTTCAGATTATTGATTTGATTATTTGTTTGGCTTTTATGCATTAAACATACAGGCTTTAGTTAACTACAAGCAAAATACAAGAAGTGTAAATTAATTTTAAAGGTGAATAGAAAGTCTTAAATAACTAAAGTTAATAGAGTCAACAGCATAGAAAACACATTTGGGTTGTTATTTTTTAAAATTTTTAATGAGTCAGCGGTAATTTTAGTAAGATGATGTCTATCCCAAGTTTTATACGTCGCCAGACTGTGAAAGTTTTTGTTTAAATATTATTAATTTCAAAGTAAAGTTTTTTCAATTAAAATAAATTATTAATATTCATACAAGAGGTCGAAAAAATATTATTAAAATTAAATATCATTTTAGTTTAAAGTAAAGCAAATATAACTTTGAGGTAAAAACTGATTTTTTTTTTTTAAATTTAGTGTAAATTTTTTTTGAGTTGTTTAATATTGTTTATGATCACTTGTTTTTGTTAGCAAGAAATTAGTATTTTATTTTATAAAAAGTCATTGAAATATCATGACTGAAATTGTGCAAATTAATGATGAGAAAAAATTTCAAGTCCACAGTTTTTAAAAGAAATAGAATTCAATTTCCTTTCTATTATATATAAAATAATAGTCATTATGATGGCTTAAGCTTTTAAGTTATTTAAAGCTAAAAAGCCTATCACATGATTACCAAAATTTTTTATTATTATTTAAAAACTTAAATTAGAAGTTAAAAAATTAACTTGTTGAATTTAACCTATAACAAGCACAAAGGGCAAACCAATGACGATGTAATTTCAATCATCAAGAATTTTTCTCCTTTTAGAAAGCCTTCGCAAACACATTTTATCTGTAAAATAAATCACAATCAAAAGTTGTAAAAATTTTATAGCCAGATTATAATTTAATGAAACATGAACATCTGCCTAACAAAATAAATAAAAAAAGAGACTGGCGACTAGGCAATCAGCCTACAACACACACAAGGCTGAAGGATTTATTCAAACCAAAAACAAAACAAGAAAAGAAATCATTTTGAAAAATTATTTCACTCGTGTGGCATAAAAGCAAAATATTTTGCACGCAAACATGTTCTGTTTTCAACATGTACTTATAAATCTTGTTTCTTTTTTTTATAAAAATAATTCAGCATTTGTTGGCAATGACCTTCAAACAAAATCTTTTGCTAGACATCCCTTATGAATAAATATTTTTCAACTTATTATGTTGTGAGGGAAATGTCCAAGCAAATATATATTTAAGTTTTCAAATATTAAATAAAGTAAAATCTAGACTCAAGGGATGAAATAAAAATGAATAAGAATAAAAAGCAATAAACATGTATCATCTTAGATAAATGCACTCCTCCTCTCTGTGATCACAAATTTCTTTTTTTAAATCACAAAACTTTTTGTTTAGAAAAAAATAAAATAAAGAAAAATAATAGAAAAAAATGTTATACACTTTCTATGAAATAAGAGTCAAAGGCAAAAGATCATTCCAATGATTTCAAAAAAGTCATTTTACAACAGAACTACAATTCTAGAAGTCTTAAATTGTTTTTTATAAAATAAAAATGGTATTTTTTTTCATTATCACTTTGTTAATTGTGAAATATTTATAAGGCACTACCATCTCCGAACCTTCATAATAAAGTTATTAAGTTATTTGCTACTATAAGATTACGTCATCCTGAACATAAAATTTAATTTTTCTGTGCATGTAGCAGATGTGTTCTTACTGACTAATAATTTACAGGAGAGAGAGAGAGAAATGTATTAAATTTTTGCTTTAAACAGTGGACAATCTAAGTCATCTAACGGAAAATCATGAGCATGGCGTAATCTTGTATTTCTATCATTCTTAATTGCAGTTGTAGTGATTTTTCCAATAATTTTTCTTAATGTTATTCGCTGGATATGAAAGATGGTTTCATCAAGTTAGCAACTGGCCTAGTGCTTTTGTTGTTCAATGGTACAATAGAAATTATTTATTTTGAAGACAATTTTGGTTTTTTTAGCTTCATTCTTATTTAAAATTCTTAATTTTATAAAACATAATTTAATATGGCCCATACACACTCAATTGAATGCTATATGCTGCATACACTACACAAAGGCGCATAAGCTGCTGTACTTTCACTTTTAAAGTGGAAATGCAGCAAAGCTAACTCTTCCATAGGCCTGGTCACTTAATAGAACTTACCAAAATTTAATAGATTTCGTGATTTTCATTTGTCATGACACTAGCAAGCAAACATATTAATTTATGCTGAGAATTACTCTAACACATGCTTAATTAAATTCCCTTCATTAAATAAACTCAAATGAAAGCAAACTGTTTAAAGGCTTTACAGTGAATTTGTTTGTTTGTAGGTATTCCTTCTCTGTAAAATCATTATTGTCGTCATCATCATTATCAATACAATTTTTCACATCATTATCATCACTATGGTTAAAATTGCTTTCACCTTTAGGGGTTTTAAAGGGACGTGCATTGTTACACTAAACATTGTTATTTTTGACCACTTTAAAGTTTTTAGTTTCTCTTTTTTTTTTTTTTCGTTGTTGTTTTGCTACTTTAAGCCATTTGATTCAATTTTTAGCCGCACACATTCACTTAAAGCTGCAAATTCTTTTTCTTTTTTACATGCTGGCTCTCTCTCTATTTCTTTTCCCACGCCATCTTCGATTTTTCTGTTGTGCATTAGTTGCCATCAACCCATTCTTTTTGTTTTTGGTTTTGTTTTAATCAATGTTGATGACAATGCATTGAGGTTGTTGGTGATTGTGACAATATGGCGTGTCAATACAAAAACAAAAAACAAAACAAAAACGCCTACACACACAATACTCTCTTAAAACTCAATTTGCCATCTTGTTTCATTATCAAAATATTTACTTGTCACACATGGGAAATGTAAGCTATACGTTGCAATAAAACAAAGTTAAATTTTATTGGATAATTTTTTTAGACATTTTATGTAAAAAGAAATTATTTTCTTTGACATTTGAAGTTCAATAAGTTGTGAAACCAAAAAACGTGTATATAAAAAAAGGACTGTAAGAATAGAAAATGTAAAAAAAAAAATTGAAAACAGTGCTGAAACCACTAAGTTAAAAACTTCTCTCTTCTTCTTGCTCTTTTTCAGTCGTTCTTTCCCTCTCTGTCCTTTTTCTTTTCATTCATATATTTAATTAAATTATTTTGTTATTTAACAGAATTAATGAGTTAAGTTGTAGGTTTGTTTGCCTTTTTCTTTTTGTATTCATCCTTATCGCCAATATAAGTGAAATTCTTATTTTTGAGAAATTTTTATTCGCCTCAAAAGTCAAATTGATATCTGAAATTTCACACGAAATTTTTTTTCACGTTATTTATGCAGAGTGCATGTATAACAAAGAAGAATTTATTAAATTTTCTCAGTTTCCAAGAGCAAAACCGTAATTTTTTACAATTTGCGAAAGGTGCCAACTTTTGTTGGTAAACAGTTTTCAGTGTTACTGAAAAATATCTTACAGCTCCCATCTTTGTGTGCATATATGGGCATTCGATTGTTTGAATGAGATTGAAACAAAAAATTGTCAGCAACAGCAAGAGAAAAGTAAATAAACCAAAAGTCAACAAAGTGTTTAGCTGATATTTGTTTATTTTGTTTTCCTTTGTTGTTCCGTTCTTGTTGTTTTTATAACTATTATGCGAGTATCTATACAACTGTTATTGTAGTCACATGTGTTAGTGTGTAAGTGTGTTATTATGTTAATCCAGTTGTCCATCTCACCATATTGAAATATTAAGTTCATCATGATGATTTAGAATTCTAAATCATAATTCTTAGAACAGTAACCATTTCAAATTAATGAAAATATTTAAAAACAAAAGCAACTTATGTGCTGTGATGCTGTCGAGTAGTTGAGATATTTTTGTGTAGTTTTCATATACAACTTTTAGGGCCATTATTCCACGATAGTTAAAGTTAAAATTTTATAAGCTCTTGGTTGGACACTAAATTAAAAATGTTGATGAGTTAAATATCGAATATTGAGTCCTTAATTATCCATCAAAATGTGGTTCCAAAGTTTTAACCAAAAACTGAAACCACATTCTAACGTTAACTATCGAAAGATGTAGATGATTTAATTAAGTCTAACATAAATATTTTGTTTGTTGAAAAATATCAAGCTCTCTTAAGGAAACGTTTCTTCTGCACACAATATTTATCTCTCATATTCAAAGGTTGTGATCATATGTGATGCCAGTATGAGTGCCAAATCGTGTCATCTTCTTATGAGTTCATTCTTTTGTTTAAAAACAGAATCTGTTAAGTAGCTTTTTCAACTTTACCATAATAAAGATTTTAGAAAGCAAAGAATAGACAAAACAACTTTAAACAATAGGGTGAAAGGGTGGTTGAGCAGAGCTTATTGTTTCAACATAGGGCTAAAAACTCTATTGCTAAGACAAGAATTTTTATAGATTTGTCTTTGCCAGTACATGTCTCTGCAAGTGCTACATCTCGATTAATGCTCACTTTTTACCACTGTTTCGGTATGGGGCTCTTTTGAATTAAAAAAAAATTACTTCAACTTTCAATGTAATTTGATAACTTCATTTACAGTTTTTGGAATTCTTGTTTTTGAAAACAAAAAAATAAATCAAAAATAATTTTAAGACGGGGAACCTTAAATATGAAATTTTGTACTAAATTGTTTGCTCAAAATACTGATATGGTTCGATATACATAGATCTCAGTAATTTTGATTAAATAAATAAAATTCATTAAATAGAAAAATCAATTGAACCACACTCACAGTTGTTCAGTAATCTATACAGAAAAAAAATTAAGAACCAATTAAAAATTTTAATTAAAAAATTTGTTAAGTCAATTAAATTTTTAATTGAGTCAGTTAAATATTTAATTAAACTGAAAAATATATAAAATAAATTAAATATTTAACTGATTCAATTAAAAATTTAATTGATTTAACAAATTTTTTAATTAAAATTTTTAATTGGGTCTTAATTTTTTTTCTGTGTAGATGAAAATGAATGTAATTAGGTGGATTGAGAACGGTGAACGAGAGTCGGAAGTGTCTTAGTTAGGAACATAACCCCATATTTTAGTGTAAATAGGAACGCAATATGAGGGCTAAACGAGCTATATCTGTAAAGGTATTTTACATATGAACTATTAGAAAAGTTTCCTGTTTTTATGCAAATTAATAACTAAAATAAAAAAAGTTTATTTAATTATTTGACTTTCATAAATTTTATTTTAAAAACAAATATTTTTACACAAAAGATCTTTCTTCAGTTAAAAATTTGGATAATGTTTTTTAATAGATAAATTTTTGGCTGCTCTTGTAAAATTTTATTTGAGGTAGCTTTGAAGTTTTTTGTAAACAAATTCTTTTTATTTACTTACTAGATATTTTAGGCTGGCCTTGCCGGTTCCGCTTCTTTATAACGTGACTTGGTATCCTTAGAAAATATATGTTCCAGTTTTTAGACAAATCTGTTTACAAATAGATTTTTAATTGTTAAAAACCCCCATTCATATTCACTACTTTATAAAGTAGCTCATGTTTTGCCAGCATTATTATCAGAGGCGCCAGCCAAACTGGTAAATAAAATATTTCAAAGCATAACTTCAGGCAAAAATTATTTTTATTTTATATTTCAAAACTCACTTCTAATTATTTAAAATAATTTTTTCTCAAGTGTGCTGAAGCATGTGATATTTTTTTTTTTAATTTCTGAAGTCAAAAAAAAATTATTTTTACTTATCGTTATTTATAAAATTTGAAATTTTTACTTTTTGGCTGCAAAACTTACTTCCCATTTACAAATTTAGATGTTGACAGTACGTATATATTAATTTAAGAATGTTTTTTGATATCAGTCATACGTAGGAATAAGTTTATTTTAGTTTGAAGAATAGGTTGAGCAAAATATTTTATTACAAGTTACCGATAGTTAAAGTTAAGATTTTATACTTCAAATATCAAGCTTTGGGTAGGAAATTAAAAATAAAATAACTATAAATTATATAGTGTGTCTTTATTTATCCACCTAAATTTGGTTCTAAAGTTTAAGTGAAAAACGGGTTATCTGTCGTACAAAATCCTAATTTTAACTATCGAAAGTTGTAATAATGGGTCTAAGCCCATAAGTTTTTTATTTTACAAAAAAAAAAAAAAAAAACTAAAATAAATTACATTAATAAAAATTTTTGTATAAAAAATTACAAAAATATTAATATATGCCACTCTCTTTTTATAATTAATAACCAGCGTTAACAGGACCTAAAAAAGAAGCTAAATTGGATTTAAAAAAACTAGAAAAATCTACAGCTTAAAACTAAAAATTCTGCTCATTTTATATTAAAAACGAGCTGAATGATAGAATATTAGACAACTAAATACTAAACTGATCTACAGCATTATTAAGGCATTTCGAAAAATGTGCTTAGAAAAATAAAACTTCTATATGAAGTATTCACCTGCAAAGAATAAAGTGTATATTTGTGATAACTCCTTTCGTTAGGCCAATTTATTAATTTACATATTACAGTTTTGTCGAGCATATTTAGTTAATTTGGTTGATATGTTGCCCTCCAAAGCAAATGTCTTTTTCTGAAAAATTTTAAAGCAGTAGCAACTCACTTCAACATTATGTAGGCAAAATATAAATTTAATTCAATTCAAGTTCGAAGTTTGCAGAACAAATTCATTTGTGTTAAGGAATTTTCTTTGTTTATATATCATTTGTTTTAATTTTTCCAAAAAAGGCTGTTTAAATCTATTTAAAAAACAAAAAAGGCTAGAAAATAAGTAAGAGGCTAAAACATAAATTTAGATACTAAACGCGATAAAAATGCTAAAATGGCAACACTAGTAATTACATCTATGTATTCATACATCAAATCAACTTACATTCATACACACATACAACCATATGAGCTTATTTCTGTTCATATAGAGCAGAGTTTAAATTTTTATTTTTAGAATTTGCTACTTCATATCGTTGCATTATTGTAAAACTTTAATAACTTCAATAGACAAAGTCAACATCTACAACAAAAGCTTTTTATAAAAAAAAAATATTCTCTTGTAACTTATACCAACTGCTATTACTGTTGTTTGGAGTAAATTGAAAATATGAAGGCAGACAAGTACTCGCACATAAAACTCATGAAGCTCTAATACCATCTTATTTCTTCTTATTATTTATTTAAAAATGTAAGCTTTTCTGTGCTAACGCACACACAAGCAAATGACAGCATATTATAAAAACTACTTATGAAGTGTGCATTAACGTTATTACTTTTAATACAACATTCTAGGAATTGTTGCGTTATTTATTTTTAAATAAGCAAGTGATAAGTTTTACCAATGCCGTTGTGTTGTCAAATTGCTGTTAATATTAATTTAAAGCAAAGTAGTGCAAAAAAGATAATATGAAAAATATTTACGTATAAATTTTGAAAAGCATTTTCCTTAATAAAATCTTGCTGAAAGTAATACGGAGGTGATTTAATTAAATTTTTCTTTTTCACAATAATATAAAAAAAAAAAAAACAGTAAATGATTTATACTTTTGAAGCTTTTTTTAATCAATAAATCTTTTCATTTTATTATCAGACACTTGAATATTATTTGGCTGTTTTTTAAGTAAATTTAATTAAATATTTTTGATAAAGACGAAAATAAAAACAGATATATTTTAAGCCAAAAGAAGCTTAAGCTTAAAAAATATTTGTTAGTATAAAACTCATCAAATGTCCACTCATAAAATTTTCCAAAAATTAAAACAAAATAATCTGGTGTTTTTGTAGCAGCTCTAGATTTTTTAAACTACTTCCACTTAGGTAGTCCGAAAGTGCATATCATGTCATCTTAAATTCGTACAAATTATATTCAAAAATAGCTAGATAGACGCTCTTCAAATGATCCAATTAATACTTAAGTTATTCCTGGTGCATTTGCGAATTTAAAAATATAGTAAATCAAATCTAAAATAAAATAAAAGAAAATAAATATTATATTTTACAAAATTTAGAAAAGTCATGGGTGGTAAAAAATGTAAGTTAAAAATATGTTTGACAACTACTTAAATAATTGATATTCTCCAGATTCTCCTACAACACATAAAATAAAACTTTTATTGGTTTGTTAGCCTGTGTCCGGTGTTTGCTGTCTAAACAAAAACTTCAAAAATAATTTTCTTTAATTTTTGTTGCTTAGCCTTTACTTTTTTAAACAAAACAAAAATCCAAGCAGCGAATTAAGTCTTTTGATTTGGAATTCAAAAATTCAATATCAAGGCATGTTCAAAGTCAAGTCAAGTTCGCTGCTTAATTCTTTTATAATTATACTTTTCACTTTTCTTTGGTACAAAGAATTTGTATAAGTTTTTCATTCCGTATATGCACACAATTTTTGCAAACTAAATTTAGGTTCGTATAGAAAACAGAGTCAAAGATGTCCACAATTATGCGTACATGGCAGTTGGTATGAACTTGTCACAAGAATAAATATGTAAGTATTAGGGCGGGTAAATTTTTTTTTTTTTTTGATGAAGCGTGTAGCAAAAACGTAATATATAGGTGATTCTAAGAAATTTTGTTCTAGAGACCATAGCTCTAAGTCGGATTTGGAGCCCCCCAAAATGTCAAAATAGATACTTTTCCATATATACATAGAATTATTTAATTAAATTCGTCATAAAATCGGATAGAATTTCTCAATCTGGGCTTGTTTGAAAGGTCGAGAATAATATTTAAAAAAAATTGAATTAAAAATTTAAAAATAATGTTTTTTGGTTGAAACCTTGAAAATGTTGATTTTTTCAGATCGATTTTCCTACAAAAAGGAGCTTGAAAACAAAAAAATTGATCGTAATAAAAGTTGTTGGAGATTATTTGAACTTTCATAATCTGCAAAAAAAAAAAATTTGAAAAAAGTCGAAGATTGAGAAATCGATTATAATTCTATCCGATTTTATGACGAATTTAATTAAATTATTCTATTTTGAAATTTTGGGGGGCTCCAAATCCGATTTAGAGCTATGGTCTCTTGAGCAAAATTTCTCAGAATTACCTATAGATTACGTTTTTGCTATACGCTTCATAAAAAAAAAAATCGTTCAATACAATTTGACCCGTCCTATTAAATATTTTTCAAGCTTAATTTATTTTAATTTTTATTATCCGATATTTCAACTTTCTTGTATTAAAAGGCTTTGTCATTGAAAATTAATTATTTTTAAATTCTTTATCGCAATTAAAATTTTTATTGAAATTTTTTCCATTTTAGTTTCTTCATTAAATCAAAAAGAATTTAGGCACCTGCTAATTTTATTTTTCTTTAAACAATTTTTCCTTTCAATTCTAATTAGACTTGCTTAAAAGTCCTACCGCAAAGTAGAATTTTTAATTTTAACAATTAAAGTGTAAAATAAATTTATATACCCCTGCTGAACAACGAAAATGACTATAATATTGAAATAACAACAACTAATATGGTTTTAATTGCATTACACTTCTGACATTCAGTCATCAAAACAAAAAAAAAATTGCTTGCGTGTGTGTGTGAGAGCAAAGCTGTTGCACATATGCATTTAATTATCATTACAGACCATTTTTAACACAGTAATAAAAAGCACCAACAAATATGCCTCATAAACTAAAACAAGATCAACAATGTTGCAAAAAGAGCCGTGTACTCATTTATACATGCATTTACTTAAAATTTGTGCTTTGGTTTACAAACACACTTTCGCCTTTAAATAATTATGTACCTAAGAGTATCTACACACACACGTGAAGCGCAAACATCCTTAATTATTTACATGGCTTTATGCAAAAATGTAGCTGCAAGTGAAATGAACATTTAAAAGTCCTTAATAGGCAAAAGCAATTGCCGCAGTTGAAAGCTCAAGTGCCGTAAAATAAATAAATTTATCACATTTTGTTAGACTGACTGCGTTTTTTTGAATGAATGATACTTACGTTTACACTTGCTAGCATAACTCTGTGTGTGTTTATGTTTTACAAAATGAAAACGAGAGAAACAACAAGAGTATGAAATAACAAAATTTTATTGTTACAGAAATGAAATGGCTTAAGCAAACACATCAGGGACACACTAAAAACAAAAACAAATTCTCAATTGGTGTTGCTGCTAAAAACGCAACAACAAAAAATTTGCACAATAATTAAAAAAAATGTTTTGTAGTTTTGTGTTTCATTTTGTATGCACAAAAAAACTCAAAAAGAGAAAGAAAAAATAAAGAAAAACAAAATTAGATAAAATTGTATGGCTACAAAACGCTACAAAAGTGCTATAGAAAGAAAGCGAAAAAAAAACAACCAAAGCAAGTTTTGTGTGTTTTAAATTAAAAACAAAACAAACAAAAAATTTAAAAGTTGTTCTTGTATGGGAAGATGATGCCAGAATAGGCCACAAACGTTTTTTTTTGTTTGTGTTGCTGCTTCTTTTATTTTCAAAGCTCACAAAAGCATTAAGAAATTTATGAAATTTTAAACTTGCAAACCTTTTGTTCTCTCTGAAGAAATACGCACAACTAATTAAAACTAAAAGACAAAAAAAACTTATTATGAAATAAAATAAATTTTTTTTTGTTACTTTATTACACTTTCACTTTTTTCTCTGTGTTTTGAAGACAGTAAAAATTTAATTTTTTTAATTCTTAAACTTTGATACCACCAAAGGATTAGTTCCATGTTATATCATTAAGATAACTAACTGTCATGCCTAAATTGCTGATTAAGTGTTTTTGAATAATCCAATTTTGACAGCACGTTTTGTAGTGAAGTTGGCTGCAAAACAATTACGAGTATTTTTATTAATTTTTTTTGTTGTTGTTATTTTTGACCAGTAATGAGATTTTAACTAGTTTTTTTAATTTATAGTTTTTAGCTCTAGTTTGATTTGTCTTTAGTGGGTTGTATTTAACAAAATTAATGTTAAGCTATGACGCTTTTAAATAAATTCTGGTAGCTAAAATCTCTACGTTTGCTGTTAGAATTTATTTTGGACTGTAAGAAAGTTCTCTTACTATGGAGAACTACAGTCTCGAGACTTTTATGATATTTAAAGACCTGGTGATACTAATAAAATTTATCAATTGCAATTGTAAGAAGTTTCTGAGTATTTTGTGTTGATTTTCTAAGACAAAACATACTAACGACAATAAGCAAACAAGTGACAAGTCTTGACATTTGTATTCATGCCAAGAAAAAAAAATTTCAGTAGTGGGCCGCAATTTTGTACTGAAATTTTTACGTTATCGTTTGATTTTTTTTATTCGAGGTCTTGCGAACGATAATTTTCTTTATATAGAGCCTGACTGTAAATTCTTTGCCATTACTTCTTTTTTTTTTTTAGTTTTGTTATATATTTTTTTATATTGTCTTCAAAACAAAATAAATTACTTTTTGGAGCTTAAGCCACAAGAAAGACTTTTATTTATTCTTTACTTCACTTTAAGCTTTTCAAAAGAAAAGTATTTTTGTTTTGACAGCATAAAATGCAGTTACACTGTAACACATTTGTTAAGTGGTTTAGCACTATAAACAACTAAATGAAATTTCAAATTGTGTTACAAAATAAAAATTTATTATAAAACAATTTCATTTGCATGCAGATTAAATTGTCTTTTATTTTAATGTCTAGAATAAAAAAAAATTAATTTTTATTATATCAAATTTTCGTAATTGAAAACTGATTTAAAATACTAGTAAATGTGTTGGGGATTTTATGAACAAATTACAAACTGTCAAAATTCTATTTTTTTTTTTTAATGTTGATAATATTTTTCTACAAATTTGTTTTGGATTTAGAAGCTGCTCATGATAGAAACACTAAACATTAACATACAAAAATTTTAACTAGATTTTTATCGATTAGATTTGTTTTCTTTTTTTGTTTTTCCGTTTGTTTAAGTTAAAGGTAATAAGGGAGGTTTCTTCAAAAAAAATGCACTAGAAAAGATTTTTAAACCCTTGAAATTTATTCTGTTAAAAATATTGGTAACAAGCTTTTAACACTTCTTAGTTGAAGCCTTTTAATAAAATGGGCGTTCAAATCAAAATGCATTTCGTGCACTTCGTGATTTTTTTTTTGGTCAGCATTATGGACCAAATGTGTCTATACCGACAGAATTGTGCCAAAAATTTCAGCAAACTTGATCTGTTGGAAATAAGACAACATTTGTGAACGTTATCCAATTCGTTCTGTGGAAAACATGCCTGACTTCCTGTTAAACAGCAATTCTTTTAGGTCGTGACTAACTGATTTTTTTACTTTTCTTTTTTCTTCTTAATTTTTAACCTGCGGGTTTTTACTTTCAAAAGTATTTTTAACATTTTCAGGCCCAAGAAATTTCAAAGTTGTAAATGATAATTCGTCCTAAAATAACGTAAAAATGTATTTTTATGACCATACAAAACTCAAGTCCTTAGAAACAGATTTCACTTGGACAAAATATAAATATATAAAAATTAGACATTTATACATAAACTTCTCTCTTCAAAATACATAAAATTTACCTACACGTTTTTTTAGCCGGGGACGGAAAGAGCTAATTCTCTGCTGATCTTCTTTCATTGTTCTCTTCTATTAGTATCACCAAAAAACCAATCATATCATAAGAGATACGTGATGTAGCCCACATCCAAACAGCTGCTTCCTTCTAGCGGCTGTTATTATTACAAAATATGTAAAATCTCATTTGACTTTAGCTTATTATTTAAAGAAAAGAAATTAATTGTAAAAGTCTTGACTTCATAATATGAACTGTTATATTTGAAAGTGGTATAAGTTTACTTAAAAATAATAATAAGTTAGCGGTGATTTTAGTAAGATAAGAACGCCATGTAACTAGAATTAAGCTGATTAATTTTTTTTTAAATTGATTTACACCATTTTCAAACGTCTTAAATGAAAATTTTATTTTTGGTAGATTTTTTATTAAAACAAATTTTTATTTATTTTTCAGCAATTAAGGAAACTTTAATTAATTAGAGAAGAAATTACAAAAAAAATATTTTTTTTAAATAATAATTTTTTGAATGACCCTAATGAAAATCAACAATATGAAATGAAAATGTTTCAACAAATATTTAAGCACTAGTGCATAAATGAATGATATTTTTTGATTTTATGGCATTTTTTTGTATGAATATAGGAAATAGTACAATTGAATTTGACCTAATTGCATTAAAATCTTTTCTAAAATGACAATTTGTTTTGTTTCTGTTCAATTCTTTTTTTTTTTTTGTTTTTGTTTTGCAGTAAAAAATTTCAAAATTTTTTTTAGACAAACGAGCATAAGTATGCCTTTTCATTTCAGGAAGTACATACTTTTAAGCTTTTAAAACAAAAATTGAAATTAAATAAATTTTTATTAGACAATAGAGATTGAGAATTATATTTTAAAAGAAAAAAGTTTTATGAGTTACTAAAATTTTTTTAAATTTTTCTCTTCTTAATTTATTTTAGTTAACGTAACTTCAAGTCCCCATAGAATTAATTCTTTATTTTTGATATGAATTAATTTGCCAAGCTGGAGAGCTCTAATGTGTAGCTTACGATTTGATTCATCGCATGTATTTTTTAAACCTTTTACTTTTTGTAAGGAAAATTAAAGTTTTTTTCGTTCTTTCTGAAAGTACTGCTTGTCTTTGTTAAAGCACTGAAAATTTTATTTACTTCATTTTCTTACTTATTTATATTTTTTAAAAACTATTAAACAAAATATTAAAAAAAAAACACTATGTAGCACTCTATTAAGAGCTTTTTTTATGTCCTCGTAAATGCAAAAAAATAAAAAATAAATAATTCGGGTCAATAAAATGTAAATATATTGAATTTGGCTTCTTTTTCAGATATCTGTATGTAGTTTTTATGTTTTGCTTTTATATTCAAGAGGAAACTAAATAAAAATATATGAAATGCAAGTAAGTACTTGCACAACATGAAAAATAGTAATATTTGAGTATGCATTAGGGGGATACATTTCTGGACCTCATTTTTCTAGTAACCCATTGAATTTTGCATTTTCTCATCGCTGGATAAATATTCAAAAATTTTCTGCAAAATTTTTTGTAATTTTTCTTCATATTGTAATTCAGTGTACAATACTCTAAGTTAATAACTTTGGTCGTGGGAACTAAATTTCTTTACCAGTCAAAAATTAATTGTGACAGTTGAATTTTGTAATTTTTTTGTAGTGTAAAGAAAAATTTGGTTATACACCCCCAAAATATTATTGAAAATATTAAATCGTATTACTGAACTTTGATTTTTGCAACTAAAAAATAGTTTTCTATTTGTATACTGAACTAACAACTTCGGTTGTGCGAACTAAATTTGTTATCAATAAAAAACTCAGTTACGATAATCGAATTCTTTAATTAAGACCATAGAAAATCGGTGTTTCAGCTTGAAATACTTTTAATAAAACTATATTATCGAATTCTAGTTGTTACAACTAAAATCTGTGATTACCACAAATGAATTTTTGATTGGAAACAAATTAAGTTCTTGCAACCAAAGTTACCCTCTGTGGGTACAGACAGAATTTGATACTACAATTCAAAATTTTGTTATCTTAAAAATATTTCTTAATGTAAGACCGATTTTCTATTGCACCATAAAAAAATTCGGCTTCTGCAATTAATTTTTTAATTTTAAACAAATTTAGTTCTTACAACCAAAATGGTTTTCTTAGTATATACTGAGAATCAACCAAAATATCAGTCACGGAAGTCGAATTTTTTAATAGTGTCAATAAAAAAATGCATCTAACAGATCGCAATGTTTTTTAAAAGAACAAAATTTTGCACTGCAGTGTCGAATTCTGGTAGGTACAACTAAAAAATTTGATTACCACAACTGAATTTTTAATTGAAAATAAATTTAGCTATCACAGCTGCAGTTGTTTTCTGTGTGTAGAAAGCCCTGGATATTCTTTGTCAGAACACACTAAATTCACTTTAGTCTACAAAATTCAGTGATTAGCTCAGTGTTTAATGCCGTTTCTGCTGAGATTCAGAATAGCCTATGCCTAATGGAGCTGATGAATCTTTGTGGCTACTGCATGCATGTAATTCTAGTATTCGCAAAAAAATTAACAACCCTAATATTCAGACTGCACTTTCTCAGTGTAACACAACTTACAATCATCTAAATGTTTTTATAGTTTAACTCAGTTTTGTTTTTCTGTTACTTTTAAGAGCTTGAAATAAAATTTAATTTCATAAAAACTTTTTTTTTTAATTTTTTTTTTGTTTTGAATTTTATTTAAAGTTTATCATTAAATTTGTGTGTCACGTTTTGCAAATGCACTTTTAAAATTTGCTTAAAATGCTGGCAAAAAATTCATTTCAAATCCTATTTAGCTTAGTTCTCTTTAAAAGTGTGTGAGTTTTACTTTTAGAAAACTTATTTAAATGCATGAGTTTGCTGCTCCTAATTTGGTTAAATAGAATTTTAAAAATTTCAAATATTTTGTGCAAATGTAGCACAGGGGCTGTAAAAGAAAAAGTGTTAATGCTGTAAAATGGCATTAAACAATTAAAAATTTAATAAAAATAAAAAAACCTGTTGCATACGATTTTGAATTTTTTTATTTCAAATTCTCAAGATAAAAAAATATTTCTTTAAATATTATAATTTATGATAAATTTTTGTTAAGTTTCTGTAATTTATCATTTTAATTTGTAATGGTGATGACAAAATGCACGACAATGCACAATATAAATTACGTTATCAATGAGTTTCAGCCAAATTCTTAAAAAAACCTCTAATTAAAGAAGTTTCTTATTATAAAACTGCTTATTAAACTTTTAATAAACAAACATATTTTTTTTAAAGAATTTATAAGTTACTTTATGACTTGCACGTGTCATATACGAGTATGTTATATGCTGGCACATGATAGTGAATTAAAAAAAATACTTTATCCCTTTTTTGCCATCTCTAAAATTTATCAATATTTCTGTTAAGGGTTTTTTTTATGAAAAAATAAAGCAATTTTGATGTGCACGGTTTCGTGCTGTTTACCAAAAAAAAAAAAAAAAAAAATTCGTTATAATACATCCGACTTAGCAGGATGAGAGCATTTTTGTGTCGATGGGAATATTTAAATATGCATGAGTGAGTGAATTTTTCCACGGTATCTGTCTTTGGTTATGTTTCGAAATCGTCATTAGAAAAAAAGTGTACAACAAAATTGATTGGTAAAATAGTACAATCACACTCTCGCAGCTTGCAAAGTCTAAGGAGATAAAAAAAAAATTATGTCGTATTTTACTGCTTATGGCATTAAATATTTAAAGCCTGAACACGAATTAAAATTATATTATTTCTAAAAAATAATTTAGTTTTTAACTATAAGATAAAACGGCATATACACGACAGCAGAGATAGATTAGTAGATAGAGTACTAAGCTACCAATCTGAGATTAGCAGGTTCCTTTCCTGTCCAGATCCTGGGTATTTTCTGCAGATAAGCCAAGAAGCTTTCCTGATTTTTATTGTTTAAAAAAAATTAACTTTAAAAACATAACAGACCATCTCACTATTAATTTCAATAGAGAAAAATTGTTAAAGTTTATGAACACATTTAAGGTACACGCAAAGAAAAAAGATGGTTGAATATGGTCACCGCAAACATAGTGTGTTCTTCACAAAAATATTATTATTAATTTGAAGCATCTAAATCACGATAAACATGTTTCTAGTTATTTTTAACCACATTATGTTTACCGTCTTAGATCAATCATAGGATTATCATATTATTTTTCTAATATCTAATATTTTGTTTTGAGTTATAACATACAAACTACGAATATTTCTGATAATATTAAAACACTTGCAGAAAGATTAGAGCCAACAAATTTCTTTTTGATTTTGGTAATTTTCCTATCCAAAATCGGGAATTGTACCTGGGAAAATTTGGGAAAGGTAAAACCCTTCAAAGCAATAGCCTGGGGTATATGGAAATTTCAAAAAAATTAAAAAAATAGTTCAAAGTAACTTCTGAGTACTTGGGTACTAGATTACAAATTTAGACAACCTCCCGTTTGAAATCATATATGTCCCATCTCGAAATCTTAAATGGTTCTTTCAGAAGTTCTTTGGATTATTTTGAAATTTCCATATACCCCAGTGCTGTTGCTCTAAGGGTTTTAGGAACTTGCCGACGAACCATTAGAGATTGTGCGATGAGACATATATCACTTTAAAGAGACTGAACTGAAAAAATAAATTTAAAAAAAAATTATTAAAAACAACCATAAGTTTTTTTAATTTATTTGTTTGTGTTTAAAAAAAACCAACGCTTGATGATTTTTTTTTGGACCTGGAAAGTTGAAACTAAAAAATTTAATGATGTGGTTTTCTTCACCGTTTTAAGAATATGTAAATAAAATGTAATAAATTCAAGTTTATTTAAATTGAGCGTAACAAGCCATTGAAAGCATTTTTATTAACTGCAACTTTGATATATGAAACCATAAACTGAAGTCATAAATGTGAAATTTATTATGATTTCCTTTTTATTTTATTTGTTTTTTTTTTCTTTTGCTGAATAAAATCAGACCATGCATTATTTATATTAAGTTTCATATATTTTTCTTAATAAATTGTAAAGGACATTTACTTAAGAGTGTAAAGAAATACTGCATTTAACATACGCACACACAAGTACTTTCATATGTAAAATATTTTTGTTATAAAATAATAGGCAGCTCTTAAGGAAATTTACTAGGCGAGTGTGTTAATATCTAGTAATGACTCTGTCTATGGCCATTAATGTCATACGAAAGAGAAATAAGAATTATAAACTCTTGTGCTAGCACACCAATTCCTTGGAATAGGAAACCCAGCAAACAGTTTAAAAGGTTTGTTAAAGAAGCTTTCACAGCAATAACTTGAAAGAGAATTAATTTTAATGCAAAATCTCGTTACATTTTGTAAAGTTTTTTTTTTACTATTTATTCTGTAAGAGTGACACTGAATTAATATGTCATTTACTGGCAGTGCTGATAGAAATATCTATAATAGCATAGAAGAAAATTTCTATCAAGTGCTTAAGGGCATTGCGAAAAATGTGATAGAAACTTTTGTGTACGTGTGATTTTATATCTCACTTTTGCACATGAATCAAATGAAAGAAATGAATGAGGTATTAGTTTCCATCACACATTTTTGCTAAGGATATTTCTATCACATATTGAACTCCAATAAGCCGTTTGTTTTTTCTTCAATAAATGTACTGGAGCTGTCTATAAGACATAAAGAGCAAATGCAACAGCAAAATAACGAAGAGCTGGATGTACTGGAGCAGTAACTAAGGTAGCAGTAGAGTAAGTGACTGGCAAAGCGGCGATATGAGCAATAATAAAGTTTTTGTAAGGAGTAACATAGTCAGCAGCAGGATAAGAATAATAAGCTGAAGAAATTGTGTCATCTACAAAAGAAGTATAAGCCTAGGAAGCTACCCAGCTAGACTTAGTAGCACCAACAGCAAACACTGCTAAACAACAATTTAAAAATAATTTTTTTATTTGATTCCCGTGCGCTTTATATATCACAAATTTAAAAAACTCCTTGATTTACATAAAAATAAATAATTTTTATTAAGCTTTAAAATAATTTTTTTGTTTCTTTTTTTATTATTTTAATATCAACCTTTTTTACAGCCAGATTGTTTGATTTGTTTTAACTGCAATACATTTTTACTGTTTGTTGGGTTAGTCTACGAACACAGTATCAGGCTGTAAAAAAAAAAATTACACATTTTGGCAAAAAAGAAAAAAAGGCTCTTATTTTGTTAAATCAGTTTTTTCTCGGTTTGTGCTTTTGTTTGTTTGATTTAAATTTTCTTTATTTTTTTTTAATTCTTTTTCCTTTCTGTTATCACAAATAATTGTTAGTAACTGTCTGCTTGAACTTCCACTTCAAATAAATTTGCTTTAGCTTATAACGATTAATTTACTACTTCCAGTACTATCGCAATTTACTTAAGTTTCATGTTACCTTTGCAACTTGACTCACATAAATAAGAAATTTTTATTTTTAAGACATTAAAAAGTAAATTATAGGTAAACGGGAGAGTTTATAAAAATAAAATAATTTTTTTGGACTTGAAGTATTTTTATTTTATTAAAATATGTAAAGCTATGTACAGACGGTTGTCAGATCTTACAATTATTGTCAGAAAATGTTCAGAATATGTCTGACAACCGTATGAACTTACAATTATTGTCTTACAACGTTGTCAGAAAAAGCATTGTCAGCACATTGTAAGACAATAATATTGTCAGACATCTGACAATCGTGTGAACACTCTTTCTTGCTATTGTCAGACATTGTAAGCTAATTTTTTATTGTCAGATGTATTTAAATTAATGCACCTGACAATGGTATCATTGTCAGAGAAATATTTCTATTGGCAATACACATAAATTTTAAAAAACAAACCAAAATTTAATAAAAATTAAAAAACAAGTGAAATAAAACATGGATAGCGATAACACCTTCGTCATAGACTGCAGCTTTGAGCAATTACCTCTATATCATTTTGCAGTGGCCAAAAAGGCCTGAAGGTGGGAAAAAATCAAGGGACAAACAAAAATCTTACAGTAAAAAAGTAAAATCTATGTGATGACGTTAAAATATAATCAAACCAATAAAAGAAGTTAAGGTACGGCGAAGTTTATGGAATGCTGGTTGGCTGGAATATAAACTTTCCAAAAATTGTTAAGGCAAGAAGTCGTAGATTGCATCCATGTAAGTTTGAATAATTGCTAAAGAAAATGGGCAAGTCTCCGCACATCAGTTGTTATAAAAAAAATATACCAAAAAATTCAGGCCAAGTCTCTGACGAGCAATTTCAAATTGCTTGTATGTAGATACTTCAAGCCGATGATCTTTTTTAAAGCACGAAAGTTAACAAATCTACTCAATCCAATTCCTCTATGCAATTGCGTATATATTTAGCAAAAACACAATATAAACAAAATACAAACATAAAATAAAACAATTCTCTTTCAGTTATGTTATACAAAATATTCTAATTAAATAATAATTTCTTTTTGACAGTTCTGGCAATATCTAACAACATATCTGACAATTTTTTCTATACAATAATCTGACAACCGTTTGAACTGACAATATTTGTTGGCAGATAAATTTATTGTATGACAATTGTCTGGCAATGAAATTGTAAGGTTTTCTTACAATCGTCTGAACTGGCAATTTATATTTTGCTGACAATGTTTTGTTGTCAGAGCATTGCCAGGCCTTACAATATTGTCAGATCTGACAACTGTTTGTACATAGCTTAACACATGCTTTAAAAAAAATGTAAAAAAAAATTTAATTTTTTTTTTAATTTAGATTTTTTCAAGTTAAAATTAAAATATAAAATTTATTTGTTGTTTTTTTTTTTTTTAGATTGCTCTATAATTTAGTCCTTCTTTTTTTTATACTCCCTCCAAGGAAGGTATAATATTTAAAATACTTGTTTTATTTTTAAATATTTTTAATATAAATTTATTTATTGAATTTTTAGTTGAGCTAGCTAGAGCTCAAACTACGATGATGCAGCTTTTACAAAGTGCTAACGACCATTTTTTAACAAAAGAAAAAAAAATTTTTCCTTTGTTATAAAAAATTTAGTTTTAAATTAAAAAAAATACTTAGAAATAGATCATTATTATGTTGTCTGTTTTAGTCAGCATGTAAATTGCAAATTTATTTAATAATTTTTTTTTTTTTAATTTAGAAAAAAATGTACATGCATATGCTTAAAAATAAAGGTAAATATTTATTATTAGTATAAAATCTGTATATATTTCCGTTAGTGTAACATATTGTTGTTACCTTTTAACACTTTTTCTTTACACCAACTTTTTATATGAGCGCACGTACATACATTTCTCTACCCAGTAGTTTCCAAAACTAATTTGGTTTTTTAATAAAATTTATTATTTAATAATTTTGACATATAAAATAAATTTCCTTGAAGAAAACCTTCAAAAGAAAGTCTAAATGTCGGATAATTAAAAATAAAAAAAATTTTTTTATTGAGGTCTTAAGTGTGAATAATATAAATTAATAATTTATTATTCAATTTTAATCTTAAATACCCTTCAAGAGTCAAACATTCATATTTTTAAATTTGCAAAATTCTTGTTAAATACCAAAAGAAGAATAGAAGTTCTAAAACAGCTTTAGAATGAAAGGACAAAGATTACAATGGAATTACTACGAGACCTCTTTCCACAACAAGTTGTTTCAAGAAATGGTGATGTTGATTGGCCTCCACGGTCGCCTGATTTGACTGCTCCGGACTTCTTTTTGTGGGGATATCTGACAAACCAGAAAATCTTGAGCAACTCAAACAAAATATTCGTGATGAAATTAATGAAATACCGCGTGAAATGTGTGAGAATGTAATGAAATATGTGCTCAAAAGGGCTCACATTTGTGAGACTAACAGAGACGGACATTTATCCGATATTGTATTCCATACATAATTGCCGACATTAAATAAAACATTTGTCAATATAAGATCCATTCTCTTTCATTTAATCAAAAATTATTAATAAACAATAAATTAAAATAACAGAATAACTGCCAGACTGATTTCAAGAAGAAAAATATTTTCTACACCAAATTTAAAAAATTTTTCAAAATCATTTAAAACAGAAAAGTTCCAAAATCCAATATTTTTTTCTTCACCATAATGTTTTTCTTCACCATAATGTTTTTCGCTGAATGACAGATTGACTTGATTATGAATGAAATCGAAATATGGCTCGTTTTGTTTGCAAACTTCTGAGTCTATTTGTTTTGAATAAAAATCGTTGGTTTTTTTATCTCGTTATATTTTAAATAATTTTTTTTTTAAATGAAAAATGTCTTAATTTTGTATAAAAAGTGTATTTTTTTTTGTGACAACTTTATTAATATTTTTAAAACTACTAAGTAGATTTGAAAACATTGAAGGTATAGCTTAAAAGTAACTTTTTGTGTCGAATTTCGAATTTTATTTTTTAACAAAAAAACAGAAATTCTGCTAAAGTGTGCTTTTTTAAAGGTTCATAATTTAGAGTTGACAATATTCCTTTTTTGGCAACCCATTTAAAAACTGATAATACCTTTTTATTTGGTTTAGTTTGACATGTCATTATGGATAAATTTACACCAGGGCAGCGCTTGTAAATTCTTGTAAGTTTTTTTAAAAAATATAAATGAATTTCCATTCAAAATTTTGCTTTTCTAGGAAGCCAATTTTGGGCATTTAAAATTAGAAAAATTCACAAACTTTTGTGGAAACACCATGACATCTAAAGAAAATTAATGTTTGGTGCGCTTAATTGGCTAGCGGAATTGTTGATACATACGAGTATGTATTCAAATGATCACAAATTTGTCCGTACCAAATATCTTGTTACTTGCATTAATCTTGCTGCTAAGTGGTTCTAACAAGACGCCACACAGCTTTCGTTACAATTGATTTACTCAAAGAAACTTTTATTAAGAAAATAATTTCACATAATTGTCCAGTGAATTGGTCGCCAATATTGTGTGATTTAACCTCATTGGATTACTTTTTTTGGGGTTATGTAAAGTCACTTGTCTACTATTATTTAATATTAATCAAGCTTAAGATCTTAAAAAATTATTTTTATTTAAATTAAAAAAAAAAAAAAATAAAAACAATTTTTTAAGATCTTAAGCTTGATTAATATTAAATAATAATAATTTTATAAGATTGAATAATTTAATAAAATTATTACAGTCTACGTTCCAAAAAGATAATTGATCACTTGGAAATCAACATTCGAAGAGTTATAGCCACCTCCTTCATATACTAGATTCGATTAGCCACCAAAGTCAGCTTAAGTGCTTTAGAAACAATTTTAATTTTTAACGGTTGCATAAATTGACTCGAATTGTCCAAAAATTATTGAAAATTATTTTCGAGTTGGAAATTAACTTTATAAAAACTCAACTCAAAATCAAGTCCATGCACTGCTGGACACTTTTTTTACAAGTTATATAAAATTATCAGTGAATAAATGCACAGTGCATTTTATTTCTACTCATACATTTGCCGATTATTTTGAACACAGTAAACAATTTTTAGTCAGATGCCTCATAAAGATTTTTACCGTTATTTGTGTGCATGTCTGCTTTTAATTGGTTTTCATGTTTGTAGAAAAAATGGCTGATTTTTTTTTTTTTTTTTGATTTAATTAATATTTTGAAAATTAAAAATTTAAAAATTTTTACTAGAAACAACTGTAACAGTATCTTTGAAATTAGTAAGCCAATTTAAAAACAATGCAGCTTTCACTTGAAGAAAATTTTTGTCACAGAATTTCGGTTTTTTCTTATAATAAAATCTTATAAACCGTTTTTAAGTAAATCTCACGTATGTCATTAATGTCACTTTTTGAATATTAAATAATGGTATATCTCGGAAATTAGTGCCATTTAGAAAAATAAAACAAGTGCAGATTTTAAATACTGCTCAAACAATTTATGGAAACAGGTACGTCTATACTGTGAACACGAACTTTCGAGGACATATTTTGTTGAATTCCTTATTATTAGATCTTTTTTTTTACATAAATTATGACCACCAAATTTGGTTTAAAATTTGATTAAAATGCTAAATAAAATGTTTGCAGGGCAATTATGCTGATGTGAGTATGTGTGCTTAAGAGTAAATGCAAGCTTTTCCGTAAATTTGCGGTAATGCTTGTTTGTTTTTTTCATCGTATTGTTTAATGATGCCATTTCATTTTTAAACAAAGTATTATATGTGTGTGTATGTTCACCATATGCGTTTTGGTTAAAAATGTTTGTATTAAAAAAAAAGAATAAATTTGTTTATGCGTATTTTGCCTGCTGTTGTTTCTGCTGTAAGCTTTTTTTTTCTTCTTTTAGTTTTCTTGTTATTGTTGCTGTTGTTCTTGCAATAACAACAATTTTGCATGAGCATGCGAGAGTACATCATAAATTTGTTAACAAAACATACAATGCGTTAAAAACGGAAACATTTTACACCGCAGCAGAAAACTAATATGAATATGCAAGCATACATGAATATAAATGTATTATTGCTGCAACAATTACATTACAAACAACTGGTGTTGCCTTTTAAATGTGGCAGGCAGGCAGGCAATAACAAAAAACCAAAAATAACATAAAATTCAGGCAAACGTAAACCATTCTGCCTGCCATTTTTCGACAATTCAGCAAACCAAACAAACGGCAATAATAAAAGACAGTTATAATTACAGAAATTATTCGACATAAATAGCGTTTGCTATTTATTTGCAACATAAATTTATTTTCAAATATAACAAAAATTCATATTTTGAGTATTTGTTGTTGGTAATTTATTATCTACGTGCTGGAGGGAGAAGAAGGCGATTTATTATGAATTTATTTTTGAAAAATTTTAAATCATATTTCATTTGTTGTAAGTACACTTTTGTATGTACGAGTACATTGTTGTGTATTTAAATATTGCTAAAAGTTGTTGCTAAAAATTTATGAAAAACTTTAAACGAAAGCTAGTGACTTAAAGCAGGCCACCACTTCTTATACCCTTCACTGTAAGTAAAATTCGGCTTGTAGATTCTTAATTTGATATTAAATATTAGGTGTCTCAGCAAAGTGCATTTTTTATTTTAGGGTAATTTTGTGTGATATATGACAGCCGTTACATATGTTTTTTTTTCTTTTTTGATTAATAAAAATGAGGTGCTTTCATAAACAATAAAATTTATAAAAGCTGATTTCAAGTTTTTATCATAGAGTTTTAATTCTATTAAATCTTAATCTTAATGATTAAAGGTCAAATCATTTGCTGACATTATATAAATAAATATTTTTTAACCTTTTTTTAATCTTTTTTATTTTAATTATTATTATTAAATTATTGCGAAATATAATTATAATTATAATTTCTTCTGTTAAATTAATTCTAATTTTATTTGGAACAAACAGTATAAGTTTGTAACACAACGCTTTAAAAAATTGATTTTTACTAAATTAGTCATTTGATTGAATTGTCAGTAAAATAATAATACTCGTAATAAATAACTAAATAACTAATATTAATTATAATTGTTATTTAATAAAGTTATTGTCAACACATCATTTTAGCTGTCAAACATGTACAAGCACAAATGACATTTGACACGCATACGCAATCTTTCACATGCACACGCAAAAGTGTGTAGGATAATTAAAATGAAATGTTTGAACATAGTGAAAGCTAAACTACAAAAGGCTGTAAGTGCTGTAATTGAAAATTTTAAAATAAAAAATTTTTTTAAATAAAAAATTATATAAAAAGACTAAAGTCGGAATTAAAAAAAAAACGATTTGAAATTTATGAAATTCTTAATAAGAAAGCTGACTTTTGCAATTATACTTTTTTGTAATTATAATTATGTTTCAACATATTTATTTATTTGGAATTATAAAGCTTAACAAAAGTTAAGCTTTATTCATGCTTAATACCAATTTTGACAGCAATTTAACTAGATCAAGGATTAAGAGTGGCGTCTGTTGAAATAGCTATTTAATATGCTTTTTCTCTTAATACTTATTGTACAAAGTGAATAATTTTTCTAATTTTCCCATTTAATAAATGAAATTAAATTCTGATAAAAATTCAATAAAGTTTTTTTTTAATTTCTGGTGACGCCATGTATTCTCTGGTAATTTTATTTAGTGTTTTGTTTATTATAAGTTTTTTGCTTTTGCAACATTATCTACTATTGACACAAGCCACGAACATTTATTTTAATTACAATTGCTGATAAACTAATTAAATTAAAAGTTACGATTTCAAATTAAAAGTCACGACATGAAAAAAAATTATTTTTGACATGTAGGGGGCTGATAAAATTTACATGAACACACACACTTTTCATTGTCATAAATTATAAAAGAAATATGGAAAAGGAAGCACTTAAAATTCTTACAATAAGAAAATTATAGTGGCTTTATAACCTTTAGTTGTAGACGACATTATTGTAAGGTCATCAATAAATATAAAAAGTCAACAACATAAATCTAAATTCTTGGAAGACAACATATAACAAATAACAAAAAAAAAAAAGATTTTCATTGAATGACAAGTTCATGCTAAATGTCATGTATCAAACTAAAGCGACAATTAAAGAATAAAAACCCAAACACAAACTTATATTCGTGATCAATCAGCTGTCTGCAGCTAAATTAAAAATGTGGAGGATAAGGAAGAGACCATGTAAGACTTCCTCTGTGCTCGCCTAGCACTATAAGGGGGTTAAACTGAATTTCACATTGGTGATCTGTCTGCACTATCGACTATAGGCTTCGTGAAAAGCAAAAAATTGGTTTAAAGTAATAGATATTCTCTTATTTTCAGTTTTCAGATTGTAAGCAGCAGATTGAGAATATCTGGGACATTCAGAATATACAAAATAGCTAAGATTATTTAGCTCAGACTGAATCATGCCCACACCATTTAAATGTGGAGGCAGCGATAACGAATCACCTTAGCAACCATGCCAAAAGCATGGGCTTGCTACCAAATGACTACTGCAGAAGTTTTCATAACGAAGATGATGATGCACTTTTTCTCTAGCGCTGCCCCTAAGCTAAAAAATTAACCTTAACTTTTTGAAGTGATTGCTATAGGTTGTGGGGAACTATTTGCCTCTAATTTTTACTACTTCTTGGCTTCTTTTCTCGTTTTTGCTTCTTTGTTATATCTTTTCATCCTATACAGGTGTCGCAAGCAGATCACACCTAAGAATCTGGTGAACCCTTTTCCTCACATTCTTGTTCAATTAACTTAAGCAGTGAAATTTTCAAAGGATTTTAGGATGAAAAACCAAAATGTTTATAAAACTAAGTTATTTGGTTAAACTATTTTATAAAAATAAATATTTTTCAAGCTTAGTAGGTGAATTACGGATAGCAATTAAACTTCAAGTGGCTTTTCCATGGATTATTATTATAAAAATAAAACGTATATAAAATTTAATAAAAACTATTGAAAATGTGGTCGTCCGTCGAATTTTATTATGAAGATGAACAAGAATTTTTAATTTTCTTTTAAATAAAACTCATTTAGCAAAGATTCAAGTGCTTATTTTGATTGGCTGCATGCATTAAAATAAGAAACACCTGCAAGAGAAGCTTTCAATATTATAAGAAAAGAAGTTTTCTTTGAGCACATTTCTTTATAACCGGCTATCATTTAATGGGTAATATTTTTCTAAATTTAATTTCCTTTTCACTCAGTAGCCATAAAAAATGATTTTATAACTCTTTTTTCTATTTTTCTGTTGCCCGTCTTCTTTAAATTATTTCTTTTTTTTATATTTTTTTCCTATACTTTCTTTTAAAGCACAGAATCTCAAACTCATATATTTCGCTGACTTTTATTTCCTTTAGAAAATTGCTAAAAGTAGTTTCAAGTTCTCTTATTTTTTTTAACATCATCCTTTGTGTTGCTGAATATTATGAGTATCCTATTGCTGTTGATTTTGGATGATGATGATTTAAAAAATAGTTTTATATAGTTTTAGCTGTATTAAATTTTTTTAATCATGTTTTGTTTAATATACCACGCACGTTTTAGCTTAATGATGAACTGTTGTTAGTAAGTGAGGTTAAGCAAGAAGAGAAAGATTAAAAAGGATATTTGATTTCATGTTAGCAAATGACAAATGATGCTTTTTTGTTAAATTTTAAGTATTAACGTACATAAAGGCTTATGCAAATTAGTATTTTGATTAATACGACCAAGCAAGACATATGAGTGAAGGAGTGTATGTGTGTAATTATGACATTAAATTTTTATTATTAACTTTTTTCCCTGTTGTTGCTTAAAATTAATTTATGTTATTTGGTGATTGTTTGGTTGGTTTACTTTGCAAGAACCACCTAAGCGCCAAGATAGCCGAATCATGAATTGATTTAGAAGCACTTTGTGTTACTGAAATATCTGGGAATATCGTCAATAAAATGTGCTCCAAAAAATTTATGTTTTCTAACTCTCAAGCGCCCAGCAGCTGCGTCACCTTAAATGTATTTTAAATAGAAGTTGGTGGTTTTGGTTCTATTATCAAAACTTTACACTTTCAAATATTTTTTTATTATTTTCTTAAAAAGTAATTCATAGTCTTTTGTACTTCTGTATATATATTTGAATTTTTTTAGCCATCATATTTCTAATTAGTCATGGGACATGTTCAGCATCTCCTGCAGGGTTTTTTTAATACTGTGGAAAATCTTTTATAGCTTTTCCCCCTTATCCAAAAATTAGCGTAGACTTTAAAGTCAACGTTATCAAAATTTTTCATAAATTTTACTTTAAGGTCTGCATCTACTTTTTTTGGATAAGAGCATTAGTGTTCAAAAAAATTGTTCTTTTCAATATTTGCTTATATAATTATCCCCACTGTAAACATTAAATAACCTGATGATGATGATTTAAAGTAAAATTGCACTTGAGTTGTTATTGCAATTTTTATTTTTTATTTCAGGTATTCATTTAATTCATTCATACAGTCCTTTAGTCGATGTGTTATTCATGTGTACCTGTTATGGGCACTTTAATTACAAGTGCGTTTTGTTATCTCAAGCTGCTGTAAGCTATTAAATACGACTAATTTAATTACTCTTTTTTTTTTTTGTTAGCAAAAAAGTCATGAGAAATTCTTAATGGTAGACTAAGCAAAAAAAAATATTCAAGAATATAAATTAAAATAATAATTAAATTGTATTTACAAAGTTGCTTGCATAGTAAAATATTTTTCTATTTACGGTCATTTTCACGTTGTATGATTAAAAGTTCACCCCAATTCTAAGCGCAAGTTATGCTAATTTGCATTTCACAATAAACGGTTAAGTCTGACCGCCGGTTAAAATACTAATAAATGAACAAAATGTTGCTATTACATGCCAGAACAAAAATACAAATACCCACATTTATTTAAATTTTTATACCAATTTTTTTAAATTTATTTATTTTTTTTTTTTTTACAAAACTCTTGCCTAAAAATGAAAAACTGCAGGTGAAAAAAATAAAAACAAATTTTTTTTCTGGTCTAGGATTAAAACAGAGAATTTCTTTAGTTAAATTGTTCTCTTCAGAAACTCCAGCCAACATGTGTCTTTCTTGTAAATAACATGTTATGGCCCTGTTGCTTTCATTTATTTTTGTTATAGATTTTTTTCATTACACTGTTTTTCGTAAAGCAATGGACACCGTATTGCCATACTAACAACCATATGCTTTTGTTTATTAACCAAATGATGGTGAAACCTAAAACGCTAACCGTTGATTAAATGGTGTCTGTTAACTAAACCAACAATTAGTTAATTTTCCATTAAAAACAAAATAATCAGATATTGTTAAAATATTAGTTATGCAGTTAAGAAAGTTTGCACATTTCACAGCCGTATGCTTAATATATAAATTAATATTACTCATGCGTATAGAGAGATGTTTTCTTAAACACCTTTTTAAACAAATATTTCAACTCAAATAACCTATTTTTTTTAGAAATTTATGTGAAATGCCAAAGGCAGTGTATGGAAAAAAATAAAAGACTCACGTTTATCTGCATTGCTAGTGGGTATGAAAAAAGCACTTGTTTATTCCATGAAATCTTAATAGAAATAAAACGCAACAGAAAATATATATTTTCTGTATTGATATTATTGCCCTGTTACTTCTCTGAAATTTTTTCTTTCTTCTATTTTACTTAAAGCTATTTAAAAAATAATGTAAAATTATATTTAAAATAAATCACTTTTTATTTAGTTTTAAAAATATTATTCAAATATTTTTATGTAAATTTTAAAGTCCAAAATTGTTATTCGCTATAACTTTAAAAAAAAATTCCATTTTTTTTTCTTCTATCCTTTTTTTAATTTTTTAAAAATTAAACTCTAACGAAGATTAAAATTTTGTTTGTTATTGTGTTATAAAATTAACAGACTTTATTTGCTTTTGTCGAAAAAGTTGGAGCGCAAAATTTGAAGGAATTGCGAAGTGTTTTTTCAAATTAAAATTTATTAAAAAAATATTGTACCGACAAAAAAATTGTTCGGAACTAATGGGTGAATTAAGCCTAATTTATGTTATTTCATATGATTTTTCAAAGCTTTAGAGATCAAATCATGCCTCATGTAAGGGACACAATAGTGAGCAATCTGAAATATTTTTTTTTAATTTTATTATTTTAATTTAATATTGAAAATTCGATACATAAAAAAGCAAAAAACAAAAAAAAAATATTAAATTTAGTAACAAACTAATTTTAAGATTTAAAACATTTTATAGTTCTTATTTTCTTATTTTATCAATAACTTTTATTGAACCAATTATATAAAATTAAGCCACAATGTAAAGTAACATTTTAAATAAGCATTTATAAATTTGAAAGAGAAATAAAATACTATTTCGCATACATACAAAAGAAATGTTTACATACATATTAAATGTGTGTATTTACTGCACGAAAGTAAGACTGACTATGAGTAAATTTTATATAAAAAAAATAAAATTTTTGTATTTACTTAAGACAGTGTGCTTGACTGCAATAAACGAAAAAAAAAATAAAAATAGAATAAATGAAAAGAAATACGAGTACACACATGCAAAATAAAGTAAATAAGCAAGTAAAGGAAGATATTGTAACAATAATAAAAATAAATTTTATATTTCAATTATTGTTTAAATTTAAAACGCAACAACTACAGTATGATAAAGAAAAATAAAGCAATAAGACCAACAAAAATAAAATAAAAATTAAAAAAATATATTGTACAGCTGGTATAACTTTAAAAAGAAAAAAATACACAGTGAATAATATTAATAAACATGCTGTGTTTTTGTGAAAGCTAGCAGAGGTAGTAGCTTCACTAGGGCTAGGCCGAAAATATAAACTAAGAGATAATCAATGTATGCTAAAGAGTGAATATCATTGAAACTATTAAATTTAGAACTCAACTTAACCCATAACCAATCAACCAATTAAAAAAAAATCGAGTGAAATATTTTTAATTAGTCACATCACATTTGACACAAAATAAAATTGGTCTTGATACACAGTTTTATCTTTGCCATCTTCTCTTTTTCCTCTTTTCTTCATAGAATGTTCTTCATTGTCGTATCTCAATCCATAAAAAGCTTTACTTTAGTACGTTCTCGGTAAAAGTTTTTGAGTTATTTTAATATTGAACACAGGAAAATCGTATCACTTATATTAAATAGTTTGTACAAGGTGGGCTAAATAAAAACAGGCTATTGGAATATGCTCTTATTTTTGCAAATGGTGGCCAATATCAAATCTATTTTGATATTTGTGAACTAGACAGATGTATAATACAAGTGAACAAGCCATAGAGCGATACACTCCCCAAGAACGCGGAATAATCGAAGTGGATGGTTTTTCGACCAAAATCACAATGACCGACGAGGCTCATTTCTACATCAGCGAGTACGTAAACAGCAAAACTATCGCTTCATGAGTGATGCACGAGCACCCATTCCACCCGCTCAAAGTCACTTCACGCCTTAGGAGTCATTGGGCTGGTCAAACGACAACAGTGGACGGTGCACGCTATAGGGCCACATTTCATTTCCGTTTAAAAAAAATGAGAGCCAAAAAGCTTTGGATGACTTCTTTTGGCAAACCTTGAATAAATAGAAGCCAATATCATTTGATGGTTTTAAAATTAATCATTCTTCAATAAAAGTGGTTGTGATACGTATTTCTTCTCCCTAGATTTTCTAAACAAACTGCGCATAGAAAACAATTCCAAATGTGAGAACTAAATTTGTTACCTATCAAAAATTTAATTATGATAATCAAATTTTTTAAATGTAGTAACATAAATTCTATAATAGAGACCAAAGTTTAATTATCTTAACAATGTTTTGAGTTGTAACCCCAATTTTCTATCGTCACAATTAAAAAATTCGGTTATCACAATAAAATTTGTGAAAGTAAGAAATTTAGTTCTCGTAACCGAAATTGTTTTTTCAGTGTATTGCAGCAAAATTTGTGGGTATGGCTGTTATTATATTTCTGCATTTATATCGAATCAAATGAACCCCTTGTTTATGCAATGTTTTTGAATCTTTCAGAGGACATGAAGAGATTCTATTCTACCTCAGTCGCACAAAATTATAATTGCTGTAAAATAAAAAAATTATATAAACAACTTAACAACTCGCTTAACTTTCTTTTCTTTCTATGTTTTTGGTTTTTTTTAATATTTTAGTGTTGCATAAGTCAGTAACTTTAACTCGCCTGCAGTTGGAATTTCAGCATTATTTTTTCTTTTATTTTATTATCATGTTATTTAATAAAAATAATAAAATATACAACAACAACACCAATATTGCATAAGCTATACGAGTATATATACAAAATGATATTTTCTATTTTTTGGTTATTAGGACTCCCAGTCATTTAATTAAATATTTTTAATTGTGGTTAAGTCAAAGTAAAATCTGTTTTTAATTGCAACATACACAAAATAACGCGTGTTGCTATTGCTTTTGTTTTTGTTTTATTTTCATTTTTACTTTTAAGTTTTAGTTTCACAGATTATTATTTTAGCTTCATAGTTTTTCAATTAAAAATTAAACACTAACGTTAGGATCCCACTATCGCCAGAATGAATCATTTTTAGCACATTTTATAGACTGATAATATGAACACATCTAGATAAGCCAAAACGAAGGCAGAAATCGTGCGAACTATGACAAATCAAAATTTTATTCTTAGCCAATTTTTATCCATTAGCGTTGCAAGGAGCTAGAAATAAAAGCTAAACTGGCCTAAAAAAAGCTAGGGAAAAGTTAAAAAGCTACAGCTTAAAATTGAAAATTTTTATTAGAAGCATAATTATGATTTTTATAAAAAAACCAAGAAGAGAACATAAAATATTAAAAACAAACCACCTTTGGGCTCACTTTGGAAAATGCATGGTGTTATATTAACAACGCATTATTGACAAGGAATGGTGTCAAATTAACATGACACCATTTTGGTATCGAAATGATATCATACGGTTGTTGAAATTCATTGTCAATATGACAATGTTTGTTAACGTGCGTTATCAAAAATTTTAAATCTTAGTTTTTTTCTTTAATTTGACAACCAACCGTTGTCGAGTTGTACATGCTTTTTAAAAATTTAAAAACCTTAAAATTGAGAACGGGATGGTCCCAAAATGACCAAATACGTTTTTAATATTGCAATGCGATTTTGGGCTCAGTGTAGTATTTAAATAATTTGAATTAAATTTTTTTTGGAATTTTAAAATTGAAATAAAAGTGTCAGTAAATATTAATACATGAAAAATCATATGATTTTAATTTTCATCAACAAAATATGTTTTAAGCTGCAACTAATATTTGGTTTTTTTTTTTTTGCTTTTTAAAAACAAAATTGTTCATGCTTGCATAAGCAGAAATATGGGAAAAAATAAGTTTAAATAGTTTTTTTTCGGTATGTTCATTTTAAGCATGAAATCATATTTAAAATACGTAATTTTATGGTTAGAAATTTTCAATGTATTTTAATACAAAAAGTCTATGTGTGACATAAAGTTTTTGAATTGTTTGATATGATTTTTGTCACATAAAAATCATAAATCTAAATTATAAAAATAATAAATAAATTTGGCTAAGAAGAATCATGTATACCCTTCACCCGTATATTAACTACCAGGCTCTCACATTCTACTTTAAACAAAAGCACAAAAAAACCAGTTATTCATTTTAGTTAGAGAAAACGGCTCACTATTTTTAGAGATCTCTTTTTTCTAAGTAAGAATTCGCGACTCCTCACATGTAGGAGATAAAAATTGATATACCAAAGGTGAAGGGTATAAAAACTCTGCACACATGCAAACTCTTTTAATAATGAAGGTATCATTTCATATTTTCCTAACAAAAATATAAACTAAAAAAGCTCTTATTAAAATTTAAAATGGAATTGCATATATTAAAAAGGATTATATTTTTATTACTTTTTATTTTAGTTTAAATATTTCATAATGCATAACTGATTTGAAGTTTCTTAAAGAATTCCTTTTAACTGGCACAGCCTACTTTAGAATGTGCCTGATATATTTTTATAAAATGCACTAATTTACAAAAACAATTGTTTTTTTTTTTGCTGAATTAAAAATTTAAATTAAAAATTATTTTGAATTTAATACAAAATTATGTTTGTTTAACATAATCTTACAATTTATGCAAATATTTTTTAAAGCAAATAATTTCATGTTGTTGTTTGAATATTTATGTGTTTTGTAATAAAGCATACACACCCAGCCACAGAGCATATACGCACATACACATATACAGCACATAAAACATTATTATCTTTAAACGTAATGGATTATGTAGTTCTTGGCATGAATTGCAACCTCATAAATTACAATCTTTCATAATAAACTGAAACTTGTTGCCAAAAAAAAAAACGAATAAATAAAAATGAAAATTATGAAACTAAAAATCATGGAAAAAATTATATAAAATAATTTGTGCAAACAACAGACATGGAAAATTTATATTTTATTTGCATAAAATTTTTTAACAAATAAAATAAGTAAAAAAATTTTTTTCATAAATTGCAAATTCCTTTCCCAAATGTAAGGCTGTTGAGATAATTTAGTGCTGAGGTTTGATTATATCCTTACTAATATTATTAAGAATATAAGAGTATAATGAACCTTCAAAAGAAATTAACTACTACGATACTTATTAAACTTTTGTATCTTTTGACTGCCCATTAAGCCTAAATTGCTTTCAGTTTTTGCGTAATACTTTTAATTTTCCATGCTTGCTAGCCGCGATAGACAGGAAATTCCATTTTAATTTTTTTTTTAACTTTTTAAATTAAAAAAAAAAAAAAAAAGTAAGAAAAATTATTTTAGTGTTGATTTTATTTTTGAAACCATATTATGAACATGTTTACACTAGAATACTGAAACGAAATTTTCGCAATAACATAGAATTTTCTTTTTTCTTGCATGACTATACGTCGTAATGATATTTTCAAAGAAAATCTTAAGTAAACTTGGAAAAAAGTAAATTTATATAGTATTAAAGTGTTTAGAAGTGTTTGCTTTAAAACTATTGCTTTACACACACACGCACACTTAAATATGCACACAAGCCCCCACACACACATACAGTACAGCAGTTTATACAAGAATTAATATCACTAACAGGATAGTGTATGTGTTTGATACTCTTTTCCTAACTTAACAAATGACAATCGTTTTTTATATCAAACTCTGTGTCAACTTGTATAAAAAAATGTCAAAAGAATTTAAAATAATATTTTGCTGGGGAGTAACTGGGGTGTGGTTAATTGTAAATAAACGAGTATTTTTTTTTTATTACATCAGTAACTAACTCTCTTAGTTAGTAGCAGTCTTGTGTAAGTGTTAGTATTTTAAATGGAAGTCATTATTATTATCAACACACATTAAACATTTTTTTACAAACTACGTATGTCACACATTTTACTACATCAAACCATTTAATATAAAATTTTTTTTTAATCACATTAATTTATTTAGTAAACAAAAAAATATTGAAATGAATATTCAGCATTCCGCAGTCACATAATTTTAGTCCTACTTTAACTTTAAAACAACAAGCTAAAGGAGGAACTAATCAAATAAATAAAAAAATTTCTTTTGAAAATTAGTGTCAGTATCCAATCAACTAAGCAACTGTTTAACTGTTTAGTCTGTCATAAATACTTTTAAAATACTTCAGTGGAAATCATGACAACTTTAATCGAAATTTTAAAATTATTTCATAAAAAAACTCTTTTGATATCAAATGCAAAGATTTGGCCCCCTAATATTAAGGTGTATTGTGAGTTCCATTATTAAAAGTAAATCAGAGCCTCTTGGAACAGCTGGTAAAATTTAAATAGGTTTTGCTACGTCACTGAACTGCTATATTTAAAAGTCATCATAAATTATAGCAATCCAAGGACACCAGCTACCTAGAATTACCGTTGACTAATTTTTTTTGTAAGTGCACTTATACAGCTTAAATAGTTAATTAAAAAGGATTTTAACTTATTTTTACTAATAGTTTTCAAATGAAATAAAATTTTTTTCTTGAATAAATCTTTTGCAAGGGCTTTCTTTACTGTTTATCAGCAACATATGGTAGCTTAGAATTAAGTTAATGATTTTGCAGTTTCAAAATTCTTGTTTAAAATTTTCTCTATGTAGCTTTTTTCTATTATTTTGGGCTTATTTTATATTTCTTTCATATCTTAAGTAAATAAATACAATAATTTTTTTTTTTGTTTACATGAAAATAGATATTTTGTGTTTAAATAAATTTTTATAAATTGTACGGATGTATATCAAAAGCAATCATTAAATTTTATTATTGAGATTGCAATTTTATCTCTTCCTTTTTTGTAATTTTATAAAATACGTATTTTTATTTTTGTTTTTATTTCATTTGATTTCTTTGCAATTTTAATAACTTTATCTTCAAGTAAAATTTAATAACTTTGCTGGTTTCATAAAATTTACCAATGTTGTCAGAAAAATATTTTAAGAATAATATTTCTAAAAAAAACGGATATTGAGTTTATTTAACACAAACATTTGTAAGATAGGCCATTTTAATAAACAGTGAATAACAAAAGTGCTCAACTAATCATAATTCTTGTAATAAATAACTTGAGCGTTCAACAAGTTCAGAAAGATTCAGAATTTTCTAATATTTTAATTTATTTTTTTGTTTGATTGCTTGATCAAAGTCACGCCTGAGTGTAAAAATTTAAAAACTTTTTTGCTTATTACTATTTTCCCTTAAATTTTAAATGCTCGGCCGTTCAATTTGTTACACGGTTCAAAGAATAAAATCTAAAAAATAATAAGCCTGATTATGAATGTCAGTGTCGTAACAAAACCAGTGATATGTGACAGTAGCTTGTGGTAAATTCGTCTACGACAGCGAAATTCGTAAGAAAAAAGTTATTTAACTCTTACAGGCATGCGTGACTTTAGAAACAGTTCTCAAAAAATGAAATAAGCACACAATTAAACCAATAAAAAAATTTAAGGCGATTTAAAGCAGTGAAATAAGCCAATTTAAGTAATTTAATGATTAATCTATTTCATAAATTGTGTTGTCTTTTTGCGGTAGTTTGATAACTCCTTACTTTCGCTTTCATTTCGTTCAGCGTCCTATGCTTAGTGGTGTTTATGCTCGTACTGTCAGTGTTGCGTATTGTTGTATCGTCTGTGTTGTGTAAGTCTCAGTATCACACATATGACCCATTAATGTTTATCATAAAAAAAATTTAATTTTTAATTTCTTAATTAATTTTTTTTCTAGTTAATATTAGTTCAAAATGCCAAATTTCAAGTAACAAAATCTCAAGATAAAATTCACTAAATTATAAAAAAACAGGAAACAAACAAAAACCTAATAATTGCTTACCTTAAACAATATGGCTTTTTATAATTAAGTAAGAAACTCTTGGGCTCTGCAGTCAAATTAAATTTTATTGTCATACAATCAACATAATCATAGTTTATATTTTGTATGTACTGTAGGTATGTTTGTGTGTATGGCTACTACAACATCTTAGACATTTCTTTAGCAACAATCATAATTTAATTAAATACAGAAGCATACAACACAGCACAATCACGTAACTAAAATTAGACATTGATTGAAAAATCCCTAAAGGCTAAAAAGCATTTATATTTAAATGAAACTCATTATGCGTATTTTATTTTAAACCATCAGAAAAGAAAAAAATGTCCAAAGTAACATTTTAAGTTAACAGTTTCATAACTAAAATTGGCTAAAAAAAATTGAAAGAGGAAGTAAAATAATAAAATTTATTTTAATCTAAAATTTGTGCAATATTCAAATTGCAGGAAAGAAAGGGAATATCAAAAGATTAATCTTCATTGGATAAGCCAAAGCATACAGCTGCTTTGTGGTAATTGTATGTAAAAAAGTAACACAAAAAGCTGCACATAAAATGCAATGTGTAACATATAATATTTTTCCTTTGGATTTTGTGCTGGAACTTTTAATTTTGTTCGATAAAATCAGTTTGGAGATTAATAAAAATGAAATTCTTCTTTCCTAAAATAGTTTTAATTTTGTTTCTTTTATTTAAACATTTTTTTTTTTTTTCATTTAGTTTTGGCTGTATTACAATTTATGCATAACAGACTTTTCAACTAAAAGCTTAAAATAGATCTCGTTTTCAAAAATTAAAAAAAAAAATTATTACTAAATAGAAATATTTTAATTAAAAAAGTATAAGTAACTAAGCCTAAAAAATAATAATTAACATAAAATAGTCAGGCAGCTGTTGCTTGTGGGCGGTTTATCTCATATGAAAGTCATGCGTAAGCGAATTAATTTATTTTAGTCATCTACCTTCACAGGCAGATGGAAATTACTTAATCGACTCTGTTATTTATAAAGATCCAGAATTTTATACCAGGACATATGTACGATGTAGAAATCACAAATTGGGAAGGATTACTGTAAAGAATACTAAAACCAAACAGAGAAAATTTCATAAAAATTCTGAAATAGGCTAGTAATACTTAATAAGGCGATTCGGTAGCTTTTATTATTAACATTTTTATCGAAAAAACAAGTATAATGAATTCGGTGTTCAGTTACTTTCCGACAAAAATAGTCGGTACGATAGAAATTGTTATATGCGATAATTACTTATATGCTGTTAATTTCGTCGCAAAACTTTGAATATTTTTGTCGGAATGTTACTGAATACCGAATTCGATAAAATATCGTTATACTTGTTTCTTCAATGCGAATTTTTAAAATAAAAGTTAATGAATCGCAAAGCTGGAACTAAAAATTGTCTTAATATTATTGAAATGCCTCCTTATTCTTAAGGCATGGCAATTTTCTAAGTCCAATAAAATTGTCTTTTCCTTTGCAATGCAATTTAAAATCAATGAAATAAATTTTTTTCAAGCAGAATGCTTTAGAAATATTTTAGCTTGCAAATTTCAGTGATGTTTTTGTTTATACCGTTCCTTTTAATTTAATTTAAAATCACTCAAAACTCTAAATTTAAATAAACTTTCATAATTTGTAACCTTTTTTCTTTGTCTTAAACTAAAACTCTCTAGAGGCCTTACAAATCTTAAATGATTAATTTTTGTGGCATAAAGAAAATATTACTCAAATATTTTGCTCTCTTTTTCATCTTTTTTTGTTGTATTTATAGTCACTACGTTGTTTTTATGCTGCTAATTTTCATTTTATTTTTTTATTTAGATTTTCTTATTTGTTGGCTTAGCTGCTTTCACCTTCTATTTTACTTTATTTCTTCATTGTTTTCTGTTTTCTTTCTTAATTCCCTAGGGTTAACCAAAAGTAATGTGCTTGTGTGTGTGTAAAGATTTTGTTGTAGTTTTTTTATATTTAACTTTTGAAGGTTATTTACTTAAAAAATATTTATTTAGTTTTATTTATCTTTCGTATTCTTGGATTTATATTTTATTTATGTTTGCTTAAAGTATAAATGTTGCTATTGGGATCTAACCAATTCAAGGGCTACTTTAAAAATAAATTTAATTCCAGCAAAATTATTTTAAATAGTGAAAAGCCCTAAAAGTCACTATAATAAAATTATTTTAAAATATTTTTTTTTTTTTTAAATTACCGAAATAATTGTTACGAAAAATCATGCTGTTGTCACACTGTTCTTATTTTTCATAAGAAACTGTATTTATGTAAGTACTTAAAGCATGTTGTTGCTCAAGCTAATAGGTAGAATTTGTGTATGCAATGCTTGTGTGTGTATATTTGTATTAGTGTATATTAAACAGCATTAAATTTAAAAAAAAAATTTTGTTTTTAAGTTTCTTTTATTAAGTTTTATTTTTTTTATACCGAAATTTAGTTTCAACTTTAACGTAGCTTTTTTTAAATATAATTATAAAAATCGATACAAAAATAAATAAATTTTTTCAAATCTGTCATAAACAAGATTGCTATATTTTTAATCTCAGTTGTAAGAAGGATCCTAGATAATGCTTTAGTTGAACATTGCAACAAAATGGCTGAATGCTGAATATGCAATTGAACACATATGTACGTGGCTCATCTGACTAGTACTTTTTATAATTCTTGGAAATAAAATAATTTTTTAACAATAAAATTATTTTATTTCAAGAGTGAAAGGTAACCAATGGCATCCTTTAAAATAGTTTCTCTGCTTTAAAAATTCTATTGAAATTGTATTTATATTTTTTAAATAATAACAAAATAATTCTAGTTAAATAATTTCTTTTAAATAATAATTTCTTTTATAAATATAAACAACTAAAAAAATTTAATATTTTTCATAAAAAGTTGATTGCTTAAGTCATGGAAACAGCACCTTAATTTTACTATACTTTCCTCGTATAAATTCTATACGAATTTATGTTTGTAAAATTTGTGAAACTACAAAAGCTGGTTTATTAGTTTATGTGTGTGTGTGTGTGTGTGTGTAAAATTTTATATTCTTTTAAGCACTGCAGTACGAGCATATAAAAGTATAAAGAATTATTATTACGAGTATTACTAACCAGTTATTTTCTACATGATTTTTGCTTAGAAAAGCAACTTTTCATTTTGTTCGATTTCTTTAATATTTTTCATTTTAACAGAAAAATTACATGAAGGAACATATTACAAAAAAAAAATCATTTATAAAGTTGCTTTCAATTGAAAGTAATTTATTAAGTTCCTTTTATTCACTTATTTGCTGTATTTCTCAAATGAGAAATTTTCAATTGAATATTTTAATTTTTTTTTTCTAACTTTCGCTATGAATACGAAACAGAACACAAAAAATCTTGAGCAACTGCTGCTACAGTTTTTCAATAAATTTTTTAATATTGAGGCATTCACAACTGCTGAAGATATTGAACTAGGTTGAGCGCATAGTTTTCCGATCTGGTAGTATTAAAAAAAGCGATGCCAGATCTCGATAGCTTTGTCTTTTTTATTTTTCTGTCAGATTTAAAATTTTTTTTTTGCCTGAATATGCAATTTTATTTTATAATTTTATTTCTTTTACAGGTTTTAATAGAAGTTCTCTGAAAACAATTTTGCCTATGATTTTTATTTAAAATTTATACAAAAAATTTTTAGGGAGTATGAGTCTATAGATCAGCAGCTTATCAGTTTAGCTTTTCAGCTGAAGTAAGTACAGATTTGTTCTAATTTGATATATTCAGCTTGTTCAGATGTTGTTGGTATTGTACTCAAAAATTTTCGTTTATTTTACTAACTTACAGTCCCTGGCCAAATTATTAGACGCACTGTATTTTTTTTAGTAATTTTATGTTTCTTAAGTGTTTTTATCCAATAATGGTATATTTAAACTACAATGTTATTGATTTTTATTTAAAAGAGTTGTTGTAGACTACATATTTGTATTTATTTTTAACATATGGCAACACTGTGTTGAAAAAGTGATACATGAACGTAAACAAGTACAAACCTGTATCAGTCGCGATCGGAATCGAGTCAAATACGGACGTGTTTCTGTGGCTTATTGGACTGTGATTGTTTGTTTAACTGTTTTATACTATACAGTTATTGGTTTATTTTGTACGCAGTGTTCTAAAAAACTAATTGGACTATATTAATTATGGGTAGAAAAGGCGATCTTTCATCATGTAAAAAAGCTGAAGTGAAGGCCCTTGTGACTGCGAAAATATTTACAAACCGAGAAATATAGTATAAAATATAGTATAAAAATAAAAAACAAATCAATTTAAAATAATTGTACAAATAACATTTGTACAAAATTTAAAATTAACGGATGGTTGAATTGATCCTTACTAACGAAAATAGCAAAATAATTGATTACCCTACATTGAACTCAAGCGAGTAACACAACTCGCTTGAATTTGATGTTTTGATGTAAAGCAAAACGTCAAAATGAACTTTTGCTTTTTTCTCCCGTTTTTTATATATAATAATGAAATAAGTTTTGAGTTGTCATCTAACCATAAAGTGCGCAACACTTCACTTCTCTAACTCTCGCTCTCATTTACGTGGTTTTAAATTTGCTATACTTATATTTAATTTAATTTATAAAAATTGAAGTAGAATATACTAAAATCTAACACCCTTAAATTATCTAAATAAATTATAATATAAAATTATAAACTATTAAATTGCATACCAGAAATAAATAAAGAATTGTCGAAATTAAAAGAAAAAACCTGTGAAAACTATAAAAGGGAATTTCCCTTCATCAACCTCAATTATACGTGGAAAATTCAAAATTTTAAATATGTTCACACGAATATATTCAATAATAAAACGGTACAATATCACTCGGTAACTAATATTTTACATGAAATCTTGCAGTGCGTCTAATAATTTGGCCAGGGACTGTATTGCACCGAGCAGTCTTCATACTTTTTTTACGCTTTACTATAACAAATCAATATCGGCATACAGCTTATACAATTCCTATAGTCTCTGCCAACAGAAATTGGTTCACTTATATTTTACAAAGAGTTTTTCTGCCGAATATGCCAAGTAGCAATACATGCCTCGGCGTCATTCAACAACACTGATAAAAGAGTTTTGCCTTTCGAGACAGGCTTCTTTAAATTTTCCGCCTGTTGTTATTTGTTCTATTAGCATAAAGTCCTCCACAGCTTAGAATGTTCCACTCAATCTAATAACTTGACTATATATTCGCTAAGACCATTAACTTTCTCTTTTTGCTAAATTAACTGTTAAAGCCATTTTTTATCTCGTAATGTGCGTTATTAATATCATCTGCATATCCAAAGAACATTTAGCTTTTGGTGAAAATTGTGGCATTTCTTTTAACTCCAGCATAGCGTATGAGTTTTACTGAAGAGTTCACATGGTAAACAGTGGTTTGTGTTAAATTCTTGTGTGGTGGTAAAAGGTTCGGAAAGTTCATTTAAAATTTTACTGATGATTGGAAAGGTATGGCAAATTCAGACCTAAATTTCTTATCTAGCAAGTGCTGGGTATCGTTAACTGGTTCAAGATAGATTTGGCAAATGTACAACCACTATAATAAATGACAACTATTATAATAACCTTAAGAGCCTTTTTTATAATTGAGACATAGCACTTTGAGGCTTCAATCATCAGTCTTGCCCTCCTGTAGCCAATTTGTAACTCTTTTTTTTTTTTTTTAGCATGTAGAAAAGTGTCTTCATTGTGAGATAAATTTTAATTGTTTTGTCAGCTTAAAAGTTTACTGGTGACCTTGACTTTCTTAATTAACTGTAACTTAAACTTAATTTAATTTTTTTAAATCGCTTCATTTAAGGTTTTTTTTTTTTTTTTTTTTGTATCATCACAATAAGATATAAAATCTCTAACATAAAATGAAAACATTTTTCTACTTCAAAGAATCACAACTTATTTTTGGTTTCATCATTTATTTTTAACGAATGCAAACTAAATATGTAAATGTGTTTTTCAAAATATGAATGTATGAAAGACTATGTGCGTATGTGTGTATGAGTTCATGTTTTTAAATTAAAATAAATTTTTTGTTTTCATATTTTTTTTTTTGTTGTTAACAATTTTGTATTCCTGCTTGTTCTTTTTATTTAAATTTTAGTTCAAATAAAAAATCTGTGTACCTGTTGATTGTAGCGTTAGAAATGTTTTTGTTTAAAAATCAACAGATAGACAAAAGCACACACACATATAAGCACTCATACACACACAACTTTATCCATTTACTTTCATTTCTATACACACACAACCACTTAGAAGAAAAAATAAGGTAAAATTGTTTTGTACACGTAAGTGTCTGTAAAAATGTCGTACATGTATGACCAGTTTTTTTCGACAAGCCAGCAAAATACAAAAAAGTAGGTACAACAAAAATATTCATTCATTTTAATATTTAATGTTTCTTTTTTTATTTTATTATAATTTCTCTTACAAAAAATGAATTTCTTTTGCCTTATTATGTCTTTTGTTAACAAAGAAGAACAAAAATTATAAAAAAAGGCTGGGAATACACTGCAAAATTACAATTTGTCTTTCGTTTGTATATGTTAATGACATTTTGTGCCACTTCGCTGAAAGCATGAAGTGCAGATGTCTCTAAAGAGGTTTAAATTGTTCAGTTTGTTGTGCAAGAAAATAAAGGGAGCTAGAAAAGACCTTAAAGAGAATTTATATTTTTATATTCTTTTTTAACAAATTCTTTAATTTGTTTTTTTTTTTTTTTTTTTGTTAAACTGTAAAACTCATTTGTAAAAGTTAATAAATTAGAATTTTTAAAAGACAATCAGTAATATGGTGACAGAGCACTCCTTATTTAACGGATGTAGTTTGCAATAGTGGCTTAAAAAATAATAAATAAAAACAATGAGCTGTTCTCCAAAACATGTATTTCAAGAGATTTTATTTTATTTAATTGGGACTTATTAATTTTTCAATTAAAAGTTGATGGTTATAAAAAGTTTGTATAAACCGTGAAAAATCAACAATTTTATTTCCCTCAAGTGGTTCTTTATTTTATATTAGAGTTATCAAACTAAAAAGGCCATAATTATAGTCACATTAAAGCCGATTTTAAATTCTTCAAGTTCTTATTAACAAAAGTTAATAATTCTTAAATAAAACGTACATTTTTGTGACAATGATTATTGCTTATTACGTCATTTCTTGTAACATTTATTTAGCAAAAGCACACATTATTTCTGTTGGTTAAAAATTGATTTATTTTTTTTTTTTTAACGCAAATAAAACCAACTAAATAAAAATTTCTTAAAACATAATTTACAATAATTTTGCTTTAAGGATTTAATATGCAGCAAAAGATTAAAATTCATTTAAAAAGCATGCGTATAAGTGTTGGTGGAAAAAGGGTACGAGGACAAAATATTATTTCATTTCCTTTTTGAAATTTTCCACACACATTCTCTGAAAACGTGACAAAATTTATTTTATACCCAAGAAAAAACAAAGTAGAAATATTTAAGTTTTGCAGCTGTGTGCGCGACCTAAAAAACACAATTACACATATCTGAAGGCGTTAATAAAAAAAAAAAAAACAGACCAAATTAAAAATTTTCATTACAAAAAAAAATACTTTTTTTGATTGTAAAGAACCATAAAGATTTTCTTTCTACAGAGACATGCCTTAACGAAACGATCAATGGACAAATTATATTAAATATTTCATTATTTAAAGTGCCTCTGATAAACGGATATAGCTGGAGAAGCCAGCAGTCAATACAAACACCTAAGCCTGAAAAATCTATTCCAAAAAAGAGCCGGATTCAAAAGTAAAAACTTTTCACTCCCTGAAAATCTTAAAATCTTGCTTAGCTAGATTTAAGTGAAGTTATTTATTATTTGAAAACTTTTTTATATTAAATGTTTTGTCAAATGAAAATAGGATACAACACATTATGTCTGCTGCAGACAGAACTCAAGTTTTTAAAATTTTCAAATTTTTTCATGCCAAAATATTAAACTTTTTACTAATTTCATTTGATAGCGAATACTACGATTTGAATCTAAAGCATTTTGCAGTGGCATATATGACTGGTATTAAAGAAATAATATTTCATAAGCATTTTCTCCTCTTACTGCAAAATTATTTTATTCATACTGCAAGCTAACACAAAACACAGAAACTTGAGAAGCCCTAGGCAAACAGCTAGTTGGTGACATAATTAATGCTGTAGACTGCAACCGTTCAAAATCAAGAGACATCTTTACGCTCTACTATTGTTACATCTAATAATAAATAAAATTAATTTTTTGTTTGTTTGTTCGCTAAACAAATTTTTGTTTCCCAAAGTATGTTTCTCAAATTTTATGCATACTTCAAGGAAGGTCGCCATATACTTTTGAGACGACCACTCCTATTTTTAAGCCCACTTTTCAATTATTTTAACTTAAAAAAAAACTGTGATACCTGGACTTACTTAATTTAAAGCTGAAATTATTTATTTATTTATTTATTTATTTACCACTTTAGTTGGTGGCTCTGATAATAATTGGCAAAAACATGATCTACTTTATAAAATAGTGAATGACTGTCTTTATTTGAATGGATTTTTTAAAATTAAAATTCTAAAACTAAAATTCTCTCTAAGGATGGTTGGTTTACGTGGCGGCTTAACGGCCGTAATACTCCGTTTTGAACCACCTACTTGCCAAGACTTATGTAGCCGTAAGGTGACCTAGATCTTCTCCTTGGCATTTCTCTCTCTAAAGATAGTAGCTCACATAATAAAAAAGTGTACCAGAAAAGTCTAGTATCTTATATTTTGTTTGGCTTTGCCTGGACTTAATTGACTACTATTTGTTTAAGCAGTTGATAATTAATAGTCAGTTACTAAAATTTAAAGAAAAAAATAAATTTGTTTGCAACATTTTTTTTTTTTTTTTTTCATAATTAAAATATGTGCGCTACTTAGGAAATATTGTTGTCAGCTTAAGAGAAACTCTTGAGCTGCCAAATTTTAATGAGGTCTGAATGAAGCCTGTGGGCTGCACATGCAAAGAATTTGTAGACAATTTATTTTTTTCATTTAATTTTCTAATAATGTCACGTAAAAACTTCTACACTGGCTTGGGTTTGACAATGACACAGTATGTGAGTGAATGTTTTATGAAAATTCATGTAAATAAGCAAGTAGGTAGTGGAGTAGCATATGTGTGTCTGTAGGTAAAGCGTGTGTGTGTGTATCTTAGCTTTTGTATTTTGCTTAAAGTGTTGACTGGAATAATTAAATTATTATGAGTATTAATAAATGGTCACAATAGTTGACAACAATTTGTATGCTTACAATAAAGCCAACTTAAGTACAATGAATATCAGTAAAATATTTTATTATTATCACACATAGGCGGTCATAGTAACCATACTTTTGAGTAAAATTATTATAACAGATGAAACAAAAATATTAAAAAACCAAGGAAATTGTTTTTTTAATTCTTAAATTGAAAACGTTTTTAATTTTTTCTTTTTTTGTTAGAAAATTATTATTTTTTCTGAAGCCACATTTTTACTAAAAACAGAAAATAAATTCTGTTGTGAGAACTAAATTTTGCAATCAACCAAAAATTCAATTAATCTTATAAAATTTTTTAGTTATAGTAACCAGTTCTATGTGCTAATACAGTTCTAGATATAGTCGAAAGTATTTTATGTAATTTTTGTGTAAGTTTTATAAGAAAAATACAAAAACTGATTTTGCTACTTGTTTTCGTATAGTCGACAGAAAAATTATAAATGGGCCCCAAATCAATAAAGAAATGCTTACATTATTGTTCGTATAAGTTTTCTTCTGACTGATAATGTTTTTGGTGGCCACAAACCTCAGTTTTAAAATTTAAATTACAAGTAAAGCAATAATCTCCTTCAATCTATATTAAATAAAAAATATCACAATGTGCATGAAATGCTTAAAAAAGTATTTGAGAACCACAAATATTACGCATGATTTCTATTTGTGTTTTATTTGTTTTTTTACTAGTCACATATAATTTATTTTGAATATTCACAAAGTTATTGTTATACCCTTCAGTGTATGTAAGAATATATATATAAGTTTGTGGTACACCCTATAAAATATATATATTATGGATGCTTATAAATAGTATAGTTAAATAAGCGATTTTCGTCTGTCTGTCTGTCGGTGTAGAATTAGAATTCAGACAGCAAAATTTTTCAGTTGGAAATATTTTTAACTTTAATGTTGCTCATGAATTATTTAAAAAAATAAAATTTATTTTATTTTGTTTTACAAAATTATTGAATTTCTCTTAATATACTCGTACACATGCATTTATACGTTTATGTTGTGGTATTCATAATTAGCTTGTGTGATGTTTTATTTGAAAAAAAAAAAAAAAAAACTTTTACTCTGTGCAACTTCATTTTAATAGTTTTATTATTTTAAAAATATTCTTGTTTTAATATAATCAGTCATAATCGTAAGCGGCTTTTCAGCTAAATTACGCAAATATTTTAATACTTTGACAAGCATTTCATGATTTATTAATAAAAACTTTGTTTGGAAGCTTATTTTTATGAAGTTTTTTAGTATTTGTAAATATGTTTCAGGGGTTACATTAAAACATATTGAACTCGGCATATTTATCCTCACTCACTTAATTTTTTTGTATGATTTTGATATTTTATAAAACTGTTTAAAGTGAAAACTATTAATATTTCACTAAGATAAACTTGTTAATTTGGTCACCCTGTGCAACCTAAATTACTTTCAGAAAAGGTTAAAAAATTTTATTTACTGCCTCTAATCTTTTAAAGCTTGAAAAATAAAATTTTGCTTTTTTTCAAGTAAAAAATCACAAGAATGACAGAAAATTTAATATAAAATTTTTTGAAATTTGTGCAAAATTTGTGAAATAATTCTTAAGTAGCATTTAATTTATGTGCTTTCATTTACTTTTGTTTTAATAATTTATTATTAAAATGTTTTTTAAAGGGTATCCCAAGAAGAGTGTACTTTCACGCTGCAATACATTGATCGTTTCATGGGTTGTGTGGCAGGTGGCGCTAAAACCATGCCGTATAGTTGAGGCTACTCCGTTATCATGTTACTGTAAATGTTAAAAAAGTAAGGCCTGAGCAAAGTCCTTACAAAACAGTTACTCGTTGTAGGTGCTTTTGAATGTTCCAAATCTCAAATTCAACAATTTTGTGTATGATTTTCGGAAAATTGACCTTAATTTCACTTTGCTGCATCACAATTATAACAAATAGTTCTTTTGTAAACTGCTTCACTTTTAATAATCGGAATAAATATATGTGACAGAGTTATCAAATTTCAGAGTTAAAAAATAAAAATGATATTAAATTTAAAAAGTGCACTCTTACTGCGGCACCCATTATTTATACACACAAACTTCTGTATGAACACACATATTCGTATCAACTGTCTGAAAACCAATTTTTGTGGTTGAAAAACCCATCAGCGCACATTGTATTTTCCCAAAACTTTACAAAAGCAAAAAAAAAAAATAAATAAAAATTAAACTAAAATAGTCAAACAGAAAACAACATTAAAATTTTATATTCAACCACAACTCAAAACTAAACTAAATGATCATTTCAATTATGTCTGCTCTGCCATGTTGTATGGCTATCGCTTTGAAACACTCTTGAGTGTATGTATGTGTAGTTTTTATGTGCTCGGTCAGTCGACATTTAAACATATTGTGCTTAATGTCATTACAAAAATGCAGCCGTTTTAAAGGGAATCATTTGCTGAATACTTACAAACAGAAAATTAAGGCTGGGATATAGTGTGTGTATGTGTGCGTATCAAAGAAAATACAAACTACAATTTTGCAAAGTTTGTTAAAACTAAAAGCCATAAAATTTTTTCAATACATAAAAACTGTATTATTTCCGCAACAGTTTTGCAAAAAGTTTTTCTTGAAATTTTTAGGTTGTCCATTCTTATTTTTGTTTTGTTTCAAGTAAGTTTAGTGGTATCACATTATGTGTTTGGCTAATGAGTAGACTTATTAAAAGTTGTTTTTTTTACACCCTTCACTGTAAGTAAGAATGGAATCCTTATGAATAGCGGAGTGGATTTAGCGATGTCCGTCTGTCTGTCTCTCCGTCAAGTTTTTTAAATCAGCTTTCTGAATTCCCTAGCCAACGTACAGCAAAGTTTAGTACACCAATCTGTCAGCTGTTCCTCTCAAACCATTCCTATTGAAATTCAGCTAGATCGGTTTATAAATGAGTCAAAAAGCGCAACTACCTTTTTTTTGGTTTTTTTGCGTATTTTTTTGTTTTTGATATTTAAAAGACTGTGGAAAGGGAAAAATATTAATATTTTGCTGACACAGCGATGGGCATGTAAGACTCGGCACAGCCAACTTTAACTTGTTTTTAGGTAAGATTTATTCTCTCAATAATATTTAAAATTTTTTTTTTTTTAATTTTTTTTACTACAACTGCAACAGCTTTAGTGAATATTTCGACAAGAATATACTTCAGGGCATTTGAACTCAAAATTGTTACAACTAAAATGGTTTAGCAGTAATTTTATTATAGAACATTACACAAGTTTGTATTGATGTGTGGCTTTCAATTATGCTTGTGCAGCCCTTTAATAAGTACTACACATTTTACTTTATAACTGGGTACTAAATAGCTTGAACAACGAATTGCTACATAAGTAGAGTTTCTTGAGACAGCAGCAAGATTTTTCGTAACAAAATGTTTTAGAGATTGATTAAATCAAGCGTTTCAACAAAAATTATATAGATATCCAACTTTTTGACAAGCTCACAATTAAAAAATGTACTTACTAAAATAACACTTGATAAAAATATTAAAAAATAAAATATTTTCATTTGAGACTTGAGTAAAATTTTAAATAAATTTCATTTATTACAGGCATACGAGTATACGAGTATGTATCTATATTTTATAAATAATAATAATAATATTAATAATAATAATAATAATAATAATGATAAGAATAATAATAAATAAATAATAATAATAATTCACAGAATTTTTAATATTCTCATGTTTGAAGTTTGATTCCTACATGGTTTGTTGGGTAAAGAACAAAAAAACAAAAAGAGAACAAATTGGATAGTTCCCAGTATAACAAACGGAAAAAAAACATCCAGCTGTAGGATTGCTTTTACCTTGTAAATAAATATGACTTGCTTACGACCATTAAGATTTTTGATTTACTTTTGACTAAAAATTTAAACTGAAGTAATTAAAAAAATAGTTTTTAAAAATTAACTAATATATGATATTCTTTTCATTAAAATGTTTTTCTTTGTAACAATTTAAGCGGAAGAATTGCCTTTGAGCCAGTACATGCTTGCACATTTTCAGTCAACACTATAATTTTCAAGCTACTCCTGGCCAATAAAAAATGTAACAAAAAAGATTAAACTATATTTCAATTAGTTTTACTTGAACAATGAACACAAAAAGGTATTTTTTTTTAAAGCAAATATTTGCATAAATATTGGCATTTAACACAAAAAAAAACAAACTTTTTTATTTCATTACAGGCTATATTCTTTCTGCAGTGCGTGAAAGACTTTTGTTTTTATTTTACTTTTGGTAGAATAAAATTTTATTTAAAGAAAAGAGAAAACAAATTAAAAAGTAACATAAATGCACAAATGAATAAACTTTTCACAATTGCAGCAGCCTTTTTCGACAAGTTTAGGTATTTCTTGCTGTGGCTAAAGTATAAAAAAGAAAACAACAGCACAAAAAAAAAACTTTTTTAATAAAATGTTTGTTATAAATATTAAAAAGTCCCACCTCTTTTCACAAGCAAATATTATCAAACTTATGCTTTCAAGCAAAATAAATGTTATTTTGAATAAAACAAAAATATTTTATTAAAAACAAAATTTTTTTAAACAAAAAAGTTTAAATCCAGCCAATTGTAAAAATTATTCATAACAATAGGCGTTCATTTAAATTATTTAAGTAATTGCAGGACAGCCCTTTCTGTCTACTTTCAAGCACTCAGATATGATGATGAGAAGCTGCTTGAATTAATTTTAGAAAATAGCCAGAGATTAAAAAAGGAATTAGGTCAACTAAAACAATTTTTTATATTATTATATTAATCGTTTTTTGTGACCTCCAAAAATTTACGGCTTGAAAGTCAAATCAATTGCTTACATAAATGGCAACGATTTAGAATAAATAAGTTAAATTCGGCTGTGCCGAGTCTTATATACCCGTCACTGTGTCAGCAAAATATTAATAATTTTCACTTTAAACAGCCCTCTAAAATATCAGAAACATACAAAAAACTTAAGGGAGTGGAGATATATATGGCGAGCTAAATATGTTTTAACGTAACCCCTGAAGTTTTTTAGTACTTGTAAATATGTTTTCAGTATTAATGGTATATTTATGAAATACGTCTTACGTTACTAAATACTTTTATAAATATTTTTAGCAGTATTTTAATGGAGGTCGTCTAGATTGGGGATCTACTGCCCAAATACTCAGCAATTACTTTGGATTATTTTTAATTTTTTTTTATTTAATTTCCATATACCCATGTGCTGTTGCTCTGAGGGATTTTCCCTGCTTATGGACGAAGATTACGGAATGGGATACATATAATTTTAAAGCGAAGGTCGTGCAATCCAATACCCAAATACTCAGCAATTACTTTGGATTATTGGAAAAAAAAAATTTTAAGTTTCCATATACTCCAGTACTGTTGCTCTGAATTATTATGGCAGTTTTCCGTCAATATTAAAAGTCTTCCAGAAAGCGTAGAACTTACAAATTTTATTCCTGTTTGGTTTTAGTAATTTCCTGTTGCAGAATCGGGAATGGTACCTCGCCAAAATGGCGAATGATAAAAACCCTTCAGAGCAAGAGTACTGCAGTATAAGGGAATTAAAAAATTTTTTTTTAATAATCCAAAGTAACTTCTGAGTATATGCACAATAGAATACAAATCTAAACAGCCTCCCCTTTAAAATGATATGTGTTCCATCAGACAAGCTTTAGTGGTTCGTTGGGAGCCACAGCACTGGAGTAAATGGAAATTTCATTGAATTGAAATATGGAACATATATCATTTTAAAAGGGATATCGTCTAGATTTGTAGTCTATCGTCCAAATACTCAAAAGTTACTTTCAACTATTTAAAAAAAATTTTTTTTTAAATAATCCAAGTAACTTTTGAGTATTTGGGCGATAGATTACAAATGTAAACAGCTTTCTCTTTAAAATTATATGTCTCCCATTCCACAATCTTTAATGGTTCATCCACTTACAGTGAAGGAAATAGTTTTTTTGTAGTGATCGCTCCACTTTTTCAAAGAAATGAACTAAATAAATTTTTTTCAAAGTGGACTTATACTAAATAACATCTCATTAAATTGAAGAAATTTTTATTTTATTTTTTAAGTTGAATTTTTTACGGATTTAAAAATTTACTGCCACTTTTTAATTAAATATTTAATTAGTCATTTGCTAATCGTAACATAAATTATGAAATTTTTTTTATTATAACACTTACACAAAGTAAAATTAATTTAAGCTGTCATTAACATATTTTTAGATTTTTTTTATACTAACGTTGTTCAGTATTTGATGCAAAAATTGCTTAAATTTACCATAACAAATAATTTAAAAAAATGGCTGCGATATTTTTAGCAGACACAGCAACAAGCTGTGAACAGTTCTATTGTAATGTGCTTTTATTTTTTTTGTTCTTGCTTTTAATAATGGCGTTGTATAAAAATGGTTTAATTTAATTTTTAGTTTTGTGTCTTTTATAACAGTAAAACTATAATCAGTCTGCAATGAGTACTTTGCTTGGTGGTCTCTTTCATTCGCCCTGTCTATGTCTATCTCTTTCGTTTTTATTATCTGGCATTTAAATAGTTTTTTCTACACTGATTTATTTGTGCAGCTCTGCATGCAAATTTATAAAAACTTGTGTTATTACTGGCAGTGAGATTAAAAAAAAAATATTCCAGAAATATTTGCAACCACTTACACCCACAATTCCTAACACCCAATCTTTAGAAATATAGTTTTTTATAACTGTAATTTTCTTCTTTTTATACGTTTGTACGTATGCGTGTTGTTAAAAATTTAAGTGTTATTCTTACTACTTTTATAACGTACCACTTGACTTTCAACTGTTTGCCAAACATTCTTATAAAACGCAAACACATTTCCATGAGCAAGCACTTGCTTGCATTAAAATACAATTCACAATGTCAGGCAACATTAAAAAAAAAATTAATTTCTCATATACTAAATGTATGCAACAGTTAAAATAAAGAGACGTTATATAACAGGCATTCTTAAAAGGTTTTGTTAATTTGTATTCAAAGGATCTGCATAATTTATTTTATTTCTTGGGTCCAATAAATAAATATTTAATTTTTAATGTAAAGAAGCCATCATGCAACAGAATACCAAGCGTCCAATATACGAAAGCTGATACTGATAACGTAACAATAAATTTTATTATATCTCATTTTGATGAAATGGTATTATTTTTTATTTACTTATAAAAACAATTTAATAAGATATTTTTTTATTTTATAAAAATATATGGCAACATTTAAACACTTTTATTTTTTTAAATAAAAAAAAAATTATTTTACACCTTAAAAAAGCTCTTTTTTTTAGAAAAAGTAGCCTTAGAGGCGAGGCTTAGCTTAAAGCATTAAGAAAATAAGTTTACTTATCTAGGGTTAAAGAAAAAATTACTGGAATTACTGTTATGGACAGTAAAAAAAGTTTTGTTATGAATTGCAAAAGTATTGAAAATTTTAATGAATAAAAATGAGGCATGAGGCGAAAATAAATTAATGTTTTGAAATTTGTTTATATTCGAGCTTAGTATACCTCTAGCAAATACGTCATATTTATATATTTTTATGTAGTTTATTTTTCAAGTTATGGGCCTTTTAAAAAGTAATGCTAATTAAAATTTTGATTTTATTTTTAGAGTAAATTTTTCAATAAAAAATTTTTTTAAATATAAAAAAAATAAATTTTTTAAACAGAAAAAAAAAAAATTACTCCAAAATCTAAAGTAAAAATTTCAAATAAGTTTTTCAGAAACTTCAACATTTTTTTTTTTTTTATTTTTAAATATATTTTAAATATAATAATAGTTTTGTAGTGAAATAGTTACTAGTTAGGAAGATCGACACCTGCATGTCGCACTGAGTGTGAAGTTACATACTAGTTGATGCTTGAATTTATATCTTGAATTTTAGAATTTCAATAATGAAAAATCCATTTTCAAAAATTAAATTTTTTACTTAAATTTTTTTATTTAAAATAGGTCGTCAAACTCGGTCTTGTTGCTTCAAAAGTATGTGACAACCTTCGTTGTAAAAATTATTAAAAAATTTCGTTGCAAAATAAAAGTTTATTTCATTATACAAAGATTTATTTAAATTGTTTTATTAAAAAGTGGACGTAAAGGAGGACATGACCGGCATACAAACAACCTTAATTGTAATAGAAAAATCAATTTTTATAGCAAACAAACAAACAGAAAATGATTTAGAAATCTTAAAGGGACAATTGTTAACAAATACCATTTTCGTATAGCAAAAATGCTTATTTTACTAGAACCATTTGATTGAGTTTTAATTTTATTTAAATTAATTTTTAAACAAAATTGTTTCTTTATTAATGATTTTTAACAAAAAAAAAAAAAAAAAAAAAAAAAACTAATCTAATGGGTCACATATTAAAAATAATATAATTTTACAATTAAATATTTCAGTTTAAAAATATTTTTGTATTAATTAAAAGTTTTAAATAAATCCATTAAATATTTAATCAATAAGACAATTATTTTTAGCTGAAGATTCAATTAAAAATTTTAATCAACGTTTTTAATAATAATATTTAATTCGCGGTTAAGGTTTTGTTTTTCTGTGTGAGCGATTATTATTTGTAATTTATTGCTAACTTTGCATATAAAAAAATTAAGTAAAATTAAACTTGAATTAAAAAATTTTTTATCATGGAACAATTTATATGGGGTGCACTTGCATTGTTTATGTTTCAATCCCTATTGGGATTACTGTTGAGAGTCACAGAGAGTGAAAATTATTTCATATACGATGAATGTCGTTAACCACAGTGTGGTAAAAGAATTAAAGCCTCTGCTTTAAAAATTTATTTGTTATCAAATTATGTAGTCCTATAAATACATAAGAAATCCTTTACTTGCAAGTTTTTTCGTGATTTTTTGTTGCAGTAAAACATCTTTAAATCCATGAAAATGTGGAAATAATCCACTGAAGATTGGTGTTGGCGGGTGAAGCTTCCCAAGCACTTCGTAACCAATGATAGACTGTAAACGCAATTACAAGATATTTATAGTTTAGTAAATTCTTTATTTGCTTGTAATTCACGTTAAAACTCTTTTCGTTTGGAGACTCCGTCTTGCTTTTATAATATTAAATATGGCTAACTTAACAAAAGAATGGTTTTTTTAAGACAATAAATATGGCTGGTGGAATGTTAGTAGTTTTATCTGAAGTTTGACAATTAAATAAATATCATCAGTGGTACAATAGAGTAGGTAATAAAAGTAGCGATTTTGTTGTGTCGGTAACAATTGGAGTAGCTTCCGTGAATCAGCCATGTCAATAACATAAAAAATAATGCATTTAGCAACTTCAATTTAATTTGATTTGAGCATCAAACCAATTTTTTGTAAAATTACCTTTAAAAATTTTTTTTAGGTTTCTATTTCAGGTCTTCAAAATATTTGCCCATAATCATAGTTACCCTAAAGTCGGTATCTTTTTAAAAATGAGTAAAAGTCAGCTCTTAATAAGAGCCTACTTTTTGTGACTATGATTATGGCCCATTGTTTTTAAGTATCAAGTATTTTATGGGGACTAGAAAAATCAGCTTTTAAAGAATATAAAATCAAAGTTTCTTTTGTTGTTGTTTTAGTTTCAGTAACATGTGTTTGCAAATTGACAAGGTAGTATTCTAAATTAATTATCACATAAAATAACCACTGTGCCATTTCTGTACCCTCTATGACTGGTGGGAAAAAGTAAATACAAAATTATTATTTGAAATATTTTTTTTTAAATAATTGTTTTATTCATTTACCAGCATATTTACTACCAAGTATATCTTATATCTTACTTTTGTAATATAATTTCTTAGGGAATTATGATTCTATTATCACAGTTCTGAGTAATGAAAATAACAATAAAAATGGGTACTAAAAAGTGTACCTTTGGTACCTTTTTTCCCTTGAATTCTTCTTTTTTGGGTGTTAAAAATTATTAACAAAATATAAATTAATATGCTGCATTAAAAATTTCTTTTTGCTCAAAAAAAATGCAACAATTAAAATTTACTTGAAAAAAAAAGTACCAAAATTTGTTTTTCAAATTTTTTTTACACCCACAAAAAAAATTATATTTTTATTTAAATACCAAAACAAAATCATTTACCAAATCATTTACGAAACGAGAGTGAAGTGCTTGTAAACGGAGTAAAAATGAATTTTAAAATTTCAATGATTTTGCTAATATTAGCAACCATTTCAACAAAAAAAGTGAAATCCTATCAATTTAACCTTCCAGGGAATATACACAATGAAGACAATTTCATAAATTATTTGAATGAATTGAACGAGAAACTCGAATTCAAATGGAATCTAATTATTGCTGAAAAAATTCAAGACAATTTGGATAATATTGCTGAATCCTTAACAGTGCCTAAGATGATACTAACCAAGCACAGTGATACTCAAATTAAAGAAACTCCACAAAGTCATCAGTTCATGACCATTGTAGGTGCAGAAAATTCTAGAATAAATGAAGCACAAGCAATAGTTGAACATTCATTAGAAGAGTTACTGTCTACACAAATATTTTGGATTATTCCTGAAGCTACTTCCACAGAGCTGATGAAACTGGCAAATAGAAACTTTTTGTCTGGTTTTATAAACGTCTTGTTTTACACAAAACAAGGACTGTTCTTTTTCAATTCAGTTCCTAATGTAACATTACATCGCATCATGAAAATAGACGAATATATCAAGCGAGAAGTAGTTACTGATGTTAAAAAATCACCACTGACTACTATTAATATGCCAGATTTCCCATGTTTTTACGGTTATGAGGACGACTCAGGAAAATTTGTTGACACCGGTTACGGCTTTAGAACAATTAGCTTATTTGCTGAACACTATAACTTTCAACTAATAACTTTTGATCACAATTATTACGAGCCAAACTATACTGCAATTAAAATTGCTTGTGATAAAAAAGAAATCGAAATTACAATCGATTTATTTGGTAATTGCGGTATCGACAGCACAGTTTTATGGAATACTATAGTATATATTGGGGTACCTTATCCTCGGCCTTTACCCCAGGCTTTATACGTTTTCTACACTTTTACTCCAACAACCATAGCTTCAATTGGTTTGCTTGTAGTTTTTTGTCTCCTGGCTATTTCATTTATTTACTACAGGCAAAAAGGAACATCTAGACTAGAACTTGGCAAGTCATTTTTATTCGTTTTGGCTTTGACTTTTTCCCAGTATCAGGTTGATTTTAAAGTTAAAACTTTTTTGCAAAAGACAGTGTTTCTATTGTTATTCGTGAACGGTTTCATTATTACCAACTTGTTTTTGGCTAAACTGTCCAGCTTATTAGTGGAGAATATTTATGAACCGAAACTTAATAAAATTCAGGATTTAAATGGTACACCGTTTTATATTGCAACGCCAGCTCTTCAATACGAAGTTTTCACAGAGGTAACTGATTTACCTGAAATAGTTTTAGAAAGGGCTAAAATTGTTGAATACCAAGTCTATTTAAATGCAGTGCGGGACTTAAATACCAAAAATGCTTTCTTTTTTTTTGACGATAGATTTGATGCCATACAATATCAACAACAGTACTTAAAAACTCCACGTATATATAAAATCGATGAAATTCTTTTTCATGGTCAACTTTTTTACAAAGTCAGATCCAATTGGCCATACCTGGAGCTATTCAATCAATATCTGATTTATCTTATGGGATCAGGTATCTTAAAAAAATGGATGGATGATACTTATTATGAAGGAGTTGTTAGTGGGGAAATTAATTTCATTAAAGAAAATAACGATTATTTGCCACTTGATTCTAGTTTTTTTCATGCCACTATTGGCTATCTGGCAATTGGCTTGGCTGTTGCTTTTCTTTCCTTTATATTAGAGTGTGTGTATTTTAAATACACTGAAAAAAAATTTCAAAGAAAAATAAAGCCCCAAAAATATAACATGAATTAATAAATGACTTATCATTCGAAATTAAATTGTTTTTAATAGATGTAAGCACATAAATTTAATACTCGCTCACAAAAATTTGCTTTTGAATTTCTTTAATAAACTTACACATGTACTCACTGATAACTTTGACTGTGGTTTTATTATTTAAATTATTTACCCATAATCTTAGCGACAGTAAAGTTGGTATAGTTTCAAAAACTATTTTAAATCCATCAAATGAGTCCCTTCTGGATTTCTTGTTGGGAGAATAATTATGGCTCATTATTGTTAATTTAAATATTATTAGAATTTATTTATAAAAATCAATTTAATTTAAGCGCAGTGGTTACTTGAGCTATCGGCTCTAAACGAACCATTCTGGATACCCTGATTGATGAGGTATTTCCAAATCTGCTTAAGTACTGACTGTTGTTTTGTTATTTCATCTGTGAGGGTGTTTTGATTGAAATCGAGTGACAATAATTACGTAAAATTCCATTATCACAACTGAATTTTTGACTGTTGATCAACGTTGTTTTCTAGCCAATGACATTTGTTAAACTTAAACTTTAAATCCTGGAGCATTAGGCTGAGTTTATGAAAATAAAAAACTTGTAATCACTTTATCAGCAACATAAATATTTATTGTAGCTTCTTTTTTTTAGGATTGTTATTTCCTATTGATATAGTTATATGCCAACTCCATATTGTCAGCATAATAATTGTAGCCCTAATTTCTAAGTTAAATAAATCTGGAAAAAAAGACAGTTGAGCAGCTCTATGTGTATTGGCGGGCTATTCCTTTCGATCAATGCTTTCGTAGAGAGAAACATGGTTATCTTATTCATAAGTCCAGAGTTAGTCTGCGGGGTGACCAACAAATTCACTAGTGCCCTTCTACGGAAGGAGGAGAAACGACGTCTACAGGGCCCAAGTGCATTTATTTTCTTTTGTATTTTAACTTCAATTTTAATGACTCAAAAGTGTTTCATTTAGTAGTATAAGAACACAATTATGGTGATGTTTTCTATATTAAAGAATAATACAAAAACCAAAATTAATTACAATTTTATTTATTAAAACAAAAGCACAAAACAATTTTTTTTAAATTTATGAAGAAAAGTTTTTTAAATGAAAGACAGAGAGCAGATCGATACACTTTGTGATTGTACAACTTCAGCTGAAGTTGTACAAAAAAGCTAAAAATTTTTATCGTCTTTATTCGATATCGAATGCAAAATTTTCAAATATAAGTAAAATTGAAAATGTATTAATTATTAAATACAGCAGAAGTAATAAAAATATATTTTAGAATATGAAATACTCGACCCCATTCACTGCTTTAAGAAAACTTATTTACTATGAATCCATCGACTTTAATTTCACAAGAGCTACTTGATGCATTTTAAAATAAGGCCAAACCCTGAAGAACTTAACTTTAGATATTAAACAAACACGGGTATAAATTTTTTTAAGGCTAACGGAAGTAAAAGTATTAGAATTGAATTGTATTTTTTCTTATTTTTGTTTTATATTTTAATTTAAGCGTCTGCCTTACTGAATTTCTTTTCTATATCCTACATATTGTTCTTGCTTATTTCCATTTTTTTGTAAGCCTTTTGTTGTCGAAAATATCATTTAGTTAGTTGCTTTTGAATGCTTTCATTATTATTTTTTTTTGAAAATGTGCCATTTTTACTCAAGGCTTTGATTCTCTTTTTTTTTCTTTTTGTAAAAATTTTCTTCTCAAAAAAATAATATCGACCTGATTTATCACTCACAACAAGGTTAGAAGGAAATGAAAATTGTATACGGATGAAATATTGCTACAATTACAAATGAATGACAAGAAGATTAAAAACAACAAAACAAAGCAGGTTTTTTTGTCTTTTCTTCATTTTAATAGTTACAAAAGTCAATGAATATGTAGGTCAACAACTACAAAATGATTTTGCAATAAATCAGTTTACTTAACACGTTTCAATTATTTTATTACTCAGAAAAAAAAATCAAAACTTAAGCAAAAAAAAATCCTTTGATTTTTTACAATCAATTTTCCTTAATTTTAATTAACTTTATTATTTAAAAAAATGCCGATTAAGCTAAAATGTTAAGAATTCTTTACTTTAAAGTATCAGGAAATGATTAAATAAAGAGAACAACTTATCTAAATATAAGCGATTTTAATATTCTTTTAATAGGAAATTTTTACGTGTACAAAAAGTTTTTTAGAATGCAAGCCTAAAGCCGATTATTTGCCTCACAAAAACTGGCTTTAACTATCGCAAGTTTTAATAACGGGACTAAATATTATACTAAATGAATCAAAAGGGGATTGTGCATCTTATAAACTAGCTGTAAAATTTAATTCCAAAATCTGATGCTTCACAAACCAGTGTCTGGGATTAACTGAAATTTTTCTATATTTAAATAATTGGGGAAATTATATTTGAGGGCAATGAAAATAAAAAATAAATAAAATTATTTAATTTTTTTTTGTTTTACTCATATATAATATTTAAGTTTGTGTCCAAAGTCTTTTATGTCAATACGAAAAGCCAGTTCTTGCCCTAAGTTTTTTACTAATTAACGATACCTGAGTTCGTGTCTTGGGTATTTTACAATTATTTTCAAGCAAATAGTGTTGCAAATGCAATTTGGTAAAATTTCTCACAATACAACCATAATGCTACCATATTTTGCATTTGTATTTTGGCAAAATCAAATGCTTTAAAATAATGAATACCCATTTTGCTAAAATATTTATTTAAATTTCTATATTTAAATGAATTTTTAAATGTTATGGTACTATTGAAAATCAAAATATGAACTAAAGCGCGTTATTAATACGGATTATGAAAAAAAACATTGTTTACAATTTACTTTTTTTTTTTGTAATTCCATTTCATATTAATAATATTTTTTTTTTTTTTTTTTTTTTTGTAAATTTATGTTTTTGCTAAAAATATTTTTAAATAATTTTTCTAGAAAAGTTAACAGTGTAATATCGCAAGTGCCTGTTAGGTACAACAAAATCATAAACTATTAAATATAAAATTCATGCAGCATTTACATGCATGGCAGACTCATACTCAATATTAAAGGAAAAATTCAAATGTCTCTGAACATGCACAAGTGCTAAAAAACATTACAAAAAATTCATTTTATAAGCCTCTTGATGAATGCAGTGATAACAATTTAAGGATTACTTGAGTGCCACATACATTTTTTCTATCTCTTTTTCAAATTTCATTTAAACAGGCTTTAATAATGTTGACTTTTCTTCAAACTGTACTGGCATAAGCCAACTTGGGCAAATTTCTTATTAATTAAATGTCATACTTAAACTTTGGTATGTACATATTTGAACTTACATTTCCTCTTTTTTTGCTAAACGAGTATATAAATAATAATAAAAGAAAAATTCTTAAGATGTTGGGCTGTTAGCATATTTTGTTTAATTTAATACTTTTAGCTTTTAAAGCGTACGTGTCTTTAATAGGCTTTTATAGGATTAAAAGTGTATTAAAATTAATACGATTTACTTACTCACTTATAAATGCATGCATACATGCGTGTGTTTTGTATAGAAGCTGCTTGAATGTATGATGGCGTGGCCTGTATTATTGCTTTATGAATACGCAGCAAACAAACGAAACCATACAGCAACATATAAAGCACTAGAAACTACACACACATGCAACATAGTCAAGGGCGTGGAAAAGCTGAAGCCAACAAATAGTTAGCTGTAACATCTACTTAACAAAAAACAAAAACTTTAATCTCTAATAAATTCAATTAAAAAATATTCTAAAACCCTTTAATAAATATTTATTAAAAAAATAAGTTTGTTACCCCAAGTAAAATAAATTTAGCTTCGCTAATGGAATGCGTTCGAGAAAATGTTTTAAAAGCTTATGCATGACTTTATTTTATATAAAAGGATAATAAAAAATTTTCTTTTCGTCCTACACACCTCTTTCTAGCTATTAGTTTACATGCCCAAGTGAAAGTAAATCTGTTTGATTTAAAAGTGAAATTCAAGTACTTCAAGTATTCTTTATTTAAGTTTTCATGTAAACCAGTAAATTTAATTAAATTATCAACTTTGGATATGGATGTTTACCTCCATATCATTTATACGAGTATCATCCGAAGACCAGCTTGTATTTCGGCCTAACTTCGTCCAGTCGTTCTGAATTTTTTCTCAAGCTGCATCCTCTTCCTTGGGGATTGCAGTCTTAATCAAATTTAGTAGCATCACCAGATGGTTTACTAGGATTATATTCTACACAGCGCCATTTACGAGCACGGATTTCAGTTATTCAGGTGGTTTGGTGTGTAGTACCCTAGAACGCACAGGTCAAAAGCAGTAACAAGTGATTGAATAGTAGCAACTTCAAATGCTGCGTCGCTGTACGATACCCAGCTATTGCTATAATTTTAGTAGCACTAAAAAGTTGACAAAAGCCCCATAATAAGAATAAGCCATAATCATAGTTAAAAAGAAAGTAGACTTTTATTAAGAGCTGATTTTTGTTCATAAATATTTTATGTACTTGAAATCGTTTTTAAAAAAATACCGAATTTAGTATGACTAGAATTATGGGCCAATATTTTTAAAGCGCTTTAGTTTATTTTATTTCATTTTAAATTCAAAAAAAAAAAAAAAAACAAAAAACACCGACTATATTATTCTATAAAGCAATTAAGATGTTTTTCGGTTGCTAAAAAATTAAAAAAAAAAACAAATCACAAAATAAATTTTTGTTTACGTTTTAGAAAATTTATTTTACATGCAACGCATACCAGGGAAAACAATTAAAGTGCATTTTATAGAGAATATTGTGTTGTAACTATTTACAAATATGACAGCGGCATGTCACAAATGTAATAAACAGCAGTGATAGCAAAAAATATTAATAAAGTGTAATAAATGGGATTTAGTTATAAAAAGAGGATTTCTTTTGTTCGTTACTTAGGATATTACTATTGGCAAACGTTGGACATGGCAGACAAATCATCAAAGAAATACTACACTTAAGCTACGGTCATATTACACAAATATTTATCAAAATAAGCGTAACCAATACTTTTTGGAAAATATTTTTATAGTCTAACATGACTTGTTTTATATGAAATTAATTCAAGTAATAAATATTGGAAGTATGTTATATTTTAATAAAAAATTAACCTAAAGGCATTTTCTTTTCTAGTAAAAGTGTTACATATATTCTACCATCCATTAATGTTTGCATTCTATTATCAAAAAAATGTATTAGTTAAAATCAATATCACGTTCTCTTCTCAACATGTTGCATATAAAAGATGAAAAAATGGTACATGTTTTGCACTCAATTTATAAATGAGGGTGAGATACTGCCCTTTTTTACAACTGTGTAAACTAATTGTTTATACAATTAAGTAAATAATTTAATTTGTATTTATGTGAAAAAGGAGATTCAACATTTTCTCCATCAAGATATTCTTCATAAAAATCCATTATTGGTCACTTTTGAAGCAAAAATTTATTTTTATTTTATTTTAAGTGCAAAGTTTTTTTGTGTCAGCTGTGTTAACGTAATTGGATTACGCAAATCTTTTTAAAAGCGTTAAACATTTAAAAATGTTGCATGATAAACTTATTTTTGTTCTATTGAAACCATAAAAAAGGCATAACTTTGTGCAGTTTTAGGCAACCTGTTTAAAATATTACATAATTTAGAAACAGAATGTTTTTTGAGAGTATTTCTTTAAAATATATAGACGTATATGTAGATGACAGGGCGGTATGCTTATTTGTACAAATATTTGTTTAATTTAAAATTTTAAAAGTATTTTCTCTTTTAAATATAATTAAATATAAAAAAACTGTAGAATAAAAAATAAAATTATTTCTTATAAAAGATAATTAATAAAAATGATTTTAAGCGCAAATAAATTTATTTATAATAAAAAATTAAATTATTTTTTTCTAAAAATTCTTTAATTTTACATTGAACCGAAATCTAGTAGATTTGATGTGAAATCTTTTTTCAAAATATATGCAGTTTGGCATATAAAAGATTTCATTTTTGTAACAAAATTAAACTGACCAACGAGTTTCATTAAATTTAATTTAATATAATAACACAGTACAACAGCCAATCTGGGGGGTGAGAAATTTCAAGTCAGGGTGATGGTACTAGGTCAGTATAGTAAGACCCTAAAATGTTCCATAGTGTAATTAATACTTATTATTTGTTTGGGTATGTATTTCATTCCATTTTACAATATTTTTTTAGTTTAATGTGTTTAAATTAAATTTTTTTTATCAAAGTGTCAAATTTTCTTATGTAGTGTCTAATTTTTTTTGAGTATTAACAACAAAACCACAGTTGTATGACCAATTATAGATTTTGGCAAGATCTACAAACAAGCTAGATTTTCTTTTGTATGCGAAATCTAGTCAAAATTAATTAGATTTTCATTAAAAATTTCTTATGAACTAGATTTTGCCCTATTACCAAAAATGTTTCAATTATTTTAATGAAAAAATAACAGAAAAAAAATATTCACTTGACTTGTTAGATCTCTTTAATTTAATCTCTTGAACAGCTTGTTTTTCTTCCTCTGCTTCCTCTGGAATAGAAAAATACAACTAAAGTTTAGGGTTATTTCTATTTGAACTTCCTGATTTTAGCAGCCATTTACAGTTCAGTTTGCAAACAATATGAAAACAAATTGTGACAATAAGAGGCTTAATTTGTGTTTGCAAATACATTTAAATTTTTTTTTGTATCCTTCTGCTTATTCTCTATGAAGAGCTGGAAAAAGCACATTATGTTTGCACCCAAACGGCGTATGTAATGGTTAACAATTATCTTTAATCACTCCATGACACTTTACTTTTTTATTTTTGTCGTTTTATTTTGAAGTTTTGTAAACATATACAGTAAAGACTCCTTAAAATGAATTAGAATGCTTTTGATAAGTTTAATTTTAATAATCAATGCTTGCATATTTAAGAATATTTTTTTATTTTTAGTTGCTCATAGCAAATTCATAATAATCTATTTAAATGCGTTCGTAAGACGCAACTGTTGCTAGTAATTGAACAGCTGATATTAAAATTTAACAGTTTGGTAAAGACTTAATGGCTTTCGTCACTAATAAGTTTGTTTGTAACTGCCACCTAAACTCTCACGCTCTGTTGCAGACTTTTGCACAAAGTTAGAAACAAATGAAGTTTGTTTACTTTGCAGAAGTTCTTTTAATTAAGGAAACACATTTCTCGTGATTGGGTTAATTAATTTAAGTTTTAATATCATGACATTCATTTTCTTCAAAGAAAAATATGTCAAATAGAAATTCTATTAGAAAAGCTTGTGACTTAGTTAGGTCAGTAATAATTCTTTGGATTTGTTGAAAACAAAATTTCAATTTATATGCTGGTAATAAAAATGTATTTATAAGAAAGAAATAAAGTGATAAAAATAATTTATTAGTTAATTTCCATTTGTTAAAAAAAAATATCTCTGGCAATTTTATGAAATTGTTGATGAAAATCTTTTCATTTCATAATTTAAAAAAAAAATTAAAAAAAAAATAAAGCAAATTATCAGTTTCTCAGTTTAAAACACACAACAATAACAAAAGCTTAGAAGCATAAAGCAAATAATAAAAGATGTTGATTTATAAGAGATAACACCTACAAAAAAGAAAAGAAAACTATGAAACTGAAAAGCGAAAAGACAACCTTAAAAACTATTTAACGGTGACAAAATAATATATTTCCTTAAGTTTGTGGTTTTCTTTTTTTTTCTTCTTTTTTTTCTTTAGCTACTGCTTTTAATTCATTTTATTTGCATTCCTCGTTTTTTTTTATTTATTTCTTAGGTACACATACAACTTCATAATAAAGTTAAACTTGCAAGTCATTATTGCAAAACTTTTTTTGTGTGTACTCGCACAAAACCAAAGTTTTCTTTCTTTACTTCAGATTCATAATTTTTAAAATTGTTTTTTTTTTCATGAACAAAATAAATAAAAATAAAATCTTTAAAAACTTTAATTGTGGCCATTTGAAATTTATTTTTGGAAATGAACAAATTGAAATCCAACTCTTTATGGCAAACATGAGTTAAAAAAAAGTAAACTAGTGCTGGTAATCAAGCCAATTACAGTCACAGCAAAATGGGCGCAGCAAGCATTTTTAAGCTGTAAAAATTCTCATACCTATATAAAATAAATAGCGCAGCGGCAACGCTGAGCAATTGAAAAATCCAATTTAGATAGCCCATTTTATAATGAAGTTGGCTGCAAGGTAATTATATATTAATATTTGACCAATAATGACATGTTATCTGGTTTTTTTTTTTAATTTAGCTTTTTTATTTGTCTTTGGTGGGTTTTTAATTAAACAAGATGATTAACACTATTAAAAAAATACGCACCGCTAGTGCTCTTATTTAAGGGTGACTCTTTAATGTAAAAAGAGGAATCCGCTTGCCGCTCCAACTTAGGTTGAACTGTTACGCAGTTCAGGACTAAATTAAGCTAAAATTTATTATTTATTAAAAAACTTAATTAATAACAAAATTAAACGAACTTCAGTTAGAAATTTTTGTATCAAGTCCAATTAAAACAATAATTTTTTTAGGTTAGAATTGCCACCAAAAAAAGCAAAGTGTATTTGAAGACTAATAAAATGATGGCAAGCTAAACTAAATAAAAAATGAAAAATCATGTCAATGGCAGCGTCCATTAGTCTGTAAAAAACTTTCATAGAAAAGATTAACTTATTCAGCCTTAAAACAAACTAATATAAAATATATGGTCAGCATTATATGGCAACATGACCTCAGTTGCTTTCCCTTTTCTATTACAAAATTACTTTTTAGAAGTGTTAACTTTTCAGCTGTTTTAGTTGCCTTAAAATTCTATTAATTATTTATTTTTATTAAAAAAATTCAAATAAAGAATGAAATATAAATAAATTTTCTAAGCAAATAAGATTTTTAAAATATTTTAATTTAAAATAAAAAATTATTTGATACAATTTCATGAAAACATTTTGAAAGAACAAAAATATGATATTATATTTCTTTCTATTTTCTTTAGCTGCGCTTGTGTGGCTACATTCAAGTGATTACCTTTTTGTAAAACTTTTATTTCGCTTTTTGTTAAATCATTCAAAAATAGGGAAAGTAAATAATGAAATAAAATCTTTTTTAGCTTTTTCAGCTATTTTTGTACCTTTTTTAGTTAAATTTTGCAAAATATCAAAATAGAAATAAACTTTGCATTTTGATTTCCTTCCTTTTTTCCTGCCACTTATATATCCGCTTATATAATTATAGTTTTTCTCTCTCGCTTGTTAAATAAAAATCCTGTGGCATTGATGGTGGCAAAATTAGCAGTAGTTTTAGTGTTAAGAAAACACAGCGATGTTGAAAACAACTCCTATTGTCCTAAATGTTTGCATATACATAAATAATATTTTTTTTTCTTTCTGTATAGTTCTCATTTGTGTAAATTTATGTTACGAATTCACTTTTTTCGTTTTGGTATTTTCATAGTAAACTTTTCATCATCATCTTTTTGAATTGTTGTCAGAAAATTCATTGCAACCAACTTGAGATTATGAAAGTTGTAATTACCCCCTGGGGCGAAATAATGTTTAAAAAAAAGCCAGCTAGTGTATGAAATATACGACTATTATGAGTATGAATGATTTTATAGCACTTTTCTTTTTGACTCAAATATTTTTTTTTCTATAATTTTGTTAGTAAACATTTTACACTTCTGATTTGGTTTAATTTTTTTCTCTATTTCCTTCAATAATGATGAATAAATAAGAAAATTAACTTAAGGAAAATGTTAAGAACTTCAGCCTTATTCTTAAAGTCGAATTTGAGACAAGTCAATATGGTATACATGACCAGCATTGACACATATCATTATTTTTATCATGTCAAAGACACTGTTATATCCGATAGTGCTATATATATACACTTAAAAAATTATGAGTTAGTATTATATTAATTTAAGTAAGATAAGGACAACATTTAACTAGAATTAATGCTGACTAATTTTTTTTAAAAAGTAGATTTATACCACTTTCAAGTATAACAGTTGTAAAAAGTGTTGTGATTTATGATTCCAAGAACAGTTTGAATTGCTTAAACGAAATATTAACAGTTTACATATGGCTGTATGTCATAAGGTTCATAAATGGGCATCTTATATTTTAGGTTCATGATTAGAATATGTATTAAGCCTCTGAGTAAAGATAAGGTTAAGTATGACCATACCATTACCATAAAAAATAAAAATTAAAATTATGATTATGAATCTCTCATCAAATCATGAACATACTGAACTGAAGAACAGACTTTTTCTACCTGTTCTTTGTCACAGAGAGACAATCCAATTTTGACCTTTATTATTTGGTACCCATGATTGCTGTCAAAGTACTTGGATTTGACAAATACTGTGATCGTTTTACCACATTTTGGAAAGAATATTCATAACAAAATAATAAAAATAAATTGTGTGCATCATTTAAACAATATATTTTTCCTTAATACGTTTGTTGAAGTCGTTATGAAAACGAAAAAATATGGCAACGCTACTCATATGTTTTGTATTGATGCTCTCAATTTTCGACTACAACTTCGACAACCGTAATAAGGGTAAAATGCTACACAAAGATAAGTGCGAGAAATTCTCACATCGAAATTATGACTGTGAAAAAAGTTAAGCTGCTAAGTCTTTGTTCAAACATCAAATACAACAAGCCACAGTCTGCTTTTTAAATAATCCTATCAAAATACAAAACACATAATTGTGGCTATTTCTTGTTTAGTGTAATGGGCCTAAAAAACATCAAAAATATTTAGAAAAATTCATATTTTCTAGTTTTCATAAATTAAATTTAATAAAAAGAAAATTATAAGAAGTAACAACACTGAGATTATATTCCCTATTCTTTTAATAACTTTGCGTTAAAGTTTTTGCCCTATTTTGTGCGAATATTTTCTCACTCAACTAGGATTTAGAAGATTATTTCCATTCTTCTCTTTACTTGATATTTAAGTGCAACATAAAACTTACTGCTGCTGGTTGTAAATTTTCCCTCTGTCCCCTTGCACGTTACTGCTACTTACACATAATGTGAATTAAAATTAACATTCCCTTTTACATACACTTTCGCCACCTGCTTGCACAACAATACAACTCAAATGTTTTTATTACTTTTCTCTTGGGTAAACACTGTAAGCCATAATTTAGTGTTAAATGCTATTTTCATACCATTTTATGGTCATTTTAAATGGTATAAATTGAAAGCAAAATAACCAAAAGAAAAAAAAAATAAATAATAAAACACTTTCAAGTGTTAACAGCGAATATTTTTAATTTTCCTATTCCCCTTTTTGGTTAATATTTGCAGTATTTGTGTTTTGGCAACATTTTCATAAACAAATTTTAATAAAAAATATTATTAAGAATTTAATAAAACACTTATTAAGTATGAGAAAAAGAAAATAATTATGTAATTCAAACATTAAAATTTTATGACTGAATTTGTATATGTAAAATTAAAAACTCTGTTGAGTAGAAAACAGACACAGAAATGAAAACAAAAAAAGAACTTTTAAAGCTTAATTTTTTCTGATAGCACTAGTTAAGACTTTATAACACAAATAACTTGTATAATTGAATTTAAAATTAAAACTGAACAATAAGTTAGAGTCAGATCATACTATATAAGATTTCAGATAAGCAGAACATATTTCAAAATTTGTTTTAATATAATCCAAAGTAATTTCTGAGTATTTGGGTAGTAGATTACAAAGCTAAACGACCTTCTCTTCAGAGCAATAACACATGGGTATATGGAAACTAAAAAAAAAAAATAAAAATAATCCAAAGTAACTTTTGAGTATTTGGGTACTGCTAAAATATTTGTAAAAGTATTTAGTGACGTAAGACGTATTTGATAAATATATCAGTAATACTGAAAAACTTCAAGGGTTACGTTAAAACATATTTAACTCGGCATATTTAACTTCACTCACGTAATTTTTTCTATGGTTTGGATATTATAGAAGAAAGTGGAAAGTGAAAATATGATTATTTTGCTAGAACACTGAATTGTATATAAGGCTCAGCACAGACGAATTAATTTTTTTTTTTTATTTAAAAAATTTTATTTTAAGTACCTATTTTTTTCTTAAAATTATGTCACAGTATTTAGAAAGTGAGCAGTATTAATATTTTGTAGAAAGTGAGCAGTATTAATATTTTGCTGACACAGTGAAGATTATATAAGACTCGGCACAGCCAAATTTAACTTGTTTTTATGTAATAGTAGAAATTAATTCTTTTTTTTAAGGAGCACTGGTAACTTTGACTATCAGCTCCCAGGGTTTGGGCAGGAATCCAACCTGCGATCCTTAGATTGATAGGTTAGCACGCTACCCATCAATCTACAGGGCACCCAAAGATAAGATATTTTAATTATTTTCAGAAAAAAAAATATTATAATCACAATGCATTTTGTAATATTTTAGATTTCCAAGGAAAGAAGAGAAAGTTTGAAGACCAAAAGAGCTCTTGCTCATAATTCAGCTTAGAGCAAAGGCAAAGAAGATGTTAAATGCTGGCAAACTAATTCTCCTAACCTGCTAAACGCCAGCAGATCGAGAGTATATTTTTACGTAAGGCAGAGTCCAGATGGATGGACGAACGGACGTTCAATAAAGAGGGAATGAATAATAGCGCAGCAGATAGTTAGCGAGTGTCCCGGAACCCCAGTTTAAGCAGTTTTAGCAAGCCACCAAATGCTTTTCATGCTGCTGCCTAAGTAATTTTGCAAAACTTTTTATTTTCTTTTATATTTTTCAATATACAATTTATTTTCTAATTAACTGCATTATGTGTGTTAACATAAAAAAATAATTTAAAATCTTTTAATTTAAATACGAGAAAGAAGAATGAAAAATTTTGTTATTGACACATGAGTGACAAGCATTGCAATTACTTTTGACAGGCATTGTTGTTAAACTACCATTAAAGGATGATTTTTTTTTAATTTGTAAAAATGGGTTTATGTATATGTATGTTTGTGTATGTTTATATATGTTTATTTATTTATTTTTAATCCATTTATGTGTGTGTATTTTTCTTTACAAAATATCATGCTTCTATTGCAGTATTTGCTATTTGTTTTTCACTGAATTCTGCTTAAATAAAATGTGTTTAAAATTGGTTTAAATAAATTCCAAAAGATTTAATAAATTTAAAATCAAATCACAGATTTAATTCAATTAGTTTGTAACGCTTGTTAATAGCTTCTTTAAATCCAGCTTCGTTGAAATTATATTTTGGCTAAAAATAGGCTTCTCTTTCAAATATTTCAAAGCACGTAGAATCCAATGTAATACGATGCAATCACCTACTTGAATAGTAAACAACTATTGTGACGACAATTCCTAACAAAACAATATGACTATTGCATGTCGATAATAACTACTCATCCTAATTGAGAAAACGGAAATTAAATGGCACCATTAAAGTAAAAATCACAACAACTAAAATTTCACAAAGTAAATTAACAATTGCCCCAAAATATAGACACCTTTTACACTTTTAGAAAAAGTAACTTTGCTATGGGAACTGAAATATGACGCATAAAAAATTGAATTTTAAAAAATTTATTTAATAATTTAAAATAAATAATATTAAATAAGAAACTAAATAAGGCACAATTTATTGGAGTTTTTGTAAGTCACTATCGTCAGTCAGGTTGTTCTTTAATCCAAATAAGTGCAAATTAACCCTTAAACACCATTTAAGTTTTAACTTATTTCAATTTGCATTACTAATGTGCTTAGGGATTATAAAGAGTGATTTTTTTGCTATTATCTTTTTGGCAACACTAGTTTTGACAGCTCACGCACGTTTTGTATCTTGTGTCACTGTCAAACATCTTCAGTTTGGTCTATAATTTAATCATGAATCGTCTTACAAACGAACAACGCTTGCAAATTATTGAATTTTATTACCAAAATGCGTGCTCTGTTAAGAAAGTTCATCGCGCGCTTCTTCCATTTTATGGTCAGTTTAATCGACCTACTGAGGCTTCTATTCGGGCTATTGTAACAAAATTTCGCACCAAATTTACATTGTTGGACATTAAACCACCAACACGCTTACGTAGAGTGCGAACTGAAGAAAATATCGCAGCCGTATCGGCCAGTGTTGGTGATGACCGTGAATTATCGATTCGGCGCCGTTCGCAGCAATTGGGCCTCTGTTACTCCACTACGTGGAAAATTTTGCGGAAGGATTTGGGTGTGAAGCCTTATAAGATACAACTGGTGCAAGAATTGAAGCCAAACGACCTACCACAACGCCAAATTTTTGGTGAATGGGCTCTTGAAAAGTTAGATGAAGATCCACTTTTTTATCGAAGAATTGTGTTCAGCGACGAGGCTCATTTCTGGTTGAATGGATACGTGAACAAGCAAAACTGCCGTATTTGGAGTGAAGAGCAGCCAGAAGCATTGCAAGAGCTACCAATGCATCCACAAAAAACAACCGTTTGGTGCGGATTATGGGCTGGCGGCATCATTGGGCCCTATTTCTTCAAAGATGATGCGAATCACAACGTTACTGTGAATGGTGAGCGCTACCGTGCGATGATAACAAACTTTTTTTTGCCCAAAATGGAAGAGCTTGACTTGCATGACATGTGGTTTCAACAAGACGGTGCCACATGCCACACAGCACGCGAAACAATGGACCAATTGAGAGGCGAGTTCGGTGAACAGTTTATTTCGCGCTTGGGACCAGTCAATTGCCCGCCCAGATCGTGCGATTTAACGCCTCTAGACTATTTTTTGTGGGGCTATGTTAAGGCTAATGTCTATAGGGACAAGCCTGCTTCGATTGACGCACTGGAAGCCAACATTGCCAACATTATTCGTGAGATACCGGCCGAAATGTTGGAAAGAGTATGCCAAAATTGGACTAAGCGGATGGACCATTTGAGGCGCAGCCGCGGCCAACATTTGCATGAAATAATCTTCAAACATTAAATTATATCGATCCAACTATCGATCCAAATAAATATTTCATGCATTTTTCTGAATTTTATGTGTTTTTTTTTTTAAATTTCCGATAGTTCTTATAAAATCACCTTTTAGTAGAAGTTCTCGAAGAATATTTCTGTAGAATACTTTAAATCTCTAACTCTTCAAATTCAGGGTGTCTTTTTAATTAGCTGTCAAAAAGTACCAATAAATGAAGAGTTAGAAAGTTAATATGTGCCACGAAAATATTCCTCACATAAGTTTTCAGAACGCACACACACCTACACACACAACACACTTTATAAATCTAAAAATATAACATTAACATATAGTCATATGTAAACTTTTAAAATTCCGCTGGAAATGTACTTTTTTTTTTTTGGTCCCCTCTACCAGAATACTTTTTTCATTTCAATTTGTCATTAAATTTTTTTTTATATTAATACAAGTAATTTTGAAACAAATTGCTCTGTGTACGTTTTTTATTTCAACACTGAGAAAACAACTTTAGTCGTGAAAACTAAATTTGTTCACATTCAAAGGTTCACTTGTGTTACTGCAACTTTGTTATTGCAGCAATTGAATTTCGTTAACTTAACTGAAAATACTATTGACAGAAATAAATTTTTAACTGTGTTAAAACTAAAAAAGTACGATTATCATAACAGAATTTTTGACTGTTAACAAATTCAGTTCTTACAACCAAATTCGTTTTCTGTGCGAATCAAAAGCTATTTCAAAATTTTATAAATCTGTTTTCAAATTAAAAAATTCTTGTAAACAAAATAACTTTGGTTGTAAGAACTATACAGAAATTATTTTTTTAGTTAACATAACCAGAATTCCGTAATATAGACCAAAATTTAGTTCTTCTAAAATTATTTTGAGCTCTAAGACTGATTTTCTCTTGTCTTAATTAAAAAAATCTATTATAGCAACTGAATTTTTGACTGAAAATAAATTGAGGTTTCACAAAATTGTCTTCTCAGTGTATGATTATGGCCCAACAATAACAAAACATTATTTAGAAAACTTTGTTCACTAAATGAGTTTGCAACCAAACTCTTTAAATTACTTTTTTCATTTATTATATTTTTTTTTTTTTTTTTTGCAAAAAAAAAATTGCTTAATTTAACAGCTTACGTTAAGCAAATTAATTAATTCGTTTTAATAATGAATATAAATATTTTCCACCTTAACAATTTGCAATCATTAAGCTCATTCTTGTGCTTGTAAATGAAAGAAAAATTTTCAATGTACCAGCGGCTAATTAAAACAATTTTGCATTAAGACACTTTATTTGAAATAACTTTTATTAATTAATTTTAAAATAAAAACCCAGCTGTATTACGTTTCTTTTCTACAACTCAGCTAAAGCTACATTTTATGGAAGTGGACAAGTGGCAACTGGAGAAAAGAATGGGTGGTTGAAATATTCTTAGCTGCAGAGAAATATAAAAGTCACTGATGCGTAGCTAACCTAGACACAGTTCATTTAGAGAATTTTTTATAGTTTGATAATTCAATCTTTTTTTGTTGACGCAAAAGTTTGTTGGTGGGTCATGCATAAAAAAATAATCCTTAGAAACAAAAATTACAAATATGCCAGAGAGCGTGAGAAAAAGAAATTAAAAAAAGAAAAAGCAGAGAATGAGTTTGTGTTTCTAGCAAAAATGTTAATTTACGAATTAGCTTTTACCTACAATTTTTACTAATTTGCATTTTAGCAAATGTATCTTTTATAAAAACTTTATTTTTCATAATTTTTTTTATAAAAATGTTCACAAGCACCTTGAAAAGAAATTTAAAAAAAATATTTGTGTTTCTTTACAAGTAATTTTAAAATTTGGCCATCTAAGATGATACAGTTATTAACATATAAATTAAAAATATTTTGGAATATTTTAATAAATTAAAGATAAGGATTTTAATAAATTAAAACTAAAAGAGTTTTGTAAATATGTATAATCAGCATTTTATAAAAAAAAAACTGTTTAAAGTGGTGGCCAGAAAACAAAGGAGAAAATCTTGATTTAACTAGTAAGTATTTTGTAGACAAATGACAATATTTAGCTCATGTTTGAGGTAGTGAGTAACCTGAATGACATGCCAACACCGCCTGCATCTCGCTTAAGTAGGTGACATATGGGAGGTAGAAGTAATATCGTACACTTTTCAGAAAGCAACGAGAGGCCACTGAAATACAAATAGCCACTACACAAGATTATTTAAAAATCAGACTGTGCCTGGTTACTATAACTATCGCATTGAGAAAATTTAAAAAAAAGCAACAGATTTGAACATTTATTACACACAAGTGTTTCTGAAAAATAATATGCAACATGTTATCACCTATATCTTGTAATGAATTAGTAATAGAAGAAGAAGTCGGGCGCTTAGTTCAAACACACAACCAAATAAGAAATTTCCTTCCCAAAATGTTGTTAGTTTTATCACAGAAATTAGTTTTACTGTAATTTCTTTTAAAAAAAAAATCTTTTGACGGTCAAAGAGTTTCAGGAACACACAAGCAGAAATTGTTAATACAGTAAAACCGCGACTATAATATCTCTGTAATGGTTAACGGTACACGCATAGAAAAAAGATGGATGAATATGGTCACCTCAAACATAGTGTGTTCTTCACAAAAATATTATTATTAATTTGAAGCATCTAAACATTATTCTGATCACGATAAACGTGTTTCTAGTTATTTTTAACCACATTATGTTTAGTGTCTTTGATCAACCATATAATTATCATATTATGTTTAATAAAATTTTACTTGATATCATAAATATGTTCATAGCAAACATAATAATGATAAAAATATGGTTGAATGTAAATTGTTTTCTATTTTGTCTCTTCCGCAACCATGTAAATTAAGTGAGTATAAAACAAAACTTTAATCATTCAAACTCAAGTGAGCTTTGTGGCTGAAGTGGTTGAGTGGCGAGTTAATGCTTCTTAACTATGTGTTCGCAAGTTCGAGCCCTGGTAGAGTCAACTAAAATTTAAAAAAATTAATTTAAACTCGATGTATTATGTAATATATAAATAATAATAATGTAAATAAATACAAATTGATAGAAAAGAAAAATCAATGGAATAAAAAAAACTTTATTTAAACAAAAAATTTAAATTAAAATATTTTTAAAAATCATATTAAAATATGTATGCATTAAAAAAAATTTCTTGCCTTGACCGGGGGTTGAACCGCAACATCTGCAGTTGAAAGCTATTTTTAATATCTTTGATTTAAAAATATATATGGTTAGAAGCAATCATAAATCTAACCATACTATGTTTCCACCAGAATATGGTTGCCTCAACCATATTTTTTCTTTGCGTGTACTGATAGCGTTCTGGATAACAAGTCTTTATTACCATTATGACTTTGTATAATGAAAAAAAAAAAAAAAAACTGAAAATGAAAATGAAAAAAGTGTGATTAGACAAATCGACAGAGAAAAATATTATGAACAAAATTTGTTCATATTTTATTCTATTATTTGTTTGTTCAATTGTTTTTGTAAGATGTTTTGCTTCTGTTTACTTTCGCTGTTAATATAATTTTTTCCTATTACACAAATATTATAATAATTATGTGTTTGGTCTTACGAATTCTGTAGTAAGTCCTATTGCAGTTGAAAAATTAAATGTGTTTATGAATTTCGTAATTGCATATGATTTTTAGTTTCTCTGTGTATTCGTATGTGGTATTAATAATTTGTATGGATGAATAGATGCTCAAGCTGGCATAAAACTTAAACAAAAAAAAAAAAAAAAAAAAAACACCTACACGCAAAGAAAAAATATGGTTGAGGCAACCATATTCTGGTGGAAACATAGTATGGTTAGATTTATGATTGCCCCAACCATATATATTTTTAAGTCAAAGATATTAAAAATAGCTTTCAACTGCAGATGTTGCGGTTCAACCCCCGGTCAGGGCAAGAAATTTGTTTTTAATTTTTTTTAATACATAAATATTTTATATAAGCAGTTTAAAAAAAAAAAATTAATTTAAATTTTTTGTATAAATAAAGTCTTTTTATTCCATTGATTTTTATTTTCTATCAATTTGTGTTTATTTATTACGTACATAATACATCGAGTGTAAATTTATTTTTTAAATTTTAGTTGACTCTACCAGGGCTCGAACTTGCGAACACATAGTTAAGAAGCATTAACTCGCCACTCAACCACTTCAGCCACAAAGCTCAGTTGAGTTTGAATGATTAAGTTTCTGTTTTATACTCACTTTATTTATATGGTTACGAAAGAGACAAAATAGAAAATAATTTACATTCAACCATATTTTTATCATTATTATGTTTGCTATGAACATATTTATGATATCAAGTAAAATTTTATTAAACATAATATGATAATTATATGGTTGATCAAAGACACTAAACATAATGTGGTTAAAAATAACTAGAAACACGTTTATCGTGATCAGAATAATGTTTAGATGCTTCAAATTAATAATAATATTTTTGTGAAGAACACACTATGTTTGAGGTGACCATATTCATCCATCTTTTTTCTTTTGCGTGTAAATAAACATTATATTAATATTTTTAATTTCGCCTATGCTTTTTAAATATTTAACAAAAAAAAAATTAATAATTAAATTACTGCTGAAAATAATTTTCTTTAAACAGGTATCTACTTCGTATACTTGACAAGCATTTTTGCCAACAATATATTAAAAACGAAGTCAATAGTGTTTTGTCTTTCGTAATGAGTTTTCAGACTTAATGACGTCAGCGAAGTTGCTTAAAAAATTCAATATATTTTCAAATTTTGTTTATGTTTCTAAGTTTATTTAAAATATTAATTTTTTAAAGGGAGGCATTTAAACTGTAATTTAAAAGAGTAGTTTTCATCCCTATTAATTCATTTCGATCTTGATTTATTTTTTTTAGAAAAAAAAATATTTAAAAAAAAATTAAACCTTAAAAAGTTTGTGGTTTTTACCTCTGTCATTTAAAAATTTATAATCTTATATTTAGTTACACAATTTTTATTAATTAAATTACCATCTAGCCTCAGGTAATTTTAATATTAATTATTTACCTTTAATTACATTTCTTTTTTGAGTATTTATTGCACTCATTTTAACATTCTTATTCCCTCATCATCCATTTTTACACTTGTCCACCAATCAAATTCTCTTGTAATGACAAATTATGGAAACTCATATACTTTTTACTGAACATACTAATAATGTGGGTATTGTATCAAAAAAAAAAACAACAACAAAATTTCCCAAAAATGTCTTTCTGTAAAACAAAACAACAAAAAAATCCATCTATAGGCATGAGTTATAGCTCTATGTGTAAACAAACTGCTTTTTAGTATACTAAAGCTCTCTGAGATAGAGCACATATACAATTGATATTGCCCCATAGAAAGAGAGAGAGAGGGAGATCTCGCACAAGCAAATGAGTTGGAACAAACACAAAAAAAAACCATGCACAAATGGCCTTTCATTACAAAAACAATCTTGTATTAAAAAATGGTGACGCCCCGTTATCCAGCAGTAATTTTTATACTGAATATTTCTATGAGTGGTTTTGTATATTTCTTCACTTGTGGCCAATCACATTTATTTGTATTCAATTACAAATTATGACATAATTTTAAGAAAGAAATAGGTACTTAAAATCAAATTAAAAAAAAAAAAAAAAATAAATAAATTCGTCTGTGCTGAGCTTTATATACAATTCAGTGTGCTAGCGAAATAATCATATTTTCACTTTCCACTTTCTTCTATTATTATAGAAGAAACCATAGAAAAAATTACGTGAGTGAAGTTAAATATGCCGGGTTAAATATGTTTTAATGTACCCCATTACGTTTTTTTAGTATTTGTAAATATATTTTCAGTTTTAATAGCATATTTATGAAATACGTCTTACGTCATTAAATATTTAAATATTAAATATTTTTTTTTAGTAATAGTATAGCGGAGACGTCTATATCTGTAACCTACCAACCAAATAGTCAGATATTATATCGGGTCATTTTAAAATTTTTTTGAATCTGAGGTATTTTAGCAACTTCTAGAAGAACAATGAATTATTTCGGAATGGAACACATATCATTTTAAAGGAGAGATCGTCTACGTATATAATTTACCACATAAATACTTAGAAATTACTTTGGACTATTTTTAGAATTTTTTGGAAATTTCCATACACCCCAGTACTGTTGTTCTCAAAGATTTTGGCAGTTTCCGTTTTGAATCATAAAATAAAAGATACAAATATTTACGAAAATTTTAAAACACTTTCAGAAAGTTTAGAGCCGTGGAAAAACAAAAATATTAATATTTCGCTGACACAGTGAAGGGTATATAAGACTCGGCACAGCCGAATTAAACTTGTTTTAAGTTATTTTTGTTTGCCCTTAATGTAAATATATGAAAATAATAATGTTGGTAGTAAAATGGTTAGAATTGCTATCAGTTTTATGTTGGGTTTTTCAAAATTAAATTTTAGTTTCACAAAAACCTGTGTGCTTGGTTAGTAATTTTTTATTCAATGAAATAATATCAAACAACTGTTTGAGTTTAGCATTTTATAAAATAAAATAAAAAATCTACACCAGTAAAATACTTCCTTGAACCCATACACATCCCATATTTATGTGTACATTCATATCAGAGCACAAATATTTTCTATTAACGCATCATATTTGAATATAAATAAATTTATTTGGACATTCCTTTCTTTTTTCTTTTATTGAACTAGTCTCATGATATATCTAACATTATGCATAAATTCCAATTCTAAAAGGAAAATATTTTCTAAAGAATTTCAATTTTATTTGTTAGATGAATTAAAATAAATGTTCATTCATATCAATTGTAGGTATATGAATTGCACAATATATATTTTAAGGCATGTTGCTGCAGATACATAAGTCAGAGACTAAAAAAAATATTTCTAAAGAAACAGGAATCAAATCGCACTTTAATAGAAAACAAAAGTTTTTTTTTTTTGCTTAATAAGGAATTATTAAATAAATTTCTTATAGTAAATTTATATCGAAACTTTAACTTAATAGGAGAACAAATAAATCTTTTGGTCAACTTTTGGAAAAACTGTCATTTATTTACTTCTTCATTAATTAATTATCTGTTTAATTTTTAAATAATGATGCAACATGACTTAAATTTTTTATTTTTTTTGTTACCGTTCTTGAATTTAAGTAATCAGCATCATTAGCTAAATTTATATAAATGAAATTTACTCATCCAATACCTAAACGGTCTTTTTCAAACTCTTCTACTTTTTATATTGTGGGCGTGAAAACAAAATAAAATCGTCTTTCATTTGCTCAAAGTAAAAAGATCTTCAATTATAAAAGAATCTTTAAATTAAAACTGAAAAATTGTTGAAGAGCTACTAAAACTGCTTAAGGTTTTCATTTATTTCTTAAAGAAAATTTATTTCAATTTGTAAAACCAACTCAAAAGCAATGAAATTTTGTTCATTCATTATTCTTTTTACTTTATTTAAGCCAAAGGCCAAGAAGAAAATGTAATATGAACAGTTTTAAATGTTAAAAAATATGCTGAAAAAATTTATCCAGACAGAGAGAGAGAAAATTTTTTAATATATGTGTGTGATGTTGTGTTTTAACAGCTAGTAATTTTATATAACGCAATTTTTTCTTGAGTCTAATGGCTTGATCACAAAATATTATAAAAATTTTTAAGTCTAGTGTAATAAAATAGACCAAACAAAAATGGCAACAACGGCGTCAATATGACAGCAAATTTAACCACCACAAATTCTATTTTTGTTTTTATTTTTTTTTGTGCTACTTTAATTTTTTAAATTTTGCAAAAAAAATTACATTGTTCGCACAGGTGGCTGTGAGTGCGACACACTGACCACCACATAAGTGAATTTCTATAACCGTACTTTGATTAGCTGTTAATGTTACTAAAATATTTAAAATAATTAAAAAATTTTAAAATCTTTTTGAATAGAACTCTAATTTAAATTTGAAATTTTTTACATTTTCCCTAAAATTTAAATTAAACAAAACTGAAGAATTGGTTTTTGCAAAACAAAAAAAAAATATTTTCTTTTTTTTTCTTAGTAAATATTATTTCAAATACCAACTGTAAGCTATAATTCGGAATATATTTAAATTTTACCATGAGAAAAAGTCAAGATGTCAAAAGTCAAAATATAAATGACACCAATAATAATAATAAACGAAACGCATACATGGCAATTTCACATACGCTAGTAAACTGATACCAACTGAAAACTACACGTAAAACACTCCATATGAATTTACATGTAAGCAAAACTCACATATAAAGAAATACAAGAATAATTGTAAGGGATGCTGAGAATAGAAAAACACCAAAAATAAAAGCTTAAGAAAAGGTTTTTATTGTTGACAATACCACGTAAAATATTGTTTGCGTGAGTTTATAGCCTGGCATATTACAGATAACATTTTGTTACGTTTCTTTTTTCTTGTTAAATTAAGGAAAAAAAACCAAACCTTTCTTTAAGTTTTTCCATATGATTTCTGTAAACAACAAATAAGTCCATAAAAAAAACTCAAGCTTAAAAAAACATTTAATAAAAAAGCACATAAAGTGAAAGAGAGAAAGAGAGCGCAAGAGCTAGAGTGCCAAGTAAATGATATTTTTTGTGCACTTACTTCGGCTTTTGAGGTTTTAAAAGAAATATGAAAAGAAAGAACAAATATAAGTAGGATTTGAGAGATGTACACAAGCAAATACTTGTCATGGTAGTCATATTTTTTTTAAATTTTTTTTTTTGTTTCTTTTGCAAAGAATTTTTTGCACAGCATGAAGTCAACTCAAAAGTATTAAATATTTCGTTTAAAAAGAAAATTGCTTAGACTTTGTTTGGAATTCTGAGAAAAAACTAAATAATTTTTTTAAAAATTTTTTAAAAGAATTGAAGAAAATTGAAAAGAAGAAGGAAATAAATTAAAAAGTTAATAAACTTTAATAAATAAGCGGCTGGGCCAAACCTTAAAAAAGCAAAAACATACATACAATAGGGGGCTTCAGCTTAAAAAAGTAAAATATTTTCTGGCCTATAAAATCTCAAAAACATTTAAAAAATATATGCATATAAATAAAGACTTCACAAGCTGTGTTATAATTGAAAAAAGTTTTTTTTATATAAAATATATCTAAAATTCGACTGTACGTGTGTTTGACATTGTACTCTTCCGAAACGGTTGGACTAATTTAATTGAATTTCGGTACTTTGGAAGGTTTGGCAATTGGCGCTGAAGTCGGTATCTGGCTTATTTATCTACTACCTGTTTTTACCCGGTGTTGCACGGTCCTTTACTCTTTGAGCAAATGATAATCTTAGAGTAAGAATATCAAATATTCTAAAATTTCATATTTTAGTCAAAACTAAACTTAAATTTTTATGAAAATTAAAACATGCCACGCCCACTTTTAAATTAATTTTTTTTTCTGTGCCGATTTGCCTAAATTTTTTATTATATGTTTGAAAATAACTAAAATATTACATATTTCCAGCTTGTAAGGCTTTTATTCATTTAACTTAATTTGAATACTAGCAATTTTACCTGCATCTCCAAAAACCTAATGCTTTAAGCTTGACCTTATGTAACCTATAGTGCCTTAGTTAAAAAGAATTATACAGTTTAAGAATATTAGTGTACGAGTAGAGTAAGTCGTAAAAATAAATTTTTTTTATTTATTTCTGCTTAAACTTTTACTTTTCACATCTTCCCTATAAACAATATTTGATGTGGTTTTATTTTGTGGAAGAGAAATAAATTGAAGCCAAGGAGTTCCAACTCAAGATAAGCTAATATACGGTTCCTCATAAGTAAAGTTTTCTTTTCGAAGACCATTCCTTGCCGAATTGAAACTTGACCCTGGGTCTTGCTAATTGTTAAGGCAAAAAAAGTTTTCACCTGAAAATCAAATCGTTTAATGATATAGGCAAATTATTTGGTATCATTGGGATTACAGGAATATGATCTAATTCACCAGTAACTTCGCTTTTAATATTTTTCTTAAATTAAAACTTTTAACCAATTTTGTCCTTTGCAAGCTAATAAATAAATAAAAATAAAGAAAAAAAATTATTTAAAATATGTCTGTTTTTATATCACTATCTATCTTCTCTCTCTGAGACTAAAAAACTTATAGAATTTTGCATTAAGCACTTCCGAGAGAGCAAGCTACCGACTTCAACCTGTCAAAAATAGTATATGAAAATTATTATTTTCACGACAGCCCAGCTACATGAATAATTTAGTGCTGCCAATGTAATACAAAATGCAAACTAAATTAGAGCTTAAAAATATTTAATTTTATTTGATAATAAAGATTTTTTAAAGAAATAAATTGAATTGTTTTTACATTATTAACCCATTAGTGGCCAAATGAAAAGCGCTTGTATTTTTTTGAAATCAAATTGATTTATTAATAAATCAAAAATAAAATGAAACAAAAAATTTAAAAAAAAGTTGTTTTTTACTAATAATAATGGTTTATTCAATTGAGTCAATGGACTGTGAAAATTTTCGAAATATGGTTTCTAAACACAGTTTTTTAATTAATTTTTTTTATATTGCCAACGTACTCGAGAATGGCAAATGACAACTTTTTTTTTTTTCTAATTTAACAAGAAAATGTCATTCGACTGACGCGATTTCTGTGCTCATCTTGGCGTATATAATATCGAGCGTTGTGACAACGAAACATTGACTGATCTATGTGATTAGTATTAGTCAAAAAATTCATTTTTTTTTAAGTTAACACTTCTTAAAGAGCTGCACAGTGACTTCTAATAAGTTAAAAAAATTAATGGGTTTTTATAAGTTTGTTTGTGAGTTTGCTTAAAAAGAGTAAACTCCGAAACGCCTGTGAATTAATAATTTTATTTTTACCCAAATTAAAATCTTAAACGTCACATCACTGAAATATGTATTTCTTTAAGTAACAGCTGCTCACATTTCTAGATTATTTATTATTGTTTTAGTTTCGTGAAGGCGTTGTGTATACAAATATTAAACAAAAGTAATTTTATTCTATATCAAAACGTCAAAATTACACATCATCTGCTAAATTTGCTGCTGCCGTTTCCAAAATAATTAGGTAGCTGACGACAGTTTTAGCTCCCGACATTTGCAGTCGTGTAGTCGTTAGCCTGTGCTTAAGGCATTAAATCATTGAGCAGTATACTTAAAAGTGGATGTACACGCAAAGAAAAAAGATGGATGAATATGGTCACCTCAAACATAGTGTGTTCTTCACAAAAATATTATTATTAATTTGAAGCATCTAAACATTATTCTGATCACGATAAACGTGTTTCTAGTTATTTTTAACCACATTATGTTTAGTGTCTTTGATCAACCATATAATTATCATATTATGTTTAATAAAATTTTACTTGATATCATAAATATGTTCATAGCAAACATAATAATGATAAAAATATGGTTGAATGTAAATTATTTTCTATTTTGTCTCTTTCGTAACCATATAAATAAAGTGAGTATAAAACAGAAACTTAATCATTCAAACTCAACTGAGCTTTGTGGCTGAAGTGGTTGAGTGGCGAGTTAATGCTTCTTAACTATGTGTTCGCAAGTTCGAGCCCTGGTAGAGTCAACTAAAATTTAAAAAAATTAATTTAAACTCGATGTATTATGTAATATATAAATAATAATAATGTAAATAAATACAAATTGATAGAAAAGAAAAATCAATGGAATAAAAAAAACTTTATTTAAACAAAAAATTTAAATTAAAATATTTTTAAAAATCATATTAAAATATGTATGCATTAAAAAAAATTTCTTGCCTTGACCGGGGGTTGAACCGCAACATCTGCAGTTGAAAGCTATTTTTAATATCTTTGATTTAAAAATATATATGGTTAGAAGCAATCATAAATCTAACCATACTATGTTTCCACCAGAATATGGTTGCCTCAACCATATTTTTTCTTTGCGTGTAGCGTTATGATATATCGCCTATGTCACTCGCTGAGAATGTAGTTTTATATTGGTAAAAAAAATTTTTAAATCGGTTTTATAATCTTAAAGCTTATCCATTATTATATATTTAGTAATTTCAGGGCAACTGCTTCGTCAATTTTTTTTTTTGTTTTTTTTTTTCATTTAATTAATTAATGAACTTGAAATTGTGATTTCTTCTTGACTTGGCACTAAAAGCTAAACATAATTATTATTTAATTATGTAGTATCACTTTTTCCTAGTGTTCCCATTGATTTAGCTATTAGTATAATAGAAGAAAAGTGGAATATAATAGAAGGATATTCTCGAATTAATAAAAATTTATTTTTTAGGATATTAAAATTTTGTATAGAAGATAATAGATATTTTCAATATGATGGAAAAATATTTAGACAACAAAAAGGTCTTCCAATGGGATCTCCTGCTTCACCAATAGTAGCTGACATAGTTATGGAAAAATTATTAGATACATGTATAGAAAAATTAAATAATAGACCAAGAATTATTTTTAAATATGTTGATGATTTATTCTGTATTATATCTGAAGCAGCAATTGAGCAAACTTTAGAAGTTTTTAATGATTTTGATTCTCATATTAAGTTTACAATGGAAAAAGAATTAGATTCCAAACTTCCATACTTGGATACATTATTAATTAGGAGAGGTAATAAGTTATTGGTAGATTGGTATCAAAAACCAACAGCTTCAGGAAGATTAATAAATTATTTTTCTAAACATAGTAAAAAAATTATTATGAACACAGCTAAAAATTTAATTAACAGGATACTGACAATTAGTAATAGCGAATTTTATTTCAAAAATAAAATAATAATTAGGAATATTTTAAAAGATAATAATTATCCAGATTTTTTAATTTATCAATTAATTGGAGAGTATTATAGGAATAGAAGATATAATACAATTCATTTAAATGAACAGGTTTCTTATAAATCAATTATTTATATACCAGGACTGTCAGAACGTTTAATAAATACTAAGATTTATGATAGAGAAAAATTCCGTATGGCGTACAAAACATACAATACTTTAAATACATTATTTAGTAAAACTAAAGATAGAATAGAGAAATTTGATATGTCAAATGTAGTTTATAGAATACCATGTGATGGTAATAAAAATGAAACTTGTGACAAAGTATATATAGGTACAACAAAAAATAAACTTAAGACTAGAATGGCTGGACATAAATCGGATCAAACGTATAGGAACATTTCTTCACAAAAAACGGCATTAACTTCTCATTGTTTTGAATTAAATCATTTTCCTAATTTTGAAAATGTTTCAGTTTTAAATATAGAAAATAATTATAAAAGAAGGTACACATTAGAAATGTTACAAATAATTAATACACCTACAACACATAGAATAAATTTTAAGTCTGATACAGAAAATATAGCTCAAAATTATAGACACTTAATAAACAAATATAAATTTTGTTAAATATTTTTGTTAATATGCACATATTATTTATATACAAATAAGTGTGTCCATGTACAAATATATAATTTTATATATTTATTTGAGCATATTAACAAAATTATGTTATTATTTATTATTTTTATATAAAAAAAAAAAAAAAAAAAAAAAAAAAAAAAAAATGTTAATTGTTACTTGTTACATACATACATAATTCATTTAACACATACATTTTTATAACAATTGTTTTGTATATACATTTTTAACATATTACTTTTAAATATTTTTAAAATTTTGTTTGGGATAACCTTATTATTGAACACCCTAATTTAGTTTTGTCAAGAAAATTTTTAATAATTTGATTAATTTATAATATATCCTGAAGAAGCTACAAAAATTGGAGCGAAATATCGATATAAAAATAAATTTTTAAAAAATAAGACCTCAAGCTTAACAAAATAGCCATTTTAATTAAAAAGAAAAAGGTCAAATAAAACTTACTAATAAATTATTTTTAATAGGAAAATGACCTTAAACACTTGAAGAGCAAGTGCTAGAAAAATAAAATTGCAGCTTCACTTTAATTTACACACATAAACATGCACACTAGTATTGCATATATTTGCAACAGGTAGTTAAAGTAAACATTTTAGTTCATTTGCATTTTGTATTGCCATTTGTATTGTAACTATTCTCATCATTTGTTTGTACTCGAGGTATAAGATTCTCTAGGCAGCTGTATTGTAATATATAAACACACACATACATACACACACACAAACCTGTAAAGACTATTTATATTACATGAATACATGGGAATGGGTATGCATTTTGTGTGGTTGTGTTTGAATTTACATTTAATTTTTCCCCTTTGTTTTTACTAACATCTTTGCCCGTATCTACATTTTGCTTGCACATTTGATGTAAAAGTAGTTTAATTCGGTCAAATACTAATTTGTGCTTGGGTTTGAAATGAAATGTTTATTTTTGTATCTGTAATTTATTCATAACATTAAATACATTTGTGGGCTGTAGCTATAAGCCTTATTGCCATAACTTTCTGAACGGTATGAAATTTTTTTTAGCAAAACGTTTAAATTTTGGAAACTCATTTTTTGTTTAGTAAAAGTAGAAAAAGAAAAGCGATTTAGTCACTAAAATTAATGAAACCAGATAACATGCCAACTTTTACAGTTGACAGGTAGTGAGGCCTTGCAGATATCCCTTCCCGAAATAAAGCTAGCGCTGTTCCTCCAGTGCCGGGCAAAAGCACAGAAAGTGTTCCACAGTTTTCTACTTGTCGTCGTCCTGAAAACTTCTACAGTGGTCATTTAATGGCAAAACGATTTTCTTCATATGATTGCCTATAGTCCAATGGCCCGTTATTGCTGCCGCCACATTCTTTAATGTTAAATATTTTGATATTTAATATTTGGAAAGACTTTTATTTAGAAGATATAAGAATATTGATGACAAGAGTTAACATAAATAAAAAGAACAGAAATTGTAATATATAGAGTGAAAGTAAATAATTCGCCACAGATTCTATGGACTCTATTATATCCCAACAAATTCAGCTTGTATTATCATCTATGCAGATATTTAATGTTACATTTTTATAGATTTTTTATTAAAAGCTATAAAAGATATGGTTTTAAAAAGACGGCGCCTTATGCCATACGGCGACTGCAGCATCGACTTATTTAAATAAAAATTTAGTTTATATCGAGAAAAAGAAAAAAAGTTTCATTTGATGAACTATCAAAATTTGTTATTATAATAATTTCATACAAAAACACTGCAATTTCAATCGTTTGAATTCGATTTAGAATGCCACGAATTCAGCTTTGTAAACTGAACTCCAAAGTCATAAGACAATAATAATAATTTGTAATTAAAAAGAGGTAAGGATAGCAGAGCATATGCTGTGTTTTTGTAATGATCTAATTTTTACCCATTTTCGTTGTTTAGGCCATAACTACCCACAACCGTCTGACATGGCGACAAATCACCTAAAGAAGTCTTTGAAATTTGCGAGTTGTGTCACAATAAGTCTATTCTGGCCGTTTGGAAAATATTTATCACAATAAAACTTAAAAACGTGAAATAATAAAAAAAAAAAAATTAAAGTCTATTTTAAATTCTCTAATAATCATTTAGATTCGGTATTTTTTGAAAAACAAAAGTCAGCTCTTAATAAAACCCTACTTTTTTGTGACTATGATTATGGGCCATTTTGTTTTAATATTTTTTTTCATTCTGTCAAGAATTTTTAATGCCATATTTTTAAAAAGAATTTTCCTGTCACGTTAAGTTGGTTAAAAACTGTAAAATGCTCTTTAACATTTTTTTTAAACCGCTACGAAATCCTTCTTTCTGCCACTACAAACGCATTCAAAATTGTTTCCCTTTTTTGTATGAATGAGTAAATAAGTGAATGTGTCTTTGTGTGTAAAATTTTGCATTATAGCAACTGTTTGATGAGAGCATAATAATTTCTGGTGCTAATGTCATCAACATTTGTTGCCTGTTTATGTTTATCATTATTCAAGTTTAAGTTGCAACTCTTTTTTTCCTGTTGCCAAACATAAACTTACAAATAAAACAACAATACTTTTTTTGGATGCAAATAGAAAGCGACCCTTATGGTTGAACCATAAAAAATATTTTAACATTTAGCTGGCCCCACAAGCAAGAGTCTATGCTGGCTGGCTTTGCAGTTAAACATTTTCAAACTGTCTAAATTTTGAGACATTAAAAATATAATACGAATGGCACTTCAGTTACCTAGGAATGATATTCATTACTCAAGTTTGAAATAATTAGTGGCAGGCCTCTCTTCAGTTATTCGAAAATTAAAAAAAAAAAAACATTATGATTGCATTCTAAACAAAACAGGGCTTAACCGTATATAGTAATAGCGACCGAAATTTTTAAACTTTTTGGGTGAAAAAATTTCAAAATTTTGAGAGAACTTGCTTAAAATCGAGTGTGAGGATTTGGCCTGTAATACAAATTGTGATTTTGTAAAAATGGTTTTGCAGAGACCTCTGCCATAAGCATGAAACTTCATGCAAATGCATGTTTGTTGTCGTTATTCTGAGAGCCTCCTAAAGTTAATATCTTTGCTAATCACAATATTTTTGGTTAAGTAACATAAATTTTTTAGTGCATATTAATGCATGTTTTTGCATATTTTGTTATAAATGCATTATTTTTGTTATGTAAATGTTTTGTAAAATTTTTTGGCATATTTTATTATAAATTTTACATTTTTTGTCATATTTCGCAATCTCATACAAAAAAATTTGTTCTTGATTTTTTGCTTAGAAATATTTTTCTGTTGAAGGCGAATTCATTATAAAGTGTAGTTAGTGGATCAGCTGATTATAAAGAGTGATGTTTTTGCTATTATCTTTTTGGCAACACTAGTTTTGACAGCTCACGCACGTTTTGTATCTTGTGTCACTGTCAAACATCTTCAGTTTGGTCTATAATTTAATCATGAATCGTCTTACAAACGAACAACGCTTGCAAATTATTGAATTTTATTACCAAAATGCGTGCTCTGTTAAGAAAGTTCATCGCGCGCTTCTTCCATTTTATGGTGAGTTTAATCGACCTACTGAGGCTTCTATTCGGGCTATTGTAACAAAATTTCGCACCAAATTTACATTGTTGGACATTAAACCACCAACACGCTTACGTAGAGTGCGAACTGAAGAAAATATCGCAGCCGTATCGGCCAGTGTTGGTGATGACCGTGAATTATCGATTCGGCGCCGTTCGCAGCAATTGGGCCTCTGTTACTCCACTACGTGGAAAATTTTGCGGAAGGATTTAAGTGTGAAGCCTTATAAGATACAACTGGTGCAAGAATTGAAGCCAAACGACCTACCACAACGCCAAATTTTTGGTGAATGGGCTCTTGAAAAGTTAGATGAAGATCCACTTTTTTATCGAAGAATTGTGTTCAGCGACGAGGCTCATTTCTGGTTGAATGGATACGTGAACAAGCAAAACTGCCGTATTTGGAGTGAAGAGCAGCCAGAAGCATTGCAAGAGCTACCAATGCATCCACAAAAAACAACCGTTTGGTGCGGATTATGGGCTGGCGGCATCATTGGGCCGTATTTCTTCAAAGATGATGCGAATCACAACGTTACTGTGAATGGTGAGCGCTACCGTGCGATGATAACAAACTTTTTTTTGCCCAAAATGGAAGAGCTTGACTTGCATGACATGTGGTTTCAACAAGACGGTGCCACATGCCACACAGCACGCGAAACAATGGACCAATTGAGAGGCGAGTTCGGTGAACAGTTTATTTCACGCTTGGGACCAGTCAATTGGCCGCCCAGATCGTGCGATTTAACGCCTCTAGACTATTTTTTGTGGGGCTATGTTAAGGCTAATGTCTATAGGGACAAGCCCGCTTCGATTGACGCACTGGAAGCCAACATTGCCAACATTATTCGTGAGATACCGGCCGAAATGTTGGAAAGAGTATGCCAAAATTGGACTAAGCGGATGGACCATTTGAGGCGCAGCCGCGGCCAACATTTGCATGAAATAATCTTCAAACATTAAATTATATCGACCCAACTATCGATCCAAATAAATATTTCATGCATTTTTCTGAATTTTATGTGTTTTTTTTTTTTAAATTTCCGATAGTTCTTATAAAATCACCTTTTAGTTGTTTGAGCCTTGAAGCTCTCAAATAGTCAAAATAGCCTGGGATACTCTGCTTACTTTGAAATTTTCAATTAAAAAAACAACAACATTTCAGTGTTTGGCATAGAATTACCCATAATTCTTAAGAAATTCGTTTTGTTTGTATTGCTAGTTCAACGAAATTTTATTTTCTAGTCAATGTTGATGTGATGTTTTTGTTTCTATTCATTCAATGATTCATTTTCTTAAGAAAAATAAAATTTTTCTCTACTTTAGTGATGCAACGCCATACATGATTAAGTCTGGACATTTTTTATTGGTATTTTAACCAAAAATGTTACAAATCATGCATGAAGAAATTAGAAATCAGTTTGATACAATAGATTCATTAATATCATGTGGTAAAATAATAAATTTAAAGAAAAATATCTTGACTTGAACCTTCCACCACAACCAACTATAACAAAATGGGCTATTTTGATTTAAAAAAAATGAATTTCTTTTTTGTGGGACACCCTTATGCTCGTGAAGAACATATTTATATCCATACAACCTCACATTCACAACTGATAACCTATTAGAGAGTAACACTATCATTAGTAATGCTGTAAAATGACGGCGTCCTGTTTCAATTTATTTCTTCATACAGCCAGCTGCATTGCAGATGACATGCGTGCATATCGCATGCACTCGTAATAGTAAATCTTTTTCAAAAATCCAAATTACATTACAGCATAAGCATAAGCAGTAACAAACAATAAAATTATATTCACTTTACTAAGTAAGAACAATAAAGAAAACACAGTTTTAGAGCCAACCGGCTGTGTATTTTTTGAAAAGATAAATGAAAGTGTCTATAGTGCTTTAGGCCTATACAGACAGCCACAGCTACATATAAATAGATTAGAAAAGTTTTACAATTTTTTATAACTTTATGAACTGCTTTATAAACACGGGTATTTTATACATTTTATTTAAGAGTTTAAATTATTAAATTCATGCTTCAGCCTGGCTTCAGGATCTTTAATCACAGTTTCAGCTGAAATTAATTATTTATGCCAGAATTAAAAAAAAAATAAAAATACAAATACAAATGACAAGTCTTGTTTACTGAAATGCAATTAAAATTTTTTAATTGTTTAAAGATGTTTTTAACAGTCTTAATGAAAATAATACAGTCGTTATGAAAAAAGTAAACAATATTTTAAATTTAGCTAATTAAAAGACTAAATTATTATTTATGCCCTGAAACTATTTGTTGCTAGTCGAAACAATAATTCATTGAGCACTGCGGCTAAGATCGTTGATGAGAGATGGGAGAAAGTTTTAAAAATGAATGCTGAATTTTAAAAGTATTTTTAATTTAGCTTCCAGTTAAAATTTCATATGACTAAACTTGTGGTATCAATTTTTATTATTATAATAAAATATTTTGTAGTTTTATCAAACTTCTTAGTTAAGAAGGCAGGTTTATTTCGGGAGAGCTTTAAAGTTGATTAAAAAAATTTTTTGTTGCCGCTTTTTCTGACGCTTTACTTTCAATCTTAAAAAAAATATTTTTTCAGTCGTGCTTCTTAGCTTTTGACAAATTAAATTTTTTTTACAAAACTCGTTCAACCACCTCAAATCCTGAAATACTTTACTTTTTAATTTCAGTTAAAATAAAATTTTGTTTATGTTTGATTTCTTGCTTTCTTAACTTTTTTTTGAAATTGAGTCTACCATGTAGCAATTTATAAACATAATGCTTTGTTATTGCAGCAGGAAAAAGAAATAAGCTGTCATTTTTGAAAGTGTTACAAGTCTACTTTTTTTTTTTAATTTAGTTCGCTGTAACAGTACACTTTTTATTTTAAAATAAAAGCATGTCTTTTTTGAAAAAATTGGCATTTTTTTATTGGCTTGTAAAGAAGACGTGTTTAGATGAAGTACGATTGATTGAGTAGTTAATAAAGCGAAGTTCAAAATTACAAAGTTCGAAATTTTTGCTTAAAAACTTCTTTTGCATTTATGGCATCCTACTCATTAAACATTTTTTCGGCTCTCGGCTAAATATATACAAATAAAAATATTAAATTCGAACAGGAGAAATGTGTTGACCTGCAATTAATTATTTCGTCGAGATAATAAATAATAAATTTTAAATGAATAAACAAATTTTTACAAGAAAAAATTTTTTGTTGTCAACTATGAAACAAGTACGAGTAATTAAAACCGATTGAGAGAAATGCTTCGTTTTTCCTTACGCTAGAAATAAAATGATCAATTCTACGGGAACATAGACCGGTTTTAAGTTAAAAATTTGTTAAACTTGATGCTTAATGTAGTTTTTAGTTTGTACTCAATGAGAATTATAAGTGTGAATTTTGTATAACTATTTATTATGTGACTGTTATACAAGGCAAACGGTACGTGTGGCGGATTGGTCTTATGCAGAGTCTCGTTACACATATTCCTGAATTTAGCAGAAAACTGTGGATCTTGCAATTTACAGCCAGCTGAAAAAACTTAGCTTCATTTGATATCACCACTTAAAAACACACGTACTTCAGAAACAGTTTTCAGCTGCTCTAGTTCTAAATCATATATTAATAAAACAAAAATATTTGGTTTTTAGTTTTTAAACAAGAATCAAGTGTAAAAAATTTTAATTATTGATGGGTTAGAATCACAAGAATCCATTTTGAAGCATCTATTCATCAAGAGCAAAGAATAATGAAGTGATCTACACCCATACCTGCAGCCTTTGCCGAATATCATAGGTCATCCATAAAATGTGTACCTATAAATTTTTATCTCTCAGCTAGAAGAGCCAAGTAGTCGCAGAGAAAGTGAAACCAAGTCCCAGCTTTCAATAGAAAACAACTTTTATAGAAAGTTTTTCATACAAAAACACTAAAACTGGGAGAGTTTTTATTAGATAAGGAGTGCAGAGTGTCTTCTTACTGTAGCGCTTTAAGTTCAATGCAGCTTCAGCCTATTGGCAAACATGGCAAGCACTTAGTGATGAGTAATTACAGCCATTGAGTCGAGAAATATCCTCCCTATTCCTGCTGAGCCAAGCGTATAACATCATAGCGAGGCCAAGTGTGACAGAAAACTTTGCATGTCTCAAGACTCTTCTCTTAGTGGTATTCATAAATGCCGCTCTTAATGCGTTACCGCCTCTATGATTTCTTATTGAGTAGCAGGCGAAAGCAGTCAAATAATTATGTTAGCACTAAAGCGTATACTTTCTCAACACATTTTATATTTTAGTTGTCACTTCTTGGCAGCCATAAACATAAAAATTTCTATAATAGATTTCTAAGAGGCATCACAAGCTACCTTAACAAAAACTTTTTAAGTTTATGTAAGCATACATACACAGCAACACAACACACCCAGCAACACAACACACCCACACCCACATACACACACAAAACTACAACTGTTTTTATTAAATTTTCTTTTTCAGAATTACGAAAAAATGAAAATAAATTTAAAATTTTATTGCATAAATTCGTCTAATTTATTGGGAGTGAACAACGATTTCAGAGAAGAAAAAAAAAGTAAGATGATGACATAAATAGCGGAAATCTTTGCAAATGTTGGTGTATTCAAAAAAAAAAAAAAAAGGAATTTAAAAATAAGTGGCAGCAACGAACACCTGGCTATGTAATTCTACTGTAGCTTTGCAACATATAAAATTAAAAAGGGTTAGTTATTAGTGATTTTATTTGTTTATAAATAAATTACCAATAAAAAATAAATTTTTTTAAATAAATTTGTTGCTGTGAAAGCTTTAGCTTTTCTCTTCATTACCTGTGTTTTTTTTTTAAATCAATTAAAAGTTTTTTCACTAAAAATTTAACCCTTTAGTAAGTCAATATATTTCTGGTGTGGTTTTGGGATTCAGCCTATTTACGAGTATGCTTTGCCTTTCTATTTTGATTTATTGTAATACATAGTAAAGAGAGTAGATTTAACAAACCAACACACACACTTTTGCCCTAACAAACTTTTCATATAAAAGATTTTAGGGATTTACACTTTTATTAACTTTTTTTTTTTTTTTTATGTAAAACTCTAAAAGTTTATTTAGGATTTGATTTTTATTAACGTTTAACTGTATTTGAATGCCTTAGGTTGCTGACATGCTGTGCAAAGAAACAACTTGAGACAAACTAAAGATTAATAGAGTTTAGAAATGTAAAGCAAAATTATTTATTTACTCACTACCAGCCACACACAAGTTTATTTATTAGATGAAAACAGTCATAAAAAGAAAAAAAATTATTAAATCAAAAAAGAACTAGTTGGGTTTAAACGATAATTTAAGTTTGTTTACGCATTAGAAAGCTCAAAATACAACAAAACTTTTAGCAAATAATACAAATGGTAAAAAGGGTTTTCTAACAAACAACATTTTTGTTTGCAATCATTTCTTAAATTTTTCTTTCAATCCAACTCACATACTATTTGCAATAAGCCAAAAAAGCTGATTAAATTTTAATTATGTACAAAAAAAAATGTATTGCTGTTAAGCAACAACCACAAGTCAATTATTTTATTTGTTGGTTCCCTGTAAGGATTTTCATTTGCAACATGGTACACAACAAATTAATTTTTTATTTATATTTACTATATTTATTATATAACTAGATGCTCGGCCAGGTCCGTGAGTCAGTAGCCTTATAAAGCGTATATAACGATTTTTAAAAAAATCTGTTTACAAATATAATTTAAGTTGTTAAAAAACTATCCATATTCACTACTTCATAAGGTCTTTCGCAAACATTATTATCAGAGGCGCCAACCAAAGTGGTAAAAAATTATTTCAAAGCATAATTTCAGGCTCAAATTAAGTACGGGCAACAGTGTTAAAAGTAAGTTGCTGAAAAGTCGGCTTCCTTGTACTACAGACACTATAAGTACCACTTTTTTGACAAATCCATTATAAAACAAATATTTGTACAGCGAACAAACAAATAAACAAACTAACAGAAAATTAATTTTATTTATATAGAAGAAGAAGATTTAAATTAAATTTATAAAAGTGTTCTAGCCTCCTTGATCACTTGTGTTACCGAAACAGCACTTTCAAACTTTATAAGAAACGAATAAATTACTTTTTTAACATTGAACTTAAAATTATTTAAATAAAATTGTAATAAAATCTTGATTTTTTTTTTTAATTTTATGCCATAAACAATTGTTTGCCATTAAAGTTTATTGCTAAATAACTTGGACTTTTCTCCTGTTAACTTGGTGTATAAAAAAAATATCTTAAAAACGGAAAGAGCAAAGAATGAGATTTTTTTTGTAAAAAAAATATTTTAATTAAAAATTTGTTGCAAATACAATTAATTTCCATAAGAAAACACGTACAGCAACAATTAAAATGTCGGTAGGTAACTAAGCTGTTTCACAGCAAAATGCTAATTAAGTGCCCAAAATAAAAAAAAGAGAAAGTCAAGTGATTTTTTTTTGTTAATAAAAATAAAACAGATTTTAATTTGTATGTAAATTAACGTTTACAAAATATAAATATATATTTTTTTTAATATTATACGCCGAAAGCAAATCTTATTTTCTTTCCTTTTACAGCGTATAAATTATTTCCATTTCAAATATTTTTTTAAACACACAAACATAAAATTAATTTTGTTAAACCGTTTGTAATTAATAAAATATCTGGCACAAAATATGAATTGTTGTAGAGTGACCTACATTTTTAGTTGAATTTTTTATTTAACTTTCATAAAGTTTCTAGGTCACTTAAGTTATTTCAGAAGAATTTTTTTTCAATTTTTTCTTTTATTTTATTAAAAAAAATTAATTTTTTTTTGAGTGTCCAGCTTTTTACGAAAGAGACTAGAAAAATGTAACTCTAATTTTCGAGGAAAAAATCAAGCAACAAAAAAGTCCACAGAATAAAAAACTTTTATTTAAACAAAAAAATGTATTTTAAATCTTAAAATACAAAATTCAACTATAGTGTGTTTGATATTGTATTTACCTCTCCTAAACGGCTGGACCCATTTAATTGAATTTCTGCATATGCTTTGGGCTAAAGTCGTTATCTGGCTTATTTATCTACTATTTGTTTTTACCCGGTCTTGCAATGAATACGATTTCTTAGAATAAAAAAATCGAGTATACAAAAATTTAATATTTTCATCCAAATGCAATAGACAGCCCACTTTAAAAATTTTTTCTCACATCGTTTTTGACATAACCCAACTTACATTTTAATGAAAAGAAAAATATTCCACGTCCATTACTACGCCCACTTTTTAAATTTATCTTAAAAGTGAGAACGGCTAAACCAATTTGGCTAATTTTTCCTTATATGTTCAGAACAACCTATCGTATGTTTTTATGAAAATAAAGATAGACCATGCCCACTTCACATCAGAGAACGACTGGATATATTTGTCTAAATTTTTTTATTACCATTTTTCTTTTCTTTTTAATTATTTTTTTCATATAAATAAAATTTGAAGGTTTGACGGTTCAGCTAGTTTTATTTTAAACTTGAATATAAAAAATTAACATAAAAATAAAAACGGTTTTTATTAACGATCTAAAGCTTGAAGAATATTTATAACCATTAAATTTATAAGATCGAATATTTTAATTAAATAATTAAAATAGAATTTTTTTAGCCCTACCGGGATATGAACCTGAGTTACGAAGCATGTTTGACTTAAATAAATAAGGTTTTCCTTACATTATGTTTGTTATAACCATTTTTTTTTTCAAGTTTAATGTTCAGAATAGCCTCTGCCTTAATACGCTAGGAGTTAATAAGCCTACCTGACTGTCACATGACCAATTCAGCTCTTTAGTAATTTTGTTGATTTTATTTCTGTTCCTCTCTAAGAGTGCATAATTAAAATAAAAAGAGAGAGTTGTATTTTTTTAATTTAATTTTAAAGAAGAAGTTAATTTTTCGAAAAAAAAATCATCTTCGGAATGGCTTCGTGAATACTCAAAATTGTCAAATATGGGGCTCAGAACATCTTCATGCAATCCATGTAAGTACAAGGAGCAATTGACTAGCTAGGATTTTTGTCTTGCCTTACTTTTTTTTAAATATCACAAAGGGACCACGTCAGAGAAACCAAGTAAGCCCAGCTATTGTTTTTCTTTTCGGGCGACCTGTTTAACCTCCTTTTTCTTTAAGATAAGGCAGAAATGGGTTATTACAGGAATATAATAACAAACTGAAGGACCAAATTCTAAGGCCAAATGGAAACCTTAGCTCAAGATAAAAAAATATACAAAGAACTTTGCCTTAAGCTAATAATAAGATCTAGGGGCATTAAAAAATCATAATATGAAACTAAAAAGCCTACACCTTACAACCGCTTATACAAACAAGTTGCTTTACATTTTACTCTGTAAATGAATGCAAAGTTCTTTCTTTCTTTCTGTCCTTCTCAGTTTTCTTCATATTCATTTCATTTGTGAAATAATTTATATTGGCAGCAAAAAACACGTTTTATAAATTTGTATTCAATCGTATTTTTTCCTAAAATTTTATTTGTTGTTTTGGTTGTAAGAGAAAGAAATTATGAACGTGACTGTGTGTTTAATTTTAAAGTATGTCCTCCAACTCGTATTTTTCATTTATATTCCTCACACCTTTTTAATCATTAGCTGCTGGACTTTGGTATACAAAATGGTATGCCAGTTAAGCGCGTGAACAAATTTCGATAAATTTGAAAGGAAAAGGTAAAGCTGGAAGTTTTATTTTATACACCTACAGATATACATACATATTTACAGTTATAAATTTAAGCCTTTTCCTTCTACTTTCCTTACACTTTCCTTGATGAGGCTTATTTTTAAAAATATTTATTTGGCTTTTATTATTGACAACTTGTCATGCATTTTTAATCATCAGCCATTAACAAAAAGGAATAGAAAATGTTTTAATGCAAAAGCAAGGATAAACTCGAACACAAAGCGAGTGGGAGATATACAAATATCCAAAAAAGGAAGTGCTTTTGTGAACGTGGACCTTGTCTTTGCAACTAATTTTCTGCTGTAAAAAAAGGTCATAAACAAAGAATGAAAATTTATGATGTCGTAAATATCATACAAATTTCTTTAAGTGCTCTAATAAAATTATTTTCTTTTTTTTTTTTTTTGCACATTTCCATTTCGCTATAAAAAGGTCTTAGTACTTTTTACTTGGCTTTGAAACATTTTAATCATTTCCTTTTAAAAACAGGGGTTCAAATAAATAATTTTTTTTTCTTTTCAGTTTATATATTAGAGAGTATCAATAAAATATTTACCAAATCAATTATTATACGGTCCAAAATGTTAAATAAAATAATTTTAAAGTGATAAAATAAAATGCCCAACGAAATGTTTTGAAATAATTTTTAGAATAAATTGTGTGTGAAGCAAAACCTACTAAAGAAAAAGAAAAAGTTATATGAAAGTACGCCAACAAAAGCCTTATAACAATTAACTAACATACGCAGATGATATCGCTCTCCTTGCAATAACAAAATCAGACCTACAGGCAAATTTTGGGAATGAAACCGGATTGAAGACTAATGTAGGCAAAACGGAATTCATCTCAGACGCCGATTTACTACAATTCACTGTAGATGGAAAAGAAATATCTAGCAAAATATAATACTGCTATCTCGAGAGCAAAATAGCCCCGGCTAATCCCATAAATAAAACCCGCGGTGTTTTTGATCAGCTAAAATTTATATGGGCCTCAAAACACATCTCAATCTCTACTTAGCTCCGAATCTTCAACTCCAACATGAACACAGTGCTGTTAAATGGCTGTGAATCTTAGTCCTTGACAAAAGTTCTTACTCGCAAAATAGAATCCTTAACAAGCAGCTGTTTACAGAAAATTTTGCTTATGTGGTGGCCCCACAACATCTTCAACCAGCATCTAATTCCAAAAACCAATGAAACACCTACTTCTCTAATCATCAAGCGTCGACGATTTGACTGGATTGGCCACACCCTTCACAAAAATACTGACGAGTTTTGCAGAACTGCCTTTTAGTGGAATCTACAATACAAACTGGAATAGCTTTTCTTAACTTTGCAAAAAAATCTTAAAGACTTCTACACTTTTATTTTAGGCCTACGCTTTAGTCGGAGTGAAAGGAAACTAATGTTATTGCACAATCCTCCAGTGCAAAATTTTTACATAATTTTAGATTGATGTATTGCATTTGACTTTAATTATATAAAATTAAATAATTTCTTTCAGAATTGTGTTTTTTATAAGTAATTTAGAAGAGACTATTATTTTTTTTTTTTGATTTTTCAATAAGCAAAAAAAAAAAATACAATTTTAAAAAATGAATGCGAGATGATGTGTATGAGTGCTTTATGGGATTTTACATAAGCGAATTTGCCAAATAAAACTTTTTCTATTTTTTAAATTCAATTAAATTTGAAAAAAAATTTTTTGCTTTAAGTTTTATTTGATTTGTTTTTAAAGTTTTTGTAAGTTTTGTTTAATCATGTAAATAATACAAATAATTTGTTGAGAAAAGAATCAATAATCCTTTAAACCAAACATTTTTTGTTATGAAAGTTTACATTTCTGCGTTGTTATCTTGCCATTTAATTTTTATTATTTGTTACTTTTCATTCATTCTTTTTTTTTCTGTTAAAAATTTTATTGTTTTCATCAAGTGGCAGACACTTAAAGTAAAACTTTTTCCTCGAAAGCATAACAACTTTAAGATAAACAATTTGAAAAAGGACAATAACCAGCATTTTAGTGAAAGGTCAGTGAAAGAGAAAGAGCAAAAAGAAAATAGAAGAATAAAAAATAAGAAAATAATAAAAACCTTAAATAAATACACAAAAGTAGGTTTAAGCTATTTGCTTTTTATGACACTTAAATCAACACAAAAAATAAAAAAATAGAAAATAATAAATAAACAATAACAACAACAAAAAATGTTTTCCTTATCGTTTTTTTCTCGCTTTTTTTTACATAAAGAAATTGCTTCCTTTTAAGCCAATGACCTTAAACTTAAAAAAAAAATTTAATTCAAAGCTAATTTTGTAATAAAAAGAAGTTCGTTTGGTTAAGGAAATAAATCAAAAGTACCAAAATCTAATTTAAAAAAATGGTAGCTAAACAATAAAGATTTAAAAAATAAATATTTTAATAAAATAAAAATCATAATGTTTTAAAATTTTCACAACCTTTAGCCTAGTTTGAGTTACATGGCTCTGGCACCGCAACCTTTAAGATATATTGTGCAGCCCAGCTTCTAACTACAATCCGAGACTCCTTACGAATCTCGCCTAGATCTTCTAGGACCAATGCCCCATTACCCAAACAGCTTATTCTGCGTCTTGCTATCGCTGGGTGCTAGCAGAGAACTCTAGTTCTAGGCCAGTAGGAGTAATGCAAGTAGAAATAATATAAGCAGCAGAAGTAGTTTTTAATCACACATGTTATCGCTATTTTTATTTAACAATTTTATCACTCTTTTAGCATCACAAATATACAAAATAATACATAACTGTCGCACGTTAACAAAAAACTAGCGGCTGTTGTATTTTAAAGCTTTTTAAATGCACATTTTATTCAGTAAAAAGTTTTCAAAAAGAACAATTTACTTTCCTTCATGTTAAATTAATTGGTTATTTCTTAGAAACAGAAGTACTTATATATGAACTGTTATATTTCAAAGTGGTATAAGGTTTCTTAAAAAAAATTAAATTTAACAAAAAATCTTCTTCAAATTTGGCTTAAAAAAATTTTTTATACTTCTACAAAAAATGCAAAAACCCGATTTTTATTATTAGACACTGTAGACTTGTTTGGTACACCACAGTAGCCAAATTTTAAAATTTTTAAATTAAACCATTCTTAGGTATTCCACAAAAAAAAAAAAAAAAATTTTTAATGAAGTGATAAATATTGATGAAAAAATTTAGTTTTCTTTGAATACTTTTTATTATATAAAAATTCAAATCGACAATATTCACTCTTGGGTCCATTCCATATCTTTAAAAGCAATAAAATCTCTTCAGCTACTACATTTTTATAAAAAAAAAATAAATTTTTAAAGAAAAGAATCCAACAAGAATGTAAAATTATTTAAATAAAATTTATAATATCTTCAAAAATTTCTCAGTCTAAATGTGGGTTATTAAATATTTAATAACAAAAAAAAGAAATTCAAATTAACGTCAAAAACATCATTCTAACATCAATAAGATGTCTGTTCTATTTCTAAAATTTGTATTGCAAAAAAACACATACATACACTAAGACCGATTGCCTGGTTTTGTGTTTATGAGCACACACATTACTCAAATGTACAGCTTAAAAAAGTATATAAAGAAATTAATGAAAATCTACAATTTCATATACCACGTTTTTGTTCGTTTTGTATTTTAGACAAAATAAGCTAAAGACACATTAAGAAAAATTCTAAAAATAAGTAAAAGTAGTGGCGGTTTTTTACTTAAAGCTCGGACATTTTTAAACCCTACTGACTGAATTTCAATAGCAATTTGACAACAGTAAAAACTGAGAGATTGGTATGCTAAAATTTTCTATACGTTGCTTAGAGATTTTAAAAATTTGATTTCAACATCCACAAGGACAGACAGACAGACAAACATCGCTAAATCGACTACGCTTCTTAAAGGCAGCATACGGAATATATATTTTTTATAGGGTGGATTGTATACGGTGTAGAAATTACAAACAGCATCATTAACTTATATAAATTCTTCTCACTTACTGTAAAGGGTATAAAAGTATTTGCCCATATTCCATTTAAGATGTAAATGGACCTTTTTTGACAACAGTTTGATAACAAGCTCAACACAAAAACACTTTTTGGTTAATCTTTCCCACAAAGAAATGAAATATTTAAATTTTGTTTTAAACTCGTTTGGCATGTCGTTTAAGACATTTAAAAAATTAAAAACCAAAACCTTTAATGCTTCTTGTTTCTAGGCATTACAATAATTTTAGGGGAAAATGTCAATTTCAAATAAAAACTTTTAAGCCAAAAGGATTTCTCCCTTATCCAAAAAAAAAAAATTAACAAAGTCGACATTATAGAAATTTTCCATATAATTTTTCCAAAAATTTTACATAATTTTTCTTTTTATAAGATCATTCTTGTTTAACTTTTAAAGACCCCATACATACATAAATAGATTTTTAACACTTATATTTATATCGGTGTGGGTATGTTATTTTCACAAATAAAAAAGAAATATTTTTTAAATTGTTGGCATAGCTGCCATCAGTTGGCATTTTTATTTATTAATTTGATGTTGATGGCAAGTACATGCATTCAGTTTTCTTGGAATTAATTTCGTTTTTTGTTTCAGCCATTATGTACCGGGTTTGCTTTTTTTTGTTTTCTATTTTGTATTTTGCACAACAGAGGGTATAAGAAAAGGAAAAATTAATTAGTTTAATAAAAGAGACTAATTGTGGTGTAACTGTAAAATCCCATTCATATTTGTCACCTACGCAATCGCTTTAAACTCAGGCGATAAAGCTGTTTTTTTTTTTAAAATAAAATCCACTCTAAAGCTGCAGTAACAGTAAGGCAACTGCAGTTTGACAAACTATTTCAATATGCAAAATAAATGTGTAGCTGTGTATGTTTATATGAGTGTTGGTTGCTTAAAAATCATTACCATGAAACAATGATCCAAACTAATGGCGCCAAACTTTGTGGGTGTATAAATATAGCGCTGGCAGTTTCTAACAGCATCAAGCATGTCTTTTTTTTTTTGCTACACATTAAAAAAATCTCTATGGAATAACAACAACAGCAATAAAACACTATGTATTTGAAGAATATATTAGTTTGAGTGGCATTTGTGGTAAGCCCCGGCTGTACTTGATTTTTATGGTTGTAACAGATTTTTTATAACCTCCTTTTTTTTATTTTAAAGTACTTGAATTCATACTTTTTAGTTTCTATTTTCTTACTTTTTGTACTACTTTGCCATTGATGTTTTTAGTTACTTCTATAAAATGCGTCAAGTTGAAATAAACCAAAATGTTGTGTTTTCTTTTTTCAGTTTTTCTTACTTTCTCCCTTTATTTACTTATCTTTGCAATATATATTATTACTGCTGATAACCACGCAACCTGCACAACCATAACCATCCAGCACAGCAACGCCTTTGCCTTTAAAACCAACGCAATTAACACTGACACCAATACAACACCACCATCACCAGCTACCGACTCATTTCATCGTTTGCTTTAACTGAAATCTTCTCTTCTCTTACAATCGGTTTCTATGTTTTATTACGGAAAGCAAGCAGCTCATTTTATATAGAAAACCAGTTAAAATAGAAATTTTGCAGTGATTGTTTCCGTTTTTGCTTAAGAGCCATTAGTCGCATAAAACTCTTTAACAAAAAAGCAAAAATATCAAGTTAAAAAAAATGTAATTTATTTATAAAACACTTACACACAGTGTAACACATTAACTGGCAAAAACAAAAAAAATTTATTTTATCTGCCACCTCTTTTTCTGCAAGTTCTTTAATTTTTTTCAACTCTACTGGGATGCGCTGTTACAGTCATTTTTATTATTTTCTTTAGTTATTTGATAAAATAATTTCCGGTTGTTGGTTAATAAAACAGGGAACTCCTTTACGTACAAATTTTTGTTCAAGGGAATTTTCTTTTTTTGAAACTGAGTTGGAGTGCAAGTCAAAAATTTTAAAAACTGAATGAATTTACTACACAATTTGTTGCTTTATCAATATTTTTTCTTATTTTAAAATGTATTTTCTAAATTATTGGATGACTTTTCAGCCATTTAAGTTTGGTTAGTTGAGTGAGATTTTTACAACGGAGCCAAAGTCATAGCAGTGAACGATGAATGCCTGGGCTATCCAAAAGATCTTTTGGTTAGCAGTACTCAAAAATGATAGAAATACAAGATTACGCCGAATAATTTACAGCTTATTAATTAATAGTAGAGAAATCTATTATTTTTTTTTTAACAGTGCACAATCTAAGTTATCTAACGGAAAATCATGGGCATAGCATAATGTTGTATTTCGATCACTCTTGGCAGTACATACTCGTATAGCCTGTTCAATAAAAATAATAAATAATAAATGAGACAACAAGCTTTTGTAATTGACAATTAAAAATTTAAACAAGAAATCGAGTCCTTTCACACTTGACAAATGACTTGCGCAAGTAAGTTTTTAATATCTTTATATTTCTTTTTGCATTTGCCAAGCCGTTTTCATTACAAAAATTAATTTTTTATATTTTTCACTTTCTTTTGCTTAAAATTTCTATAATTTTTTATACACTGTTCCACTCACTCACTCACAAAACAATACAAAATACAACAAATCAGAAACCTAAACAAATTCATGAAACATACTCACACACTCACATACAAATGCACACAAAATGAAAGAATTGCCGAGTACAATGGCAGAATTAACAAGGTACTGACAGTAGAACAGCATACATGCCTTGGTATCTTTAGCAAACGTCAAAATTTTTTGGCGACCCGATGTTTTACACATAGGAAAAGAGAAAATAGTCCGTAGTAAGTTCTGAGTATTTGGGCGATAGATTACAAATCTAGACGATCTACCCTTTTAAAATAAAGTACTTTTAGGTTCGTTTTCATAAAAAATCAAAAAGTAATTTGATAAGAAGTATCGTTTTATTCTTTTAATGATTTTTGGCTTTGCTCAGGATCGTTTAATTCCTATCTCGCACTTCTAGGTTTGTATTGAGACAACAACCTACTCACCGAATTTCAAGCTTTAGCCGTTTGGGCTGGGAGATGACAGTCAGACAGTCAGTCAGTCAGTTAGTCAGTCAGTGAGTCAGACAGTCAGTCAGTAACGTAACTCTATTATACGCATAGATAAAGGTACGAAAACCCGGTTTTTACCTGTAACTCAAGATTTTTCGGTATATGGCGAATTCCAAAAACAGATTCTTGTTGTACTCTACTCGTATAGCACCTACCAGAAAAATAATATCACTTCTCAGGTATTTTGTTTTATGGAACAGTGTAATATCTTCCGTATTAAATGGGATACCCTTTTTTTAGCTCATTGTAAAGTGACATAAAACCCTTTTGTAATTTCAAGTCTTTGCTGTTTTAAAATTTTTATATTTTTCTTTTTCCTTTTTTTTTTCTTTGTGCTGTTTATCAAATGCTTGATGCTTTATTGACGATACTTCCTTAGCTTCTTAAAAAGTAACCAAATGTTTTTGTTTTTACTTAAAGCATATTTTTTATGCTTAAAAAAAACACACCCTCCTTCTAAAGGAAAACTGACACAAATAAAAAAAAAACAAATTCAAAATGGAAGAAAACATTTCTACACTGATTTATTGTTAAATTTGCATAAATTTTGGTTTCTTTTTTAAATTCTAAAATTTTAAAAAATCGTTTTTAAAGAAAAAATTTTATTTCTTCAAATAAAATTGGTAATAGGTCAGGTGTTTTTGTTGAAAGAATCCAAAAAAAAAACAACTCATTTAATTCTGTTTAACACTTCAAATACCCAAATTCCTTAAACTCATACTAAGTTAACGAAATAATTCTTTTTTTAGAAAAAACTTACGTTTTCATATAGTGAACGTGTGCATTTAAAGAAAAAAAACTGTTGGCTGATGATGAAAGTGCTTCGAAATATTTGCACAAAAATTTCAAAGACAATAAGAAAGTTTTGAAAAACTTGTACTTTTACTCCATCAGTTTGTACATTTAATATGCTTGAGCAAAAGTGTGTGCACATATAAAATTCTTTACTTGCTTGGCATACAGTCAAAAAAAATTTTTTTTTATGAACTACAGTGCTTTTAGTCTTCCTTCATTTCTGCTCTAGAAAGTCTGTAAAGTCTGTAAAAATTTTTAATATTTTGCATAATTTACTACGCCACAATTCTCAATTTGAATTTAAAGTTGGCAAACACATCAACGTATTATTTCCGCACAAGCGTTAAAGCCGTTCAATATTAGGAAAAAAACTTTCTGTTCGTACTTAATTAAAAGTAGAAAACTATACTGTGCCATCTGTGAAAAGGTCAATGACTCAGTTTTTGATTTTGGTTAATTGCACTAAATATTTGTCAGCTTTAATTTATTTAATTAAAACAATTACACTGTCGAACAAAAATTAAGCAAGTTGTGATCATTAATTGTCATAGGTTAGACTAAAGAAAGATATACGTGTAGCGGCGTTGTGAAAGTATACGTCTGCCTTTATCAGAGCTTAAAGCTTCCATTCTTTTTATCCAACTAGCTAACAAGAGTTCTTAATAGTTAAAATTGCTCGAAGCTTCTGTGCTTGTCTGCAGAAATGGAAACTGTGACTTTCAGAAAGGTAGGGGGTACCGTAAAAGCAAATCTTAAATTTTAGGCTTGTGAAATATTTAGTTAGAAAGGAAAATTAAAGGTATTTTAAAGAAATACCTAAAAAAGGCTTAACTTGTTCAGTTAAAGAGTTAAAGTATTTGAAAAAAATATTCTTTGTGAAATTCTAGCATGAATATTTTAACTCATTAATATTAAATATTTAAAAATTAATTCCTTCTTAACAAGCCATAAATCAACTTTATTTTGTGGTTTCAATACTTCAAATAGATTTTTTAAGAAACGGTGTGGAGAATTTAGTTCTAACTTATTTGCTAAACTTTTTCGCTTTCAAAATATGATTTATTTTTTTAAGCAAGACAAATAATGCTTCACCCTTTAAGCGCCATAGGGACACCGGTGCCCTAACCAAAATTTAATAAAAAGTAAATTGTGTAAGATGTCTGTGGATTTAAATTTTTTATATTAAATAAACGGGTATGTTTATAACAGATCCTCATGGGTTCAAATTTTAATTTTTAAAACGAAATTTTTTTTTTTGATTTTTCTTCAAAACCATTTTTTTATTCAGCATGCTTTTTGCCCTAAAAGGGATAAACTAATTCCGAAAAAAAAACTTAAAATAAGCTTTAGTTTTAACATTGAAATAAAAGCAAGTATTCCCTTGGAAGTCATGCACTTAACTTTCACACAAGCCACACACATTGAAAAGAAAACGAGTACTAGGTCAGTTACAGTCACTTCCAGTTTTCTACAACATAAACTTAAAACGTAACCAGTTTTTTTCGCTGTTTGTTTGAATTATTATTAAAGTAAAATAATTGCAACAACTTGCCCAAAACATAACGAAACAGGATATAAAGTTTTTACGAGTTAAAGTGAAAGCAAAAAAAAAAAAACAATTTTTTTTAACATGCGCAGATGAAACTTTGAAAATCTTTTCTTCATTTTGTACTAAAAAAAAATACTAGAAGCACAATTTTTAAGAGAAATCATTTGAGTTGTGTTAAAAATAAAAGAAAATGAAAATAAAACTAGAAAAGAAAAAAGTAAAATAATTTATTAGACGTTAAAATTTTAGTATGTTTTCAAATGTTTATTTTTATGGTAGTTGCTGCGAGTATATAAAACAAAGAATATGATTATTTTATGTGCTCGTTCATTATATCTTTGATTTTATTACACGATATGTAAAAACATCAATTTAGTTTCATGTTCAAGGTATGAAAATTAAAAAAAAAAAAAAAAACTTTCTTTTAAATCCCCTTACATTGCGTATTCGTTTACTTTAACTAAACAACCTTGACTGTAGTAATAAACTTTCAGGTTTTTATAATTTAAAACACAAACTTTCCTCATTTGCATTTTTACCTTGATTTGCCTTGCTTGGCTTCATTTAAAAACTTATAAAAAGAAATTTTTTTTTATAAATTTAATCTATACAGAGTATGCATGTGCATGAGCATGAGCATGTAGCTGTTCATCATTATTTGTGTTAAACAACTGAAAATATATTGAGAAAACATTTAAAGAATTTACCTTCTTTTTTTTTTTTTTTGAAACTCATTTAACAACTAGTGAAATAATATGAAAAAAAAAGTTCAGTGCTTACTATTGATATCAAACTGACTTTATTTCATGTCCTTAGAAATGCTGTGAATCTATTATTGAAAGGTTTTTGTTTGCTAAAAAAAGGTAAAAGTAAAATTTTAGAAGATATACAGTAAATAGTTGTGCTCTAGATAGAAGATTCATGGCCCTATTTTAAAAAACAAATTTTTGCTGTTCTGTAAATAAACAAATTTGTCAAAATGAATAAATGATTAAAAATTATATCAACTAATTAACCACTTTGAATCTCAAGTGCTTGACTATTGCATTTTTACAAAACTAAACTTTGTTTTAGAAAATAATATTTAAAATACTTTTAGACATAAAGAAATCAAATATAGAGTCCTAAATGTGATATAATTTTGATGCCAAAGCAGTTAAGCTCATGTAATGTTTTCCTCAACCTTAATTGAAATCCTCACACAACTTTTATATTAAAACCCAAAGCGATAAATTGTATTAAATTTTATTTTATATTTTCTATATCTAATTTCATACAGAAATTTCTGTTTTTGTTTCCTTTGACAGCACATTTAATTTACATTCTTTTTTGACTTGCTGTCATAAACCGTGATATTTGTTACTGGTAAAATTTTTTTTAAATGTTTTTTAATGTTTCATGCAAATAAAAAAGAAAAAATCAAAAAAAGCGAAGCAAACATGTAAAGATATGAGACGTAAAATAAGCTGAAATGTGTTTAGTACTCTTATTAAAACTTAATTGTTTAAAATATTTAAAATTCTCTCATATTAAACTTTTAATATAAAAATTTTTACACATTTTCTTACTGTTGGCTTGTCAGCCATTAAAAATTTTGCTACATTTTCCTTTGCTAAATTTTTATAAATCAGTATTCTAATTCTGTTAATAATTTAAGTATAAAAAGTCTGGTGAAGCATTTTCTAGAGCGTTTACATTCGTTTTAGATTAACTTAAGTTCTGATTACGGATATAATACTGCTTTTGCCAGCTTACAGTTACTATAGTTTAAGAAAAAAATCTAAGCCGGAAATTAAATACCCTTTACCAGCAAAAACAAAGCTACATTTGGCTTTTTAAATTACAACATTTAAAATTTTTTAATGTTAAATTTACTTAAAATTTTTACACACAAGCAATCAACTCGTCTAACAAATTTTTATAAAAACATTCCATTTGTAAGTACTTTTAAGTTTTTATTACGCTTTGCTACTGTAACACAAGCAATTAACTTGTCTAGAAATTGTAAGTGATAAAATTTTTTTAGACGGGTTATAAGCTGACTTAACTAATTAAATTTCGGATACAAAATGTTGAAAAAACTGAAACAACAACAAAATTTGACACATTTCTATAAAGCGAGCATTTTTTTTTATTAAAAATCAAAAGAATTAAGAAACGAACTGGACTTGATTTTAAAATTTTATATTAAAAAGCAAAAGACTTGAGAAAGTAACTTGATTTGATATTGAAATTCTATATTAAAAATCAAAAGACTTAAGAAACGAACTTGACTAGATTTTAAAATTTTATATTAAAAATCAAAAGGCTTAAGAAACGAACTTGGCTTGATTTTAAAATTTTATATTAAAAATCAAAAGATTTAAGAAACGAACTTGATTTGATATTGAAATTCTATATTAAAAATCAAAAGACTTGAGAAACGAACTTGACTTGATATTAATATTTTATTTAATATTGAAAAGACTAAAAGAAACAAACTTGACAAATAAATTTCGAAAAAAAAATCCGCTACGAAAATATCAATAGAATAAAAATATGTATTTTTGGACCTGATTCGGTTATGAACTGGAATATTTGCAGTTGAATTAAAAAATAATGTTTAACCTATAAAAAAATACCTTTTGTTGCTTACCCATGCTTTATTTTAAAAAGAAAACTCCTCTTTTATGCTTTACCTTTTTCTCTCACTCTCTACCTTTTTTGTGTCGTGTTAAGCTTGAAAAATATTTAACTACCATGAGGCACACAATTTCATTTTGTTATGCTGTATTATGTTCTTCAACGTTCACCTAGTCATGTTGCAAATATACTTTAAATTTTATTCTCTTACCCTCCCGCCCTTCCTTCTATTCCGTTTTATTTTTATTTTTACTTTTTTTCATTGCAGGAAAATTGTTATGTTGTTACACGTTGTTACTGTCATTGTTGTTAATGTCTGCTTTTGTTGGTGCTGATAATATTTTTTCCTTTCTTTTTTACAACAAATGTAGCACTGCTGCCACTTCTATGTACTCGTATCCATATCAAATTAATATTTCGCTAATTTATAGAACTTTTGCTTTTTTGAATTTGTTGTATTTTTTTTTCTTCTCTCTTGTTGTCGTCAGGCAATTTTTGTCAATCTTTTTAAACAATCTTGTTTAAGACTTTAGCCTCTTTAAGAAATTCTTTAATTTAGTTTTTGTGATTTTTTTTTTTTTTGTTACTTACGGTTGTATCGTTTTACAATTTTTTTTTTTGGAAATTTAGAAACTTCAGGTAAACTCTGATGTTTATTATAGCTGCTTGTTTATCTTTTTCAAAGTTATAAACTCCAAAAATTCTTTTCCATTCCTCCTTTCTTGCCTCTCCCTCTCTCTTTCCGTATGTGGGTGTGTAAACTATGTGTAGCTTGTCTTTCTTGCTTTTTAATTAATTAAAATGAAAATTTCGAAATCTTTTGTTGTTCATCTATTTAACTTAATTAAAATGAATTTATTCTCAAGTAACTAACTGCTCCTTAAGAGCATTTTAGCTCAACTCAAAGTTTATTTAATTTATTTCTGTTTATATATATTTTTTTGTTTAATTTAGTGATATTTATTTGTACATGTGATGGGTTTTTTACTAAGTCTAAGATTAATGTTTTCACACTTAATTAGATGCTAAAAGTTTTATGTCATTTACTCTTTGCTATTGCCAAAATAAGAGAACGAGATGTTTATGTTGACTACTAATACTGTAACAATAGTTTTCAAATGTTGCAATAGGTTGTTGTTACCTTTTTTTTAGTGGTGATGGTTATGATGGTGGTATGTTTATGATAATGATTACAAGCAAAACACTGCATGCTCAAGCTCATTATAATCTCTTAATGGCACAGCTACACAAGTGATAATTGCCTTGTTTAATAGAAACAAATGATGCTCATGAGACACGCGAGTACATGCAAAGTGATTATAATTTGAATAAAAGCTTAAACTTTTACATTCCATAATTTTCTTTTTATTTTTAAATTTTCTAAAAGAACAACAAATTTATATTCTTTAAAGATTTTATATAAGGACAAAATAATAATTTTTTTTAAAAGACATAAATCCTCAGAGTCTAGGCAATAATCGAAGCCACGACCACTAGTTTGATACAATAGGGTGAACTGTAAGTGAACTAGAAAACTCATTAAAGTCTTTTTTTAATTAAACAGCTTGATAGTGAAAAAGAGCCCTTCTGTGGGCTGAACGATAAACAAAATCCACAAGTCTGCCGGAAAACTAAATTGGTCATGCAACCATCAAGTAGACTCAGTAACCCCGAGCGTATTAACACAAAGCTTATTCTAAACTTCAGCAGAAATGACATTATAGTTTTTTGTCATTAAAGATTTGCTCAAGAAGATCGGATATAGTGAGATAAAAATATTGTAATAAGCCTTTGAGTATAGCAGAGAAAGAGAAAACATAGTACGAAAACCACACGTAGGATTGACACACAATTCACCAAAGAAGCGCAGATATGCCAACAAAACCAAATAATTCAAGTCACTGAGTGTAGGAGCTATGAAAGCGGCATAGTAATTATGTACAAAGGATCTTTGGACTTGCGGTAGATAGATCTTAATATTCATGATTAAAAATATTTCAACAGAGAGTTCACTCTTTCATTTCATGAGCTGTGTTGCTGAAGTTTTAATTAATTTAATTAAAATTTTATAAGTCTAATAAAACGTTGTCATTGGCTGAAAAATAATAATTTTTTTTATTGAATTAATATATGAAATTCTTTGAGTGAAGGTATTGGTGAAGTTTTCATTCATTTAATTAAAAATTTCATTACCGATTTTGCCAAATTAGAGCTGCCCAGTGTCACCTTTTAAATCGATTTTTGTAGAAGCAGTCTTGCAGAAATAAAAACATTTAAAAAATATTTCTGTCTTTAACTTGTTACTTTTTTAATTGACTGGTTAGTAAGTTGTTTGTGGAATATATTATATTCCAATTTGGCTTACTGAATACATTTCGTTAATAAGCTTAAACTTTAATAAAAACGTTTTTCTCAAAAGTTTCCTAATTAACATTTTTATTAGGGAAACGACAGTTTTTTGTGTAATGAAGTTAAAAAGTTAAATTAAGCTAAGTAATTTAAGGATTATAAACATTTTTTACTTTTAGTTTTCATTTTTCGGCAACTCAGCTGCATATATTAGGGAGTTTTTCTTAAGTGCGATTAATTAAATAAAATTCATACTTGCAGCAATCATTCAACTAAACTCAATTCATCTTTCATTTGTTTTCTTTTTTTTTTTAATTTTTAATTTTCATTACTAAAACAATGAACAAAAAAATAAATAAAGAGGGACAGTATGACAAAATATGCCAAGCACAAATGTCGCTCTTAAAACTTAGCAAATACGAAAGCTCTTTTTTGAAAAAAATAAAAAAAAATAAAAGTATCAACAGCAATGTAAACAAGCATCACAAATCGTGGAATCATTAAGCAAAACTGTTACAGTGTCAGCACAAACTGTGGCTGTAAAAGTAGTAGGTGCCATCTTGTTTGTTGTCTTTATATGAGTGAGTTGGTGTTGTTAAAAGCAGCTAGAAATATGAGTCTAAATAATTAAAATAGTCATTTTGAACGCATAAAAAAATTTTAAGTACATATAAGACTTAGTTACGATTCCTATGAACATTACAAATAGAAATTAGTTGTCCCCTGGTCTTTTTTCTCTCTCTCCCTGTCTCTCTCTATTCTAAGAAGCATACTAGCTATGACCCGCCAAACATTGTTTTGCTTTCACATATTATTTATATTGAAAGATAAAAAATTTAAAACTTCTTCAATACCAAAACAAACTAAATAAAAAACAACTGCTTATAGCCCTTGTTTATATTGAAGTTTATGAATGATTTAAGCTCACACAAAAGAAATTTTCATAAACTTTTATATTTTTTTATAAAACATTTAAACTTGGGCTTGAAGCTGCCCGAGGAGGAAAAAAAAGTGGGCATAGAAGTAGGCATGAACTATTTTTCCTTCTACAAAACACTTTTATTAATTAATAAAACCATTAAAAAAATTCCAAGCATTCAGATATATAAAAAAGTGGGCTTTTAAAAGGGCATGAAAAATTTTTTTAATTAAAACATTTAATTGTGTATAAACTAAAAATAATAAAAAATTAGATCAATCGGTTAAGCTGTTTTTTATTTATTAAAGTTTAGAAAAATTCCCAAAAAGTGGGAGCTGAAGTGGGCGTGGTTAATTTTTCTTTCACTAAAGAAATAAGTTGGGTTGAGACAAACACTTAAAAAAAATAAGACAAATCGTTAAAACCGTTCCTAAGATATGCTATTTATAATTAACGTCATTTGAATTAGAAAATACTTGAATTATGTAACTTAATATTAACATATTACAAAATTAAAAAAAAAAAAAAGCCAGCTTTCAGAGCTAACTTAACCAACTTACGAAATTTCCTGAAGACCAAAGGTAAGAATGAGTAAAATACTTATGAAAACTCAACTTACACCCCAAGAAATATAAATACTTAAAAAAAATTTATAAACTACTAAAAAACAAATTAAAAATTTACTACCTGTAAGTGTAAATATAATTTTTAAATACTCGTATATTAAATTTTTACAGAATTATTTTAATAATTTTTTCTATATCAAATACTCATAATATTATATTTTTCTTATAGATTTGCTTGACATTTAAAGTCTCTGCTGTACTTTATTTTAACATACACAAAGTCCCAGCTATGCTTTATTTATTGTGATTTTTATATTAAAAATATATTTCTTTACATTTAGTTTTGATTCAAATGTAAATCTTTAGAGAATTTATAAACAAAATAAAGTTTCAGGAGGTTCCCTTTTCTTTTTTCATTTTCCTTTTTTCTGCTTTTTTTTTTTTTTTTTTTGTTTGTTTAATAAAACGAAAATAAAAGCTTTGATAATCTAAATAAGAAAGCATTTTAAACTAACATAAAAGTTATAAAATTATTAACGAAATAAAAAGAAAACAGTGCAAAACGCACAAATCTTTGTTTTATAAATTAAACAGAGACTCCCTTAATACATAAAATACAAACTCAAATACAAAAATTCTCCAAGGAATTGTGACTACGCAGAAGACAAAAATAATATAAAATCAAACCAAATGATACCAAACCAAAATAAAGCCAACCCAACCCAACCCAATCCAACCAAAGTATAAAAATTTCTGTTAAAAACTATTGTGGGTTGGCAACTGAGATAATGAGAATGCAATTTATGAACAATGGACGTTTCATGGAAACCAAATTAAAACACAAAATACAAATAAAAACTAAGAGAAGAAAAAAAAACTGAAACCACAGCTAAAAACAAAAAGAAATAAAGAGCTCTTACAACAATATAAAATGAATGAGTTTCAATACAAAATAAAATAATTAAAAAAAAGAAGAATTATAAATACTCATGATTGAATAAATGTGGAATGCTTGCATGTTGATTCCTTAAAAGTTGTTTGTACAATTTTAATTTATTTTACATTACTGGCAAAACTATAACGCATATTGAGGCCAAAGAAAAACATGTTCTCTATATGTTTCTTTTAATTAAATTTTTGCATTTACAGTACAAAAAACAAAACCTTTTTTGATAACAATAAGAACAGAAGGCAACATTTTTTGTTTTCAATTACGTGCGATAATCTGAAAATAATTTACTTTAAATTTTAACACTCATTTTTTCAAAATTGTTAATAAATATTTATTCAGCCACCCCAGCGCACTATGGAAGTTAAGAGATATTGAGGTCAGCTACTTTAGGCTCTGGCGATTTATTAAAGGCACGTCAAAAGTGATTGACTTTTGATATGGCTTCCAATGTGCTCAAATTATTTTTTGTAAAAAGCTAAGTCAAAGCAAAAATTGTTTCCAATTGTGGTTCGCTTGAAAATTAATTTAATGAAATTCAATCAACTTTCTGCCACTTAGCAAGCAGGCACAGATATTGTTTTCATCTCTAAACAGTCTAGTTTAATACATTAATCGCCATTATTTTAATTTACTTTTAAGGTTTCAAATAGTTTTAATTAACTTCAGTTAAAATAAAAGAAAAAGTGACCAATAGGTTTTTCCCATTATGACAAGTTCCCAATAAGATGAATATTATAATATTTGTTATGTGGCAACACTGCTGCGAATACCGATTACTTGTCGTTACTACAATTACATAGTGGCAACGGCATACCTTTTTTGGCAATTATTAAAAAAAAACTAAGAAATTCGATACTTAAAAAAAAAAAAATTTAATATTTTTTCTAGCAAATGTCTATGACTAAGATTTCGATCTAAAATCAAATATATGGCAACTTTAAATGCTTAAAGTTATGAGAAACACAAACCTATCTTTAGCTAATCCTACACTTTTTGGTTAAAGTCTGTTTGTAATAAACAAAAACTATTTATCGGTTCGATAACATCCTTCTTTTAGTTATTGTTTAATTGTAATAATGGATCTAAATAAAAATTAACATTCCTATGTTGACTATTTTATTGTGTAATTAAATTGTAACTAAATTCATTTTTAACTTAATTGTAGTGCGATTCAGTAACTTTTAAGAGTTCCACATGGTGTTATTTTTAACTGCATATTCTTGGTTAACTTTAGGAGTTGAAAATTCTCCGCTGATATGAATACGGTGGACAACAAATACCATGTAAAACAATCAAAAATGTCTAATTTTTTGTATATTTTTTTTTAAGTCATTCACACACAAAATTTTGTGGATAATTTTTTAAATTACCTATGATTGCAAAAATGTTATAAATAAATTAATTTTTTGTTTTGTAAAATTAAATTAAATTTTACAAATAAATAATCTTTCTATTTCCTGCTTATTTTAATAAATTTCTCTTAATAATTTTTATTAAATTTAAAAACCGTTTACAAACCAAAATGAAATTAAAAGCGTGCACAGCTGAAAACAAAAATAACAACAAAATAAAACTGCTTGTCAGGATATTGTTTCCGGCTGTAAATACAGTACAGCTTAGTACCAACCTATACTTGTACTCGTATATGCCGGCGTTTGTTAAAAATAAATAATAATTTTATTTTATTTTATTTTATTTTATTTTGTTTGTTTGTATTTATTTTTCATTTCTTGCAGACAATTTTTGCTGGTCATTTACACTGTTGTCAAGTTATAAATATTGTGTTTTTGCTATACGAATCTGTATTTTGCTGTGTTCTGCACTGCTTGTTCCATTTTTATGTTATTAAATAACGCTTGAGGATATTTTACATGCACCAAATAGGGTGTGGTTTATGTTTTATATAATTTTTATTTTCATATACTCGTATTTATTTAATATTTTTTTTATTTATTTTATGTTTCATTTAGTGATGTTTGTATATTTAACTTAAATGGCAAATTTATAGACAAGAAAAACCTAGAGATGGAGAAATTTTATTGCTTTCTCAAGATACAGCAATGCTTTTTATAAAATTAACAAAAGAAAATTTCGAAAATAAATGAAATATTTGTGGGACTTACACTGGGGTTCTATTTTACAAAAGATGCTGTTATGTTTGAAACAAAAAAGACTTTTTCCACTGTGTATAATATTTTGTCATAAGTGCTTAATAGACTTCTGAGTAGTACAACAAAAAAAAATTCTTTAGAGAAGCATAAGCATGTTATATTAACTAAACAGCCTGCTTATTCTTTAGGTTCGAAGGACCATAAACACTCTTTTTCAACTCATAGAGCAAGATACCGGGCAAGACCGGGTGAAAATTAATTAAAGACTATGAAACTTAAATTGGTGCATCCATGGGTCTAAAATGAGGCTTAATGGTAGGGCGACCCTCAGATTGATAGGTTATCACACTACCCTTCAATAATACAGGGCACACAAGCTCTATTCTATAAATCAAATCGTTTTGAAAAACTAAATATTTTTAAAGCCTCACAAATAATTATATAAATGAAATTAATAAAGAAACATAAAGAAAGATATAATAGATAATAAGCGATGTCTACTTTAATTTATTATTTATCATTTTCTTTAATAAATCGAAAATCATAAATCATCTTTGAGTATAACATATCGATTAAAAGAATAAAATTTGATAAAGTATAAAACCATTGACTGCATTGTGTTATGTCTTTCAGTAACTCGTAACACACATTTCTGTGGCCTTTTGTTACTATTTAGTATCACTTGACCATTTATAATTTCTCAATTTATGAAAGTAAAGCTGGCTTAACTTTGAGTAAATCCTTTATATTTATTGACATTTCTGTAACTGATTACATTTTATATATTTCTAATTTTCACGTGAATAAGCTGAGTCAGGTTTCAATAAAAATTTACTGAAGCACAAAGTTATTTTTTAACGTCCAACTGAAATGTTAATGAAGTGGAAAAGAAGCTGAGAGCGGATACAAATCTAATGAAATAAAAAAAGTTGTAGTTTTTTATTTAAAATTAAAAAAAAAATTTCATACTATTAATTTATTTAACAAAGTAATTTTTTTTATTTCTTTTTTCTTATGCTGTAAACACAACTGGGACGAACGATAAACTTCGCACAATACAACGTAGTTGTTGTATATACACGTCAATAAAATTAAATCACAATGTCAAATTAGTTGCAAACGTCAATTTAAATTATTTATTTGTAAACATAAATAAATAAAAAATACAAGTAAGAATCAAAGAATTTTGCGTTTTGTAAAAAAACGTATTTATTTATACGGCAGCGGCCCAGAAGAGGGTATGACCTGTAAATATTCATAGAAAATATCTATATTTTTATAGCAAACAGCATTAAGTATGCATGGATACTGCAACGCTGTGTGTGAAATAAAATTGATTGGGGGATTCATGTGATGATGTATCAGTCTTAAAATCATAATATTTTCTGTTAATATAAAAAAGTCAAGCAAGAAAGTCCTAAAATAATGAAAATTTTTGTATTGTGTTTAATATTTTGTCTTAAGTTATCAATAGACTTACATTTGAAATAGCACACTAGGGTATGAGGGCTTGCTCATAGCATTCGTATGTTTTTTTAAACATATGAATTTATGACTACTGTGTGAATACTTGAAATGTATTTTATATTACTTTTTAAAAAATTTTCTTTTGTAATTAAAATAGCCATTTTTTTAAGCTTAAGGTGAACTTATAGATAGCGACATTGTGCTATAAGTTTGTATGGCTTCCTCAGTATCAAATTATTTAATTTATTTTAAGTGTATGTGTAGTCTTCTTTCACATTTTTTATTTGTTAAATTTTTATAATTTTATTTAAATTTCTTGATTTTTTTAACTAAACAAACATTTTTTTTATATTGTAACGTGGCTGCTCATTTCATGATTTGCTTATTCACACAATTAAAACAGTGACAGAAAAACAATTTGAAAATAAATACAAACTTTAAAGAGAAAAAAATAAAACTAACAAAAAGGCGTATACACACATACTCGTACATATTCGTGCTAACATTTAAAAGCAAGTGACAGGAGAGCACACAGTAGTAGAAATATATAAGCTAAAGATTACATTATGTCGCCAGCAGGTACGTACACACAGTCAAAAGTGGCAAAAAGCAAAGTGTGCACTCTTGAGTCAACAATAAACGTTATTTGCATTTTAAAACAGCTTAAATGGAAAAAGACATGCAATTATATTTACAGACTCACACACATACACACAATTTACACAGTAACATAAAATCACACAAATGTCCACGTGTAAGAGTGTATGCCAGCATGTAAAAGGGGATGTTTTAATGCATTTAACTGAACAAGCTTTAGTCTAGTTGTAAAAATTATTATACAAAAAAAAAAAAAAAAAAAAAATAAGCCGTTCTCTTTCAGACAACATCTTTATGAGTTTGAGATAGATATGAAACTAGTAGGTATGTAATACAACTGTAAATGGTGTGGGAGTGTTTAAACAAAAAATAAAAATTCAGTAAATTTCGCATGCACAAATGAAACGTGCTAGAAATCGAAGATATACTTTTTTTTAATAAACTTAAGAAATATTTCTTTCTATTTATTGAAACTTAAAACTAAATTTATCACAAGGGAATATTTAATGAATTTTTGCTGGTAACAAATTTGATCCTTTAAATTTCACAAATAACTCAGCATATATAGAAAAGGTCCTTATACAGTTACTTAATTTCAGTTAAGTTCTTTAAATAAAAATGGAACTTTAGTCAAAAAAAAAAAAAAAGTTAATAGTTTTTTTAAAAATTTTGTAAAAAAAGTGGGTGTGGCTAGTTTAAGTTAGATTAAACAAGTCGCGCCAAAGAAACAGATGGAATGGAATATACGAGAGACTTCTAATATGGGGCTTTTGTGATATCTGTAGAGCCGGAAAAAGGAAAAAGTGTTAGCAAAAGAAAAACATCAAACAACGAAAGCAGAATAGAAGGTAGAAAATGAAAGAGAAAAAAGAAAAACCAGCTTTTGTTTTCCATTAAGCCCGCTGAATACTGCAATAGACAGATTAGAAAGCCAATGCAGATGACAGTTCTTGCTGAACCCCTAGTACCAGACAGAAGCAGACAAACCTAAGAACTAGTTCAAAAGTCTTCGTAGCACCAGAAATGTATATACAAAATTTTAAAATAAGCAGAAATTAAATTTTAAATAAATAGATTTATTTATTGTTGTATCTTAATTGCTGGAATTTACAAAAAATATTTTTCATTGTAAATTTTGTGCTTTTCATAATTTCACATTAAATGTGTTTACCCAAACCATTTGTTGTAATCACAAACTGCACATGTTTCAGAAACTGTTAAATTAAAATTAGCCAATAATTATTTCCAGCAAAACATTGTTTTGGTAAACACGTACATAAAAGTAATAAAATTTTAATTTATTTTTTGAAAACAAATTAGTATGCAGGCTGACATATACTTGCGCACTGTTGCGTATATGCGCGTGAGTTTTTCGATTTAAAATAAATGGCAATTAATTAAAAGTTTTTATTTTAATTTTTGGTTAATTTAAAATATTCATTAAACAATTTTAAATACTCAAATTAAAAGTTGATTTAAAATATTAAAAAAGAAAAAAAATTTTTGGTAAAGTTGTCTAATACAGGCCATACACACTCAACTGCTATTCAAGTTAAATACTATAGTCCGGCAAAGTGAAAATCAAGCTTGCAGCACGTACTTTATAAGTAAATCAATTTATATCTGGTTTTAAAGCTATAGCCATACCAGATGGCTGAGTCTACAGATGTATAAGGTTACGCCTCAATTATGGCCTGGCTATAATGATAATGAGCAGAATATTCTTAGATTAGTAGCTGAGATAATTGCTAACTGAAAAATCCGCCAGCAGGCTGGGACTGCCATCGAACAAAAACCGCCGTACCTTCCGGGCACTTGAGAGTTCTTGGCTCTTATAGCTTCAAGACTTTAATTTCTGGGTGCACATCTAATGAACAGACTACCTGAGGTATCGACAATAAGGTCTTAGGGGATCTTCTCAGATATCTTAATAGCACACTGTGGATCTAGGTCTTGGCGAGTCATCAGTCTATTCTTGTAACTATCGTTAATGTTAATGTGCCACTTTATAGGCACTTATTTGTATAATTCTAGATACTTATTCTTATTGTTGTTACTTCTTTCAAAATCACATAATAACTACAGATTTTCAACATACATTTTATGAATATTCATATCAAAATGATTTTGATTTTCTTTAATTAATTGATCAACCAACAAAAACATGGCTCTAGTCATCGCATGCGACATCGAGTATAATTTATTGAAATATTTCATTTTGGTATTATGGCACTCGTTATTGAGTAAAATGTATCGTAATTTGAGTTCGCATTTGATATAGCGAATCTTTGAACCCGTATAATCTTAGCAAATATCATTCCATAGCAAGCTAAATTACTTTTGTAACAAGCACGGTCAACAAAAAGTTTAAAAAGGTTTAGGTTTTAGATTACAACAATAAGTTATTGTAATTTTTAGTAAAACTTCATATTTTAAATTTGAAATAAAAGTTATCAGAAGAATTAATATTATCAAAAATTTTGTTTGCACAATTGTTTTAGGCAACATGCTACAGTTACTTTTTATTTACTTGCATTTGACAAGCACAACTTGAACAAAATTACGTTTCGGTAGATATCGTATGTGGTGATGTAGTTACTCGATACGATAGTCTACACGCTATCGAATGTAGTGACACATACACTATCTAAATGTGTCTGAGCCTGCGAATTATTTTAAAAATCTCTAGATTAAAATACATTTAAATTAATTTAATACTCTCGTTCAGATCTAAATGTTTAACTTTAATTGACTGGTCGAGGCTGGAGAATTTAACTCGACATATCTTCAAACCCAAGAGCCGAAAAAGTACTAGACGACTGTGGTGACATAAGTACAAAGGTCTGCTACCTTACTCGACCCTCGTAAGACCAAGCGTACCTCAGCTGGAAAATAAACTGTGTTACAATTTTACTTTAATTTTTTTAATTTTAGCCTTAAATATTTACAAAAGGCACAAAAAATATGGTTTGCAGTTATGTCAGAAATGACATGCGTAATGCCTGTGCAAAAATTCAAAACTATTGATCCACAGATGGCCGGGATATGAGTGACAAGCCCATCTACCTTTACTTTTTTAATTTTTTTAAATAAATAAATAAATATTTTTTTAAGTTTTAAGGACTTTTTATATATTTTTATTATTATTATAAATTAAAAAAAATTTTTACCTTGAGAAAAACACACGAAGGCGTGTCGAAATATTTTAATTTACATTAATAATAATTTAAATATATAAAAAGACCTAAAAGTTTAAAAAATATTTATTTATTTATTTTCAGATAAAAAAAGATCAAATAATCAAGATTTATTTTAGTCGATTTATTTTAGTCTATTTATTTTTTTTTAATTTATAGCCTTAAATATTTACAAAAGGCACGAAAAAAATGAGGTATGACAGTTAATACCATTGGCTCTCCTATGGCAGTAAATAATCTAAATAAATGTTCCTTACAAATGACTCAATATTTACAAAATCGTACACGAAATTTTATTTTATTTTTTCCTGTTTTGAAGAGAAAAATGTTGTGTGTGCACACACGAAATCAAGCAGTTCTACTTAAACATGCTAAGACTTACGAGAAATGCTATTGCTTGCAGAAATTTTTTGGTTTTTGGGAAATTATCAATTTCGGGGTAACACTTTTGATTCCTGCCTAAACCCCGGGAGTCGATGGTCAAATTTATAAATGCTCGCTAACAAATTTATTCTTAGAATTCATTTTTAATATTAAATAATAATAATACAAATAATACGAATTATTAGAACTGCGTTAATAGTTTTTTGAATTTATTTACGAGTTTAATTTTTAATTATAGAGTAAAAGTTATAGCCCATTCTCTACAATTCATAAAACATTTGGTTCTTTAATAAAATAAATTAAATGATTTAATGTGAAATGACTTCTCCCATGCATTTTTCAACTGCTGTCTTATATTAAAAGCACCACAAAGTCTTTGTTTCATTTTATGCTCGATATACTACGTATTTAATATAATTTCATTTAATTTTAGCTCTTGCCTTTTGCTTTTCGCTTTTAAAATTTAATTAAAACATGCTTTTTAACATCTCAAGTTAATGAGACAGATTTGATACCTTTAAGATGCAGTTATGCGTGCAGGTGTATCTGTACTTGTGCACTTGTATGCAAATGCGTATACGTGTATGCTACAATACATTTTCACGTTTTATCAACAGCTTTTATTTTATTAAATTTAACTGCAATTTTTGCTGTAGTCAGATGCAGGTTTTATTAAAGTAAAAAAAAAAAAAGAAAAGAAAAAGTATCATAACCAACCTTAACTACACGCAAAGAAAAAAGATGGATGAATATGGTCACCTCAAACATAGTGTGTTCTTCACAAAAATATTATTATTAATTTGAAGGATCTAAACATTATTCTGATCACGCTAAACATGTTTCTAGTTATTTTTAACCATATTATGTTTAGTGTCTTAGATCAACCATATAATTATCATATTATGTTTAATAAAATTTTACTTGAAATCATAAATATGTTCATAGCAAACATAATAATGATAAAAATATGGTTGAATGTAAATTATTTTCTATTTTGTCTCTTTCGCAACCATGTAAATAAAGTGAGTATAAAACAAAAACTTAATCGTTCAAACTCAACTGAGCTTTGTGGCTGAAGTGGTTGAGTGGCGAGTAAATGCTTCTTAACTAAGTGTTCGCAAGTTCGAGCCCTGGCAGAGTCAACTAAAATTTAAATAAATAAATTTACACCCGATGTATTATGTAATAAATAAATACAAATTGATAGAAAAGAAAAATCAATGGAATAAAAAAACTTTGCTTATACAAAAAATTTAAATTAATTTTTTTTTTAAAACTGCTTATATAAAATATGTATGTATTAAAAAAAATAAAAAAAAAATTCTTGCCCTGACCGGGGGTTGAACCACAACATCTGCAGTTGGAAGTTATTTTTAATATGTGTGATTTAAAAATATATATGGTTAGAAGCAATCATAAATCTAACCATACTATGTTTCCACCAGAATATGGTTGCCTCAACCATATTTTTTCTTTGCGTGTACGACGACTATATGATCTACGAAGAATAATTCAAGTAATTTAATTATAAAAATTATTCTTTTATGATGATGTAAACATGAGACGCTACTTTTGTATGGGTATGATAATGTTTATGTATTTGTAACATTAATCAAGATAGGGAAATATAATCAAGAAAATAATAGTTAACAATGTTTGTCTTAAGCAGACAATTTTACAAGAAAGAAAAAATTATGTTAACAAAAAGCATAGAAATTTAATAAAAAACAAAAAAAAAAAAATAAAAAACTGATATAGAAAAGAAAGTATTCTTAACATATTTTTAATTTCAAACAGAAAATTTGTGGAGGTCTTATGCTGTATGTAGTAACTTAAGGGAATATATCCCACTTATCAGGAATATCATTTCCTTCGAATTTTGTTCACTTTCACTGGGATAGCAATCTGCTTTGTTCACTTTTTTGCTTCAATCTCTTCACTTACTCTTTGCTTTCAAACACAAGTATTTAGCAAATTTTTAAAAGATTTATTAAAAAAAGTGGTTGTTTCCTGACAAAATCTTTAAAACAACAACCATTCATAAATTGTCCCAGTACAAAAAAATTTATATGTTACTTGTGTAAAATTTCAGACACTGAAAACTGTCTAACAACAAAAAAGATGATACCTTTAATACAAGAACCATTCTTAAATTATAAAAAAAAATTATTATTTAGCTCTTGAAAAAAAATTTAAAAACTCTTCATTATTATTCATTTTGCACTGAAAAAAATTATTCCGGATAGCAATTTTCCCTTCGAGGGAATGAAAATTTTTATTCATGATAAGAAAGAAAATTCTTTACCTCTAATATTTTATTAAGCGGCCCATACACGACAATAAAATTCACGTGCAATCAAGTGACTGAGGTAATTGGCTTCAATCCCATAACATTTAATTAAAGAAAAATTTGCCGAAACATTTGGTGCTACAGCTATTATCTTTATCTATACCATATGTGTTGGTAAGTCCTAATTTCGAGAACTTCTTGAACAATTTCACTAAGTTCTTTCTAATGTGGGTGTTATTGTCAGTAAAAGGTTTTTGTCAAAGAAAAAATTCAGAAAGTTGAGAAGGAAATACTAAAATCATCACTTTCTGTTAACATGGAAGCATATGAGTGTAGGTTAGGTTAAACAGGACGCCCAAATAAGAAAAACAGAAGTTGGGCTCACTTAGGTGCAAAAAAAGTAAATTATTTAAATAATAATCATAATGATGTTTGCATGTTAGAATTCATTTATTTATATTCCTGGCTGAAAACGAAAATTTTCTATATAAAAAAAATTATTTTTTTTATCTGCGTTTTTGTGTGTTTGTAAGCTATAAATTTCAAGGATTTTTTTTTTTGCAATTTGTGGCAGATGTTTTTTATATGGACTCGAAAACACACACTTTAAAATAGCACAAACTGGATGGGTTTCTTAATGGTTAAATGTCTGCTTTTCCAAAGAATCCTTTGAAATCAGCTATATACGCTCTCTTTACTCTAAATAATCTAACTCACAAAGTAAAGAACAAGGCAAGACCCGTTTAAGCAGAAAACATTTTACGAAAAAAGCATTAACAACTTCAACATGAATTGTTTTTGATTAAATAAGGTTTTCAATGTAGAGTATCTGAATATCTACTCTTGGACAACTTTTTTCAAGTGAGCTAAAGTTGCCTTACACAACACAAGAAAAATATTAAAGTCTGTTTGATATCGCTTTGACAAAGTCCCTTACACAACCTAACCACTAGCACTAATACTTGATTTGCTACTATCGTGTATGGGCCACTTTGTGTATTTAGACTGCTTTTTCAAGTCTATAACAAAATATTTGTTGGCTATTAAATGTTTTTTATGAGCCCTTAATTTATTTTACTTATTTTTTTTATCTCAGCTAGTTGATTGCAGTGTATGTGGCAACCAAGCAGTCTTTGTGTTTATTCCACAAATAATCATGTCTTATTAATTTGTATATATTTATGTGAAACTAAGCAGCCAACAAACTTTATTTTATTATAACCATAGAATTGTTGCTTCAGGAAAATCTTGTTTAACACACTTATCTGCAAACTTTACTTTGATAGTTTTTGTTGTTCATGCTGTGTTTGTTTAAGCCTGTTGTTGCCCTAGAAAAATTCAAAAGTACTCGTATTATAATTTTTAAGAAAATAAATAAATAATTGAGTTTACTTTATACTCAAACAATATAAGCTGAAATTTAAAACCATTTAAATATATAAAATAATAAAAAACTAATTTTAAGTGTAAAATAATGTAAAAAAGAAAAGAAATCAAGATATTTATTTTAATAAAAAATTAAATATTTACCAATTGCAAATAATTTTTAATTCACAAAATTTTACTAAAAAATTTTTTATTTATTTTCAGAGCTAATATTACAACAACAATATAGCATAATTTTTAAAAGGCTTTAAAATATTTTTAATTTCCACTAACAAAATATATTAAAATTCAAACGCTATAATTTTGCACGTGCAATACTTATTTACAATGCTTGTTATCAAGGTTTTACAGTGTGAAATTGCGTACAGCGACTTGTTAAAAACATCAAATCAAATAAGAATATATGAGAATATAAAACTATGAAAGTAATATTGGCGATTGTTCTAGTATATTCAAACACGTAGTCAGACGAATGTAAAGTCTGTGCAAGTTAAGTTACTAGAATTTAACCTATTTAAATATCGAGATTGCTTTGAGCCCCGAATAGTCGGAGTCAACTGAACGAGAAACGCAACGAAGAAAGAGTAGGTGAACTAAGTGTTGGTCAGACGTGTGAAGAAGGAACTAAAAACCGAACGATTTTCAAGTGTCGCCCCGAATCGATCTTGTAGTATAGATTTCGTAAATAAAATTGTCTTGAGTGTTGTTAATACATTAACATTTTTTAATATAAGAGAAGCAGACTTTGGCTAAGATCCTGAGAAAAAACTGAGTTACAACTTGATTAAAGAAACAATTTCACAATTTACACCGAAATATTAAAAAAAAAAAGAAATTATATATGAAACTTTCAATTTGCGCATAGTAAATGCAATTTAATTTAAATGAAAACATTAAAAAAGACATTTCGATATTTTTTATCTATTTTCAAGTACATAAGGCTCAATAAAAAGCTCTTGTTTATTGTGCGCTCTTTGTCATATTACATATTGAAAGTATTAAACACAAACCATTAATTTTGTAGCTCAAGCGATTTTTTTTCTTATTTATTTAAAACCATAATGCAAAAGTATAACAATAAGCCACATAAAATTTTGTTAACAATTGTTAAAATACTGTTTTCTGTGTCTGTGTGTGCAGTGCAAAAAGCCATAATTCTTAGAATTTGTTTACACTTCATTAGCTGTGATGTAACATTTATTGAGTTGTTTTTTAATCTTCTGTTTTTAACACCAGTGTCTCTCTAATTTTTTTCAATACGTAACGATATACAATTTATCATAAAATTTTAATGGTTGTGTTTTATTTCTTTAAAATAAGTTAATTTCATGGTAAATATTAATGTTACATAGACCGGTATTGATTACTTTTATGAAATTTATTTTAAATGCCTAAAAGTTTAAAAAAAAAAATTATTTTTATAAAAAATATTGCCAAATTCCGAATTTAGTATTTCATTCAATGACATCTGTTTTGCATTTCAAGTTTATTTTATTTTATTAGAAAACTTTCAATAAGCAAATTTTTATTATATTTATTTTTTTTTATTTTCTGGGTCTCGTGTTCACCCACCAGTGGTATATTTTGTGTAGAATTTTTGTTTGTTGGCATTTTGTTTATGCTTGAGCAATCGTCAATCATTTCTTTTGAAGTTTCATAAAAAATATGTACCTACTCACACAATGAATGTCAAAATTGATGAATGAATTAGTTTCTGGCAACTGTGTTGCAACAACAACTATAAAAATAGAAATTGGGGAATAAAAGTAAAAAATAAAAACGAAAAATTCTTGCACAATTAAAGACCCATAAATATTTTTGAAAAAATTTATTAAAAGTGTTAAAAAACATTCATTGATTTAAAATTGAAATACTAAAACAAAAATATTCAAGACGGTTAACCTTTCATCCTAAAGGATACTTACGTTGCTTACCCTTATGTGTGGTTTTCAACACATTTCTGTGTATTTTATTGATATTTATTTAAATCTACTGAACAATTTACAAAACATTTTGTACTCAACGGAGACATAAATTAAATTTGTATGGTACAGGATGATTCATGTCATCTATGGCCATCTATGTCTAAAATATGGCCATCCTAGGAAGTGGGAATATCAAGAGAGAAATATTTGACGACAAAATGGTATCAAAGGGCGAAATCTGCACAATATGGCTCAAAATAGCGGTGCGATTATAGCCCATAGAAGAGCAAAATACAAGCATATTTCAGAAAAAACTTGTTTTAATTAATTTTCTTCTTCATTTAGTTTTAATTTTATTAATTACCTCGAGCCTAATAATGCAGAAGTTGTTTTAAACCTCAGCAGAAATGACATAAAACTCTACGTTGAGTTACTTACGGGTCTTTAAAGACTTAACTATCACAAGAGTAAAATCGGTTTGGTACAAGACGACTCTTGTCGTTCCTGTAGGAAAGGACTAAAAACGTCGAAGAATATTCTGTGTGAGTGCCCAGCGAAACCTAAGAATGTAAGTGCCACAACATCTCGAGCTGTGAGGGTTATACATTTTTGTAAACCCATCAGGCTTACTCGCACCACTTCCAAAGTGTGTCTTCTGGGTGTGATAATTCCCATTTTGTTAGAATTTTTAAAAATTCTAAAATATTTGTTTTTCTATTAGTTTTTCCACCCTTAGCAAAAGAATAAAGTCATTAATAAAACCTTAAATACACTTTTGTTTGTATTAGTTTTCATTTTAATTAATACAATTATCATTGTATTTTGCATAGCTGTTGTTGTTGTTGTAATTGTTTTACTGCTGTATAAAAGCTAAAAGCTTTTTTTTTCATTAAATTAAGTAAAGTTAAATTAATATTATTACAGCAACTAACAATTAAGTTCATTTTCTTAAAAAGCATTTTGTTTACAAATTGATTAAAATTTATTTTGTAAAAAAGAAAAAAAAAAAAACAAAATGCATTTACTAACTGAATTATAATGGCTTAAATGTGTTCAGTTGAGCTGAGTTTAATAGGTTAAGTTTAGAAATACAAGGATTTGTTGTTATATTTACTTTTATTTAAATGGCTAAATTATTTAATCAGTTGCAGTTTTTCTCAGGCAATTATTTAGGTTAACAAGAGTTTTGTTTATAGTAGAAAATAGAAGCTAAATAAAATACTTTAATTTAGTTAAAGTAAGAATTATTAAGAGAAATAAATTACATACGAGTACAATCAAATTCCATAAAAGAGCTTAAGGAAAAAAATTAGAAAACCTTGTTTTTGATTTTGTTTTGTAATTAAATTTTAATATTTAATTAATTCACTTAAATTTAAATGATTGAGCTTTGAAATCTTTTTTGTTTTTAATTAAAATAAATTCTTTAAGGGTGTATTTTAAGCAAATAAATTTAATTAACTGTCCATTTACCATAAATTATGTCGGTTTTTTTTTCTTTAAAAAAGAGCTGGTAAAAATGAATAATTTAATAAAAGTTAATGTGTATAACTGGTCCTAAAAGTACACAGTAACTAAATGTGTGTGTATGTGTGTGTGTGTGTGTATATTTTCTATGTCCTGTGGTACAAAGATAAAAATATAGTTTCAGCGCAGTAAATTACCATACAGTAACCGTAAAAAGTAGTTGAAAGAAACAAAACATAAAAGCGAGACACAGAGAGAAAGAAAAATGAGAGAGATAGAGAGAGAGATGGAGATGGAAGTTAGTGATGTAGTGCGGCTCGTAAATCTCAAACAGCAATGTAAACAAAGGCATGTGACACTCCCTAGAGCTTTTAAATAAGTTACAAGCCACAATAGCTACAACTTAAGTACTCAACATATGAACTACAATAAAAACAACAACAACAGTTATAAGATAACAATACACACAAAAAAAAAAATTATAAGTAACCATATACCAACAATAAAGCAAAAAATCACTGGCAATACCATGAAGTTAGCAAAGCGTATAAAAATTACTGCAAAAAGCAAAAAGCAAAAGCAGCGACCAACATTTTGTGATTACAGTTGGTACATGTTCAATGCACTGGCTTTTGTTTTCTTGTCTTGTCTTTCCAGACTAAGACAAAATGCTAAACAAAGATTTACAAATTGTAATTTAAGAGCAGCTAACAAAGTGATTATAAATCAAAAATATGTTCAGATAACTACTAGCACTATAAACACTTTGATTAAGAATGGTAAAACAAATAAATTTATCAATAAGTGACTGGCATTGGCTAAAATTTATTTCCCTACCTAAAAAGTTCTACACTGGAACTTTTACACAATAAAACATTGTGATTTATAAAAACAAAACAAGAAAAAATGTTTTTCTCAAACTTTGTTTAAGGAAAAAAAAATTTTTGAGGCTGCTTAAATTTTAATTTGTGAATATAGTGGTGTAGCTTGTTAATTAAATTTCATCAATACCCTAAAAATATTCTAATAAAAAGGAGGAAGCAAGAATGAAAAACTATAATTAATTTGTTCCACAATAAAATGTTGTCTTGGAAGAACATACAGCCAATATAACAGCAGTCTAGCATATTCATTAAGCCATATCACCTAATACTTCTTGACAAACTTAAAATCATAGCAACACCAAAAATATCCGTTTGAAATTATAGTTTCTGGTAGAAATATTTGACACTTTCTGCTTGACTTTTGATTTAAAGATCCTTATTTAATCAAGTATCTTTAACTCTAAGGTTTTATGTTTGCCAAGAAGTATTAAGTGAAATGTCCTAATGAATATGCTAGCCTGTTGTTAAACTGGTTATTACAAAAATATAGTTTTCTCTCATTGCAAGCAAAGAACACATGCCTTCCACTAACTTTGAAAGTAATCACCAGACTCACTTCTCTACACTTTGAGGCTAAGATAGTATAAGAATTAATGTTATCTGCTATATCTAATCTTAAAGGAGATGATTCCACTGGCCATATGAAAATTCTAAAGTTTGTCTGAAATTCGTCATCACTTAATGACCGCTTAAAAATGTTTTGAAGTAAAAACAATTATACCATCAACGATGTCAAAAGTGTATCAACTGTGGTTGTGCTCACTTTGACAACGCATGGTGTCATTTTTAAAACATATTATTGACAACATAGCGTTGCAGAATTGACAACGAATGGTGTCAAAATGACACCATACCGGTAATAAATGGTTACCATATGGTTGTTTGAATGACAACAAGACTTGTGAATTTTACTAACAAACGTTGTAGAATTAATAAATTTGACAACATATTGTTATCAACTCCACAACGTTTGACAACGTGAGTGGTACAATCGTAGCTTTTTTTCTAAGTTGACAACCAATCGTCATCGATTTGTACATGCTTGTTAAAAAAATTGATAGTATAAGGTAGTAAATAAAATAAGGATGGTGTCGAAATGATCACATATGTTGTTAATTGTGCACCGTGATGTTTAGCTTAGTGGAAGTGCTCAGCTATTGAAGAAATAAGGAACTTAAATTTTTATAAAACTGACAATTCTGATATACCTACAGATGGTTTTAAAATAAAAGATTTGGCCAAAGAAATGGCGAGCAACATGATAACACTTGCAATGGGAATATCAGCTTTCATTTTTTAAATAGAAACCCAAAACTTACAGCTTTAAAATACACTGACAGCATAATTCCTTATTTATAAAGCAATGGCAACGTTTCATTAAACTAATAACAATATTTCATTAGACTAAATGCAAATTATTTAATATTAATCAAGCTTAAGATCTCAGAAAATTGTTTTTATTTGAATTTTCCAATATTTCGACTTTCTTTTGAAAGTCTTCTTCAGAGAAATTTATTTATTTCAAAAGAAAGTCGAAATATTTGAAAATTTAAATAAAAACAATTTTTTGAAATTTTAAGCTTGATTAATATTAAATAATAATAAATTTATAAGATCGCATAATTTACTAAAATTATTATTAATGAAAATGTCTAATGAAACATAAACATAAATAAAAAAGTAATAAGTTTTTTCATGGGATTAAAAAATCATTCAGTTCAGTAACATTTTAATGAATTTTAATGGCAAAGCCGCTCTAAATGTATCAGCAAGCTATTATTTCACATGAAGGCTTCCTTCTTTTCTTACAAAAAAAACTAAATTACTCTGTTATGAAAATTGAATATTCACGTTGGAAAGGGTATAAATTACTACAAGGAAAAATGCTTAATTTATTATACTGGGTTTTTAGAGCTTAAAAAATTAATATCTTTTAATAATTAAAAACAAATTTCCAGTCTCTTTTTGTATAGTAAAATTTTATGCTTTTTTTACTAAATGCTCTTACTTGCTGTTGCCAAAAATAACCTCAAGCTTAAGTAAAATCTGTATGTAAATTTTGCAATTCATGTACATCACAAGAGAATTGAATCATTTGACATTTTAAATTATGCAAATCATTTTAACTTGAAGCAGCAAAATAACAATAAACTCACAAACTTTGCAAGTACCACAACGTTACTTTGTTTTTTTTTTTTATTATCAATAAAAAAAATATATCAAAAAAGGGTTTTTACTTAATTAGCAGAGTCGTCTTAAGAATAGGAAATAAAAAAGAAAGTTTTCATCTTAAAAAAAAAACTAAAATTTAAATGTGTTTTTTTCGTGACAACGTTTCATTAGACTTTTGAAATTTTTCGTTATATAAATGAAACGTTGAGCACAAATAATAAAAAGCAAAGAACAAAAAACATATATAGTTTGATGTACTTCTTTGCCAATTAAATAGCCTAAAGTAAACCCTTAATAATCTCAATAAATATCTAAAAAAAATTGGTCATTACAAATATTTGAAAACTCGAAATATTTATTTTTTAAGGAAATTTTCATTCATTTCTTTGAATTAAAAAATTAAATGATTAAATGAAGCCATTGGTTAGAAAATAAAGAATTATTTTTTCAGTGTACTCTGGTAGTACGAAATTGTAATCTTTTCATAGAAAACAACTGTTCGTCCTGAAAATTACTAACAAAAAAAAAAAAAAAATTAGAGCAGCATAAAGAAAAAATCAAAGTAAGTCAGTGAATGAATGAATTTTTGCATTTTATACACACAAATATACTCAATACAGTAAAACTTTAATAATGTAAAAGTTCATTTATGTAAAAATGATTAAGAGCAGCCAAGTAAAGATACCCGTCGTTATTTGCTTTGACTGTGAGTTATTTTAGTTTCCTGTTTGCTGAAAATTAAAAATCACAAAAATTTTGTTTCAGCTCATGACAATGCTTCATTGGACTAACGAAAAATTAGAATAAGTTTTTTGAAAATGATTTGAAAGAAAATTTGAAACTCTTCCACAAAATTTCCTTTAAGGTGTACTTACAATGTTTTTAAATTGGCTCACTGTTTCAAAGTTATCGTAGAAGCTGTGACGGTAAAGAAACTTGTTTTTATGTAAAATTTAGAAATGTTTCATTTTCAAAAAACAAAGATATTTTTTTTATTAGCAAATAACGAAAACTACTCATATTTTTTTTTAAATCCTTGTCCAACTTTTTAATTTTACTTTTCTTATATATTGATTTCAAAAAAATTTAATTTTTAATTAAAACTTTTCAATTATTGTGTATGTATGTGTTTGGGTGCATCTAAATGCAACTTTATGTTCCAATTGTGTATCATTATAATTTATGTTTTAATATTTTATTGCAGTATTAACATTTGAAATGTGATATCATCCCAGTGCAACATGCATTTACATAAATTTTCTTATGGTTTTACACTCCTGCTAGCTACACTTAATACTGTCTAGTAAAATAAGCATTAAAACTCAGAAAATATAGAAGAAACGTACTGAAGCTTAAGTTGTATTCCCACACGATAACCAGTAACTGGCAAAAAGAAAAGCAACAAGAACAGCACATTTTGTTTTTACTTCTAGTGGTGGTAGTAATAGAAATTTAAAAAAAAAAAAAAAATATTCATGCACATATTGTACTTAAAAACCTAAAGGACGAATTACACTGAGAGAAATTTATTTCTGTATATTCTCTGAATTTTTTATATAATGAAAAAAATTTTTTTTCCTTAATCACACGCTTCATAAGACTAATGAGATCTTTCCTTGATTGAATGAAATATTAATTTATTTAAGGAAATAATTTTTTTAATAATTTACACTGACCAAAGAAAATGTTTCATTATTACATTTATTCAATGAAATTATTTCATTAAATGAATAGATATTTCATTGATTTAATGAATCAAAAGTTGTCATGGGCTGAAAATACTATTTTTGATTTTTAATTTTCAGTGTACATAACTCATAGTCAAAGCAAATACGAGTATCTGTAATTTGCTGCTCTCAATCATTTTTACATAAATGAACTTTTACATTATTTTAGTTATAGTTGTATTTGTATGCTACTCCAACTGTATTGAATATATTTGTGTGAATAAAATGCTTAAAATCATTCATTCATTGATTTAGTTTGATTTTTTCTTTATGCTGTTCTATTCCTTCGTAAACTTATTTTCATGTAAAACAATTTTCTGTGAATTGTATTTTTGTTTTCTTTTTTTTTTTAAAAAGACTTTTGTTGTTTGTTTTTGTTATGATGAAATAGTAAAATTAGTAGAATCAAAAATATTAAAATGAAATGAAATCACAAAAAAAAAAAAAATTGACAGCAACTGTAGGACATCATGCTTTTCAAGTGTTGATTTTATTATCTTTACAAGTTTGTGATATTGTATTAATGTAAGTGCTTGCCTGGGAGTAGTTTGGACAGCATCGCTGTGTGTATGTGTCTATTATATCTGTGATATTTAAATAGATGTAAAGTCTTAGTTGATTGTTAGAGCCCAATTTATTTGAAATTATAAGTAGCAATATGATATAGATATGAGGAAAATCTATATAAATAAAATTCATTTTCTGTTTGTTCGTTATACAAATTTTTGTTATATACCTTTGGACCGATCACGTCCAGTTTTTAACGACTTGCACTTGGAACTGTTCAAAAAGATGTGTGTCCGTGCTTTGAAATTTTTATTTTAGCACTTTAGTTGGCGCCTCTGATAATTATGCCAGCAAAAACATGATTCCCTTTATAAAGTAGTGAATGGCTGTATTTGTATGGATTTTTTAACACTTAAAATTTCTCTCAAGTAATAAAGAACCGGGCGGGGCGATACCGGACAAAAGCATCCAGTAAAAGTATAATATAAATTCAGTTCCTTCAGAAATAAAAATAAGTACATTTTTCTTTCTTTAATTATGCATTAAGGCCGCTCCCTATTGTTAAAAGAAAGCTCTTACAGTTGGCATTTTTTTTTTGGGGTGAGTGAGGTAGGGTTGAAAATGCTTTCGCACTTACAAAGACCGTCGTCCCTGCGTCATGTGGTGTTTCCACTCCCTCTTCTATTTCTGGGGGGGGGGGGGGTATATTTCCCGGCACTGCTTTCTACATTACTTCGGCAAGGCCCAGAATCTCCGTCCTAGAGAGTACTATTCACAATCTACCCACATCTGGGTCCACCATATTTTGAGTCAGCGTAGTGCTGCTTACTTCTTAAGCTTACAGTTGCCATGGTCTCAACCCAGTTTCATATTATTCGTTTGAGTTCATTATCTACTACTATTTGTGACATCATTGTGGTAGTTAATACTTGTAGAACAATTCAATCTGACACAAATAGTTTATCTATTGTAGAATAAAGCAAACAAACAAACATTGGAAAGGAGAGAATTAGATTTTATACGTAATTTTGCGTTTGCTTTGTTTTCTGCTAAAAAGAAATAATACACAAATACAGTGCACATACAGGCATTAGATTTTATCACCACTTACAGACATGCATACATATAAATGTTTAAAAGGAACAAGTATTTTGTTATAAACAACCCACAATTATTTCCATTTCATTTGTTATTCTTTAATAAAGACTTAAATAAACACATTCACACACTAAACTGTGAACATCTAAACACACAAAAGCATACGAGTACACCCACACACAAATCTATATCTAGAAATATACGAGTATAATAATATTCATGTGCTCAACCTTAAACTCTTCCTTAAGAATGTGTATGAATGAATTTAGTATTAAACCATATTTATTTTAGTTGTTTTCATTGCTTCATATTTATGTATGTATGTATGTGTTTATGTAGTTAAAAGTACTAGTTATTTTGCTTTACTTACTATTTATTTATTTATTTGTTTGTTTGTGTATATTGTATATAAAATTCAACACCTACAAGCAAACCATTTACACACACTCTAAAAGCTTGTGCTCATAAATCAGTTAACATTTATGTTTGCACTTGTAAGTATTGATGAGTAATCACACATACTTGCAAATCAAATTGTAATTATTTTATTTTGTTAGCAAAATGTTTATATGAAGAAGATTTATTATTAAATGTTATTTTGATTAAAACAAAATAAATGAAAGGAGCACATGTAAAGATTTTTTAAGGATTTTTGTTTTTATAACAATTCTGATTTATTTAATAGAGGGAAACATAAATAAATAAAACTGTAACTAAATAATGACATTATAATAAAAATAGTAATGGAGTTAGATGAGTTTAAATAAATATAAATAAATAAAATATGTAGGCTATATATGCGTATTAACCCTAGAACACTAAACCCCATCTGTTAGTTGCAACGAATGCTGTTTTCAGTTTGTATTTTATCAACTTCTAAAAACAATTTAATGAATTATTTTTAATTTTAAAATAATATATGAAAACAAATTTTTTTTATTAAAAAAAAAATTTTGTTTTAAAAAACAAAAAACTCTTATTTTTAAACAAAGTAGCCTCACAGACGAAATTTCGTTTAAAGCGTTAAGAAAAATTATTTAGTTATCTAGGGTTAAAAGGTGAACAATATAAATACCACACAGCTTTCAAAACAAGGTAGAAGTCAGTTGAATTTAATTGGAAGTAGCTGAGCTCAGCAGTAAAAAAATAAGAAAAAAGCAGTTGACAGGTTTTAAAAGTCATAAAAGTATTTAAAGATTTTTTATTAAGAAAATAAATTTGATATATGATATTAAATTTATGCCTTCCTTTATCAATTACGTTTTGTTTTTATTAAGTTCGACTGAGCCGGCAATAAATTAAATTTCATTCAATTGAAAATATTTTAAAACATTTTTTAAACTTAATATCAAATAAAGAATTTTAATTTAACCCTAAAATACAAAAAAAAAACTATCATGCAATAAGACTTATGTTCTATTACACACAAGGCACTGAAAAACTCATACAGATGCACACGCTTGTACAGGGAGGCCCAAATAAGACCAGCTGATGTGAAACACAAATAACTTTTTTATTTTTTAACATAATTAATTTTTTATTTTTGCAGATTATAACTGAACTCTTTAAAATGAATACGTACAGTCCACAACAACGCATTAAAATTATCGATTTTTATTATTCTTCTCAAGGATAAATTGTTCTGACGCAGCGAAAATATCGCCGTTTTTTTTTTAATGTAAGATCAGCGCCCACATCTTCCATGATTACAAGTTTAGTTTGCTGTTTTGAGGAACTGGGTTCAGTTGCCGACCGTCCAAGAAGAGGTGTTCATCGAAAGCTGTGCAGCAGAAAGCTGTGCTCCACAAAACCAGAATCTGGGGTTTAAATCAATTTTCTGCATTTCAAAGAAAAAAATAATATCAATCAAAAATTGATTTAAATAAAACATAAATATTTTATATGTTTATCCAATAAACAAAACGGCAAACAGTAGAACTTTTAGCGCAAAAATATACGAAGGCCGTAAATATTTTTTATAACCCAAGGCTTCGTCAAAATGTTGCTGGTAACATTAAGATATAAATAGTTTTTGTTTGAATTGTTTGAAAATTAAATTTATTATTATTTAAAACATTGATTTTGAAATTTTTTTTCAGCAAAATTAGATTCGTTTTTAGTCTAGCCTGACAATTTTCTTACCTCATGTCTTTAGCTAAATCAAAGTAATGAGCTTATGCTTCCATATTCAATTCTGCACACTCAATTTCACACTTTTTGTTTTCATTATTTACAAGGTAGGTTAAGCATTTTGTGCTAGACTGGAAAGGTATGCAAGGTGTGCAGTTAAATACTCTAGATTTCGTTAGATTAAAATTAAAAATTTACAAAAAATAACAACAAACTTTTTACATTTATCCTTTTCCTCTACCTAATGAATATAGTAAGTGCACTCCTTTTTTTTTTTTTAATTTATGAAGTTATCATTTTGTAATCAGAAGTCATCTGTAAACAGAACTAAGCAAAACCATAAAAATACATTAAAAACAACATAAACTAAAAGTCCCATTCCACAAAAATTATGAATTATAATGCAATTTGGCTCAAACCACAAATGAAAAAAAAACAACTGCAAATAGAAATAGAAATGAAACAAAGGACAACACAAAAAATTAAAATTAAAATAAAACAATGGTAACATAACAAAAATATTCACACAAACATAATGGCAATAATTTGTATAAATATTTTTACTTCCTCTAGCCTGTCACAATTGGCCAACTCTTAAGTTTTATTTTTTTATGGTGAATTTCTTGTTTGTTGTTTGAAAATTATGACCAACAACAGTAGGTGTATGCTAAACCATAAATTTTGATAAAACTATTGCTGGCTAGTTGGTTTGTTGGTTGGTTATATAGTTTGGTTTGGCTTACTAACTACAGGACTACAGCTGCAATTACCACTTGTGCATCTAACCATGCATTTGCATTTACTGCTGCATTTGTCATAATTTAAGTTGTTCTTTTTCACTGCTGACAATTTTATAAATGTTGCCGGATAAAAATGTTTTCATACCACCAGTTCTAACTTTAAATTTGAACAGATTTAAAAAAAAAAGTATACGATGCTTTAGCCATTGCCAAACAGTTTTCTCTTTTCGTTTTCTTCTGATTTTATTTAATTAGTTAATTTTGAGTTTTAAAATTTCTTTTAAATAATTTTAATTTGCCCCGGATTAGATCGTGGGCTATAACAGCAAGCTAGTGCTCTTCATATCATAATTACTCAGACCATATTTTATACACTTTTAAATTAAGGGAAATTTATATAAAAAATAATTTTTTTTTTTTGATAAAAACTTAAAAAATTAATTTTCTTAAGAGTGAAATGAAATGAATTATTTCAAATTGAACGTCAATCAAAAGCCTTTTCATTGAATGAATATACTGAGCGAACGTTTTCTACATCCAATTCAATGAAATATTTTATTAATTCAGTGAAATGTTTCATTAATTAAATTAAATATTTTATTAATTTAATGAAATGTTGCTTTAAGTCTATATTTCATTAATTCAAAAAAGTTTTCATTTTTTTAATGAAAATATTTCATTAATTCATATAACTTGTGAAATATTTAATTTAAAGAATAATTGTTTTAATTTATATTTAAATTTATATCTACATATATATTTTTATATATCGCGGTTCCATTTAATTTAAGAAACAGTTTTTTCACTGGGGTTTTTAGCATTTAAAAAAATTTTTCTCATTCTTGTTTAACTCACTTTCTTTGATTTGAATTTATTTTTTTTTTTTTTTTTAATTAAAAAAAAAATGAGTTTAATGGAATCCCTGTAAAATAAAAAATGTTTTTTTTTTTAATAAATAAATTTGATCTCTTAAGTTTCTGAAAAAAAACCAACAAAAGAATTTAAAATATATTGAAACAGTTTTTGTTTACTTGAAATTCTAATATCCACATAAAAAAGAAAAATTCTGCTAAAATAATATTTACTAAAAACAGTCTGTGCACCAGTTACATTCTACTTAATGACTGCTTTTGTTTTAGGACACAATAAAATCCGAGGTTGTTTATACAAAACAATAAAAGAAATTCTATGCATAAGAGAAAAGTAATGAAAAAACAAAAAATTTATTTACTTGTGATTGTTGTTGAAAAGAGGACTGACTCTGTTCAAAATACGAGTACAAACAATACTTGAATCAAAATATTGTTACAAATACAAAGCCAGTTAGACAACAATACAACGTCACGGGTCAAGTGGTGACTTGTTAATCTGTATGACAAAAAAAAAAAAAAAACTTTCAAAAACCAACAATATTCCAGCTGGTTTTCTGTATTTTTTATTTTTAAACTCAAACTTGGGGAAATTGTGGTTAAATAAAAATTTATGAATTAAGCAAAACAAAGTCTTATTGGTTTTAAATAATATTAAGCCAAAGCATTAAGCAACAATATATAACATAAAATGTATAATCAATTGTGAGTAATTATTTCTATGGAACCCACAATAACAACGCTAAAATGTTTTGAATAAAAGTAATTTAAATTAAATTAAATTTGCAAAAGTTCCAATACAATCTGTTTAAGGCTTAAGCTCTCTACCTATTACGATTTTTTTTAATAATTTGAAAATGCTGCTTGAGCAATATAATTTTTAAGCTTTCTTTTTTTTTTTTTTTTTTGGAAAATGTTTTTTTTTATATTTAATCCACACACAAAGAAAAAATATGGTTGAGGAAACATAATATGGTTAGATTTATGATTGCATTTATATTTACATAAATATTTTTAAAATAAACATTAAAAATCCCTGCAACTGTAGATGTCCCGGTTTGTTTAGGTTTTATAAATTATAGATAGAAATCCATTCGAAAACAAAGAAGTTATAGTTTGAAAATCGTTTTCCACTACAGTTACCGTTATAAGGTCACTTTACAAAGTGATCTAAATAAACTAAAGAAATTTTTGTTCTCTATGGACTAAAACAAAACAGTACTGGTACCTGTGTAATTTTTTAACAAAAAATTACGCACACAAATATTAATTTTTTTGTAAATCATTTAAATACTATGCTTTTAATACAACATTTTTTGAGAGTATATATTTTAATAGAAACTTGTAAGTAATTGTAATTCTGCATTCTTGACTTTTTAAAGCAGTCTTTTCAGTTTTAACATGAGTGTTGAAAATATTCTGAAAAAGAAATGTATTATATGGTATATGATATGAAAACTTATTAATTATTTAAAATATCCTTAATTCAAAAAGCAAGAATTCAATATGTATGAACAAAATTAGTGAGCAGACAAGAAAAATATTTTTTAAAATATAAGTTGAGTACACAGAAAAAAATATTCATTCTGATCGAAGAAGTGGACAGGGATTTATTGTTTTGGATTTATAATTATCATTTTATTAGAAGTTTTCTTTAAATATTGAAGTAAATTAAACAAATAATTTTCAAGTTATTGCACAATTATTGAATTTTTCTGAAGTCAGTGGCCACTATAATTCAAAACCTGCATCATGAATTTATACAAAATTTATACAATATAAAATGCTAGTCCCCTGTAGAAAGCATTTTCTAATTTTTTTGAAAAATTTCAACAATTAAGTGTTGAGTTTATGTTTCTCAGGCTCTTATTTTATTTATTGAAAAAAAAAATCTTAAAATTTTTGCATCAAGAACACGTAATATCTTTTTAATTGAATGATTTCAGACGAATCTGTCAGAAGTACCACATGTGTGAGAGGATCTAACAAGTATCCGAATATTTTCTTAAATCAAGTTAATAGAAAACATTATGAAGTATTTTTGAAAAATTTAATCAAAGTATTGTTAACAAAAAATATTTAAATTTCATAATTTGGACTCTTCTTAACTACTAACCCCCAAATTCATAAAAAATATTATGTGCTGTCATATAAACCTTTAATAAGCACATAATTTTTTTTATGAATTTGGGGGTAAAGATTTTTGTGTACACTAAATTTTAACTCTAAAAAAATGTTTTTCTCTTAGTGTAGTTAAGATGTGACTGCAAGTGAAAAGGAAAAAAATAAAATTTTGTCAACCCTAAACGATGAGAAATGCTTTTATTTCATTACTAGATGCTTTTTAATTTTTTTTAAATGGCTGCACGCTGATGTAGCTGAAAGTTGTGTTTTATTTTTATTACCTTCCAAAAAAATTTTCAAGTTGCTAATTAATTAAAACAGCCCTTTAATTAAAGTAACATTTGAAATGTTTGTCAAAAGGCCTGTCATGTACTTTAGTGTGCTTATGTAGTACATGAAGTGGATGTAAGCAAAATTAAATTTTAAACGAGTAACTAAAGGTCATCAGTACTTAGTTTAAAAACGGGCAGTAGAAAGCAGTAAGAATTTTAAGAGTTTTTCAAAAAAATAATTCTTCTAGAAGTTCGTGATTGTTTACAGAATTATACCTTTTAATTTTTTTTTAATGAAGAAACATTTTTTAAATAGTATTATTAATATTACAAAAAGGAAAGCTTTGTTTTTTATTTTAATGCTTAGCCGCTTTAATTTTTTTTTTTTTTTACAATATAAAGTTACATTATCAGCGGGTAACATAGATTACATTACATAACAATCAAAATTTTATTTGTCTACGTTTTTCTCTAAAATTTGATACATACAACATCCTAGCAACATAGCAAGGTTGGCTAGTTTGTTAAGTTGAGGTCATATTATAAAAATCCATTTTTATATCTTTATGTCGCTCTAAAAAGAAATAAATAAATTTTTATATTTTATATGACCTTAAGCTTAATAAATCAGGCGTTTCGTGTTACATCATTTTTTGAAGTGAGTGAAGATAAATATGGTTAGTTAAATATGTTTTAACGTAACTCTTTACCTTTTTTCGTATTTGTAAATATTTTTTCAGTATTTATCACATAATTATAAATATGCTTAGGAGAAATATAAGTACATACGAGTACATAGATACTTTAATTTCTCTAAGAGATTGCAAACGAACCATACAATATTACGGGTTAGCACACATTTCAGTTCAAAAAAGAGGTCTTCTAGAATTATAATCTATCGTCCAAGTACTCAGGAAAAACTTAGAACCTATAGATTAAATTATTTTTTGGTTTCATTAATTTGCATATGCAAAATCGGTAATGGTATCTCTGCAAAATCTGGAATGGTAAAAATCCCAAATAGCAAGAGTACTAGAATATATGGAAATTTAAAAATATTTTTTAAAAATAATCGATAGTAACTTTTGAGTATTTGGGTAATAGATTACAAATCTAGTATATGTCGCGACTCGCAATCTTTTATGGTTCGCCCGGAAGTTACTTGAGATTATTTTGAAATTTTTTTTAAATTTCACTGCCATGTCACACACACCTCCCTTGTTAAGGGAATTGGGCCGATCCAAAACCCGTGTCAATGACATTCTGTTTCTATGAAACAGCACATCGAAGAACATGCCACTCTGCCAGAGGTGACATGAATTCCATTTTTGTTTGAACTCACTTGTGAGAGATCGTTAGCTAAATAATTGTGCTCTTTTACTCCCACTATATTTTACTGTCTCACGCATGCATACACATTTAGCTGGCATAACTCTGCGTTGTGAGACACAAAACATCATTATCTTTTCATCTCTGTCGCTCTATTTCTTTTTATATTGTTTTTTCTCTAAATATCAAAGCAGACAAGTAGTCTTGCTGTAGGTTAACTTTTATAATATTTGCTTACCGGTTGATAGCTTAAGCTGGCCATAGACAAAATGATGGTGTGTGATTTTTGATTTGTTGGATGTGTTTAAAGTTGGTAGCGAACATGTCAGAAAATTTTCATTTACAAAAGATTTGTTGGATGTTCGTTTTAGTGTGCTACCAGACGTCAGTGTGTGTATCGCGGTAATGGCTGGCAAATAATTTATTGTAATTTTAAGGGAACAAAAAGGAAACAAAAAGAGTAATTTTGCAAAACAAATTAGTTCTGTTAAAAATATTTCGAGCTGTAAGACCGAATTTCTATTGTCACGATTAAAAAATTCGATTATCACAACTGAATTTTTTAATTGGAAACAAATATAGTTCTCACAACCGTAGTTGTTTTCTGTGTGTATTTAAATTAAAAATAAAAATTTGGATAATGCAATCACAAATACTCATGTTAAAAATATCAATTTATTAATAATTTAAAAGACTTTAGTGCTCATTTTATAAAAAAAAAATTATTGTCTTAATACCACGACACCTACAAAAAAAAAAAAAAAAAAAAAGCAGGTAACTGATACAGTCAGTCGTCAGAAAACTGAGGTTTTTGTCACGTTAAAAAAAAAATAAAATCAAAACGATTAAGCTTTTCGATTACGAAAATCTAACTGTGGAATTTTTAAAAACTCCCAAGCATGATCAATTTAAATTGAATATGTTTTTTTTATTTAAGTAAATATGAAAAACGAATTTAAACAAAAATAAGACTTTAAAAATTTTACTTTAATGTTGTTAATTGTGAGTTTCAATTGTTTACTTATAAGCTGCTTATTTTTCAAAACAAGCTTAAATAAATTTGACGTATCCAAAATAGAAATAAAATTCTTTTGACTTTTTATTGTAAAGGAGGCTCCACACTAGACGTTTATTGCCTAAAATGAAAATAATCACAATTCTTAGCCTGGCAGTGGTTTAAAATTAAAACCAAATTCAACCAAGACTCCTTAACACTTTTCAAATGAATTTAAAACAAAAATAGCAAAAGGAAAACTCTCATTCTTAGTTTTAAAAATATTTTTTTTTGTTGTGTTAGAGATTTAAGAGGTTCAATAGATTTTCATTCATGATAGCTAAGAGAAGAAATGACTGTCTTAAAAATTAAGCGATCCATTAGTTGATTTAATTTATTTATTTTATTTTGTTATTTTACTTCTAGCAAAAGGAAATAACTTCCTGCCACTGTGAGTTGACCAACATGAGTAAGAGTATGTGACAAAAAAGGGTTTTCAGAAAACAAAAAAAAAAATTTAGTTTTTTCAATAAAAATTTTATTTAAAATAAGTAATAAATTTACTACTTTATTTATGGTTTAAAACAAACAAAATTTATAATTATTTAATATTAAAAAATAATTGTAAGGTTAATGCCAAGATCTGGGCAGGAGTCGAAAAAAAATTATTTCAACTTAAATTTTTCATATAAAAAAAATTATAAAAATTTAAATAAAACTTTGTTCATAACTATTTACTGCTAACCCTATTGCAATAACACAAAATGAAATCGATGCAATATGACTCTTGCTATGTTTTATGTTCAATTATATTTGTAAACTCAATTTCATCTGCTTTTTAAAACATTGATATTTACTTTGGATATCAAGAAACTTGCTTCGTATTCTTTCACAAATAAAAAATGTCTCATGATATAAAAAAAGAAAAAAAATTGTTGAAGTAGAAAACCAAACAACCTTGTTTTCTAGTGTTTTTATTCTGGCTCTTGTTGTTATTATTATTAACGTATAGATGTCCATGTTTAGGTAATAAAAAAAAAAACAAGAAATATTTTTCATTTCAATTGAAGTTGTCATATATGTTTTCCTTTAGTCTTTACAAAAAAAACAAAGATGAGATTTGCTTTCTTTTTAATATTTTTTAAGTTTAACAACAAGAAAAATGTAAGGAAAATTAAAAAAAAAGTGGAATGAAAGGAAGGAAAATAAGTTTTTATATCAAAGTTCATATAGATAAAATAAGTTTAGGAACAACAAAAAGAAACTGTATAGTTATTTTTTTGTTTTAAATAAAACTTAATAAAGTTAATAAAATTGAAAAGCTTTTATTCAATTTCTTTTATATTTCGTTTAGCAACTTTAACTAGTATTTTGTTTGAACGTAATTTTAATACTTAAAAAAAAGTATTGATTACACTTTAAGTTTTGTTTTTTCTTTTCAATATTTAGTTTTATATATCAAGTTAGTAAAGCTCTTAAATTTTTTAAATTGACTGAATAGCAAGCGCTAGTATAAAAGGCTTAGTGAAACTAAATCTGTTTGTGTATTTTTTTTTAATTAAAAAAGTTCTAGTTTCTAAATTTAACTTAAATTATTTTAGTCTTTAACCTTAACATTTCTAGCCTAAACTAGAACTAGAAAATGCAAAAACATAAAAATTTTTTAAGCTGGTATAATTTAAATTGAAATATTGGTTTCCCTTTATTTGAATTTTAATTGCTGTTTTTATTAAAATCTTTCCCTAAATTCTCTTCTAATCAGCACTTAATAAATAATCTTTAAAATAAATAATTTCATCATTAAACGTTTATGAATTTATTTAAGTCTTCAAAGTATGAAATGATATGCAAATCAGTTAAAAGTTAAGCTGCATAAATGTTCTGATTCTTAAAGGAATTGTGAGATTTAATTTTTTTTTTGCAATATTTCACTGCAAGTTCCCATTTCTTATAAAATTTTCTTTTGCATTTCTTATGGTGTGCATTCTTTCATGGATTAGGAATAACCATGATTTTCCAGTGATATTCAATGTCGGAAAACAAAAAATAAATGAATTTAAATTAGAAAAAAGTGTAGGGAAAAAATTTCTTTGAATTGTGACTTGTAAATATGTGCTTGCAAAGTAAAGCCAAGAAAAATAAGTGAAGAATAAAATGAGTAACAAGATAATTAACTGTCCAAATGAAAGGAAAAAGATTTAAGCTGACTTTTAAGGCTAAACTGACTTTTAAGGCTTAAAAGAAAATATGACATGCAAAAAATGTTTATGGCTGCTTAAAAATTTATTATCTAATTAAATAAAAAATGTTACTGCAAAAGCATTGAAGTACATAGTTGTGGTTTAAATATATTTTAGGCACAAGCAAATATTCAAAAACGCAAGCAAACGTAATTTCATTATTTTTAACTTTCGAACGTATGGGATAGATATCATTTTAAAGGGGAGGTCGTCTAGATTTGTAATCTACGGTATAAATAATTACAAATTATTTTGGATTATTTTTAAAAAAGTTTTAAAATTTCCATATACCGCAGTGCTGTCGTTCTAAGGGATTTTAGCAACTTCCGGATAGGACACATATTGTTTCAAAGAAGAAATTCTTAGGATTTGTAATCTACCCTTATAATTTGGTTTATTTAAACTTTTTTTTTTTTAATTCCCTTTTACCCTAGTGCTGTTGCTTTGAGAGATTTTGGCAATTTGTGGACGTACCATACAAGAGTATGGGTTGGGATACATATTATTTTAAAGAAGAGTCCTTTGATACTTCGAAATTACTTTGGATTATTAAAAAAAATTGTTAATGCCATCACACCCCAGTACCCTTGCTCCGAGGGACTTTTACTATATCCGATTTTGAAGAGGAACCATTAGTGATTAAAGAATTAAATTTATAGGCTCTAAGGTTTCTGGAAATGGTTTAGAATTTTAGGAAATTTTTATAGTTTTTATTTTATAATTCAATCTCGAAATTGACAAAAAATCCTAGAGCAATAGCACAGGGGTATAGGAAATTTAAAAAAAAATTTTTTTTTAAATAATTCAAAGTAATTTGTGAGTATTTGGGCAGTACATTACAAACCAAAATATCTCCTCTTTAAAATGCTATATGTTCTATCCCATAATCCATAGCCCAAATACTAAAAAATTACTTTGAATTAATTTTAAAAAAAATTTTAAATTTCCTTTTAACCCAGTGCTGTTGTTCTGAGGGATTTTCACAATATCCGATTTTGCCGATGCACCTTTTGCATCAATTTTCGCTTTGCAGTTGACAAAAATTATACAAGAAATAAATTTATAGGCTCTAAATTATTAATTTTTTATTTTTTTGCGGAATTTTAGCAATTTATGGACGAACCATAGAATATTATGAGATTGGGCACACACAATTTAATAACTTATACTCTTTACTAAAAAAAATAATAGTTTGACTAAAGAATTAATTGAACTTAAAAGTTTTTGCGATATTTCGTAACATAATCGGCTAAGTCATGTCAAACTTATGATAAAATGTGTAAAGCACCTCTTCAAAAAATGCTCAAGAAAACAATTATGAATAGAATTTGAAATACTAATGATTTTTGTTATTACATGACCATAGCGGATTAAAAAATTATAGTATTTATTCAGGAAAAAAATTTATTTTATATTAAAGCAGTAGAAATTTTTTACAACGGCAAGAATAAACAACAACAACAACAAAAGTTAATTCGTTTAACATTTATTTTAAGAAGAAAAAATTATGCACCTATTACGATTAAAAATCAATTAACCACTCTCAGAAATTATATATCTGGATAAACGAACAACTTTTAAAAAAACACACAAAAGTGACATGAATAAATTTAAAAGTAGCACAACTATTATTTTATTGGCTTATTGGTCAAAACTCAGCTCTTAAATTTTTTTAAATCATTTCAAAGATAATATGTTACTATGTTATGCGCATAAAGCATCTCTATAGCTTCAAGACTAAATGTTTTATCTAGAGATTTTCTTGATAAAGTTGAGAATATAAAAGCATGAACAAAATTTTAATGTCACATATTAAATTTACTTTACGATGAAGAACTGTTGCACCTATTACGAATAATAATCATTTAATATTCAAACAGTCTAATATTATAAATTTGATTGTTTAACAGAGAAGCAACATATAGATTTTATTGATATTTCTTATAATGCAAATTGATAAGCATTCATTCTCTACTTGTAAATAATTTGAAATTTTCAAACATTTCGTCGATATAACAACCACAAAAATATTTGTTATCTTGTTTATTTTTAAAGTTTTCAGTAGCAAAAAGAAAGTAAAATCTGTAACAACAACCGACAAAAGTATAAAATAAAATTATATACTTGAAAAGCTGCAGTAAAGCAAACAATATTTCTTATTCTGTTTTGTTTTCATTTATCTTTAAAACTATAGCTTTTTCATACCTTCTCTCCTACTCACGCCTTCAAAACAAAGGGTTAGCAAAAATCAACTGTAGCTTAAAAGTCTTAAACTAACAGTCGAGAAAATGTACAAACAAATTCTGTATTCGCTATTAATACAGGGTGAGTTAGAAGTAATGCCTGTTTATGATCAATGCAAAAAAAGAGTTCTTAAAACTTAATAACCCAGTAATAACAATTTCACGATTTTGAGGTATGCAAGGCTACTGTGAAAAAAGGCAGTATAACGATAGCTTTATATTACTGCATTACTTTTGTCATACCCTGTAGAAAATATTGCCCAGACACAGCTACATCCAAACATACACTAACATTTACCAATCGAAAACAATAACAACATATTTAGTACAACACGAGTTATGTTCAATGTACTCATATTGTACTGAACTTGAATGTTTGTGTTCTAAAATGTTACTTGTTTATTTTCTAAGATATTCTGTGGTTGAACTAAGTAGCTTTAAGAGAGACATACCATTCAAACATCTACATATGTGTACCCAATCATCGATTTTTTTTGCTTCTTTTTTTTGGTTTTTGTTTTTAGTTTTTCTGAAGAGATCTCTTCATTGTCAATACATTTACCAAACTGACGACAAGAAAATTCATCACAGTTGATGAAGTTTTTAGTTGGATTTTGCTTTAGCAACTGTAAAATACATGCAAAAAGTTCGTTAGTATAGTTTTGCTTAAAGGATAATGATGATGTACAGCACATTTACCAAAAAGCGATTGGTTTTTCTTTTTGCACTTATAAATGAAAAAAATATGTTTGTAGGTTAAAGGTCTGTTAGTGTTGTTGATATTGAGTAGTTTTATTAGAGCTGCTTGTATCAGGTGTAACATTGTAAAGACTACAAGTTAAACTGTGATATCAATTTTTTGATTCATTCAGTTCTTTTTTTTTTTTTTTTTTGGCAAAAGTCCAAAAAGTAAAATTATTTATTTATCGTTACAATAAGGCAAGTAATGATTGCCAAAAATTCTATTTACTTTTACTTGATGTTAATTAAAACCAAAAAAAAAAAATTTATTTAATTGTATGACACGACATTTAAGTCAGAATTCATCACCTTTCCTTAATTAATGAGTCTAGTTTAGTCTATTTAAATGTCATTCTATAAGTCCTAGTCAGCCTTAGAACTTTTAAATTCATTTTTATAACTCAAAACAAAAGCTAAAATAAGAACATTCACAACAGGCAAAATCTACTCATTCGAAACTAAATATACAAATTGAATTAATTTCTCAGTATTTTCTTTAATAATTTCTCTTACAAGTTCTTTGTTCGTATGTTTGTTATACTTAAGATAAAATTGTTTCATTTGAAATGAAATACAAAATACATTTAATGCCATTCAGGTACTTAATATTTGCCATAATTAAATTAGAATTGTTTGACCTCAAAACCAATGGGAAATCAATCAAATTATGTTATAATGTCACACATGTCAAATAATATTTTGACATTTAAGCACATTTACATTCAAACGTACAACAATAAATGACTGACAAAATTGCGTGATTATTTATGCAATAATCAAATTATTGGTAACAACACTCTGGGGAAGTAAAATCATAAAAAATAGTTGAAGTATTCAGTTTTCATTCATACCATTTCATTCAGTATAATAGATCAAAAAATGTTAAATTAAAGAAGTTATTTCTTTTTTGGTTATTAAATGAACTACTCATGCGAGTGGCTATTAAAGTAATTGAAGAAATAAATAAATTTTCTTGTAAAATGTGTGTGATGCATAAGTTTTTATATAATTTTCAAGTGGTTCTGGGTAGCGATACATAAGCCTTACGTAAACAGTTCTTTCTAAGAATCTAATTCCTAAAAAACACATTTTTTCTTTATCGTATTTAGTCAAGTACCTTAAAGCTATTAAGCCACTTCACTATTTTAAATCTACCAAAAGTTTTTCTTAATTATTTTAGCATTTTGCCCAAGAAGTGATTTTCTGTGCAAATACTAACAGACCTACTTTCTAGCACTTTCTAGCTGCTAAACAAAAGTCGAAGGTTTTTCGCTAAAAAAAAGAACTTTAACTGACGATATAAAAAAATTGCTGCTTCTTACGAAGTATACTGAGGCAAAGAAATTAACTTCGCTTGTGAGAAGCAAATTTGTTTCCAATTAGTTGTGCTAAGAAATTATTTTTAGTTACAGCAAACAGAATTCATTAACACAATCCAAAATTTAATTTTCTTAAAAATATTTTGAATTGTAAGACTGATTTTCTATGGTCATAATAAAAAAATTTATTTATCGCACTGAATACTTCATTGGTAACAAAGTAGTTTTTTCAGTGTACAGTGAACAGCACAGAAAGGTCTTATATATCATATAAAATTTCTTGGGTTTTGGCCATGCTGACAACAAGCGACCTTTGCGCATTTTAATAAAACTAGAACCCTCCAGGTTTTAAGAAAAAAGGGACTGGTGTGAATCACAATAAATCACTGACTGGATGAAATGGTTTATCACGCTGTAGAGGTACACATGCTAGAAGGAACTGACACTCAACAAGACTGACCCCAAATTCCTAACGGAATGATTTACAGGACATTGTAAATTTCAATATCATAAATTTTTGATAAAAAATTAAAAGTTCAGATAATAAAGGTTACGTAGTTGGCATGACAAAATCTCAAAATATATACTTTGTGACTTTCCAGTATTAGGATCTAGTAAGACAGAAGTTCTCGCTGACTTTCTGGGGCAAAGGTGGGCTCTAACTGAGCAAGAAAATTATCTTTAATTTGAAGTCTAAATCTTGAACAGTGAACTCATACTACAGCCTAATTTACAATGATGGCTTTGTCTGTAGAAAACTTTTAGGTTATGTAAACTGGAATTATAACTATGAGCTCCTTAAGAATTTTAAGTTATGTACCATAACTCAAACTATGTAAAGCCAAATACACAGCATCTAGTACACTACCTTACAATCATAGGATTCCGTTTTGAATCACCTACTCGCCAAAACTATATAGCCGTAAAGTGACCAAATCCACCTCGTGACATTGGGATATCTGAGAAAGTCTCCTAACCTTACTCCCGATATCTTTCTCTAATGACACTTAACATTTTGCTATTGGCATACGCAATAGCTTTTCATTTACTTAAGTTTTTCTTTTACTGCTTTTATAATACTGGGTATTCCCCACCACAACATCATTTAAGCAACTTCATTATATTTAGCTTTAAGCGAAATACTCATTCATAAATGTTTTTATAAATAATATATAATAAGCTGATTTTTTCGAAAGTGATATAAATCCACTTAAAAAAATTTTTTTTGCTGGCGGTAATTTTAGTAAGACAAAGAAAATTTTACTAAAATTAAGGCTGACTAATTTTTTTTTTAACGGACTTATATCACTTTTACACATAACGGCTCAAATAATTAAATTGTGATGAAAAGCGTTCATAAAATAAAATTATTGTAAAACAAAATTTTTTTATTTCTTTCTTTTTTTCTGTCCGTTTATTTATATTTACAAGAAATGGGTTGGTTTAATACAAATAGAAAACAAAAAGCAAAATGCGAAATGAAATAAAATTATGTGTGTACTTTGCTATTTGTTAACTAGTAGCAGCATGAAATTTAGGATTTTGAATTTCATAGCAACAATTTGACATAACTTGTCATAATGTGTTTACCATTATTTTCAACACAATTGCAAATAGCAACCATTTACTCTTATCTGGATAAAATTACATTCAAAATATAAACATAAAGACAGCACACATACACACACACACTCAAATGTCAATTTATTTGTATTATAATATGACACAGACATTTACAGTCTCTCACAAAAAAAGTTTATTTTCTAGCAATTGGCTAGAATGGAAATTCTTTGACTACACTGAGTAGCACAATTTGTTATTCTTAATAATTTTGTAATTTTATTTCTTTTATAATTTCTAATGTGTCTGATTTTAATTTATGCTTGTTATAATTAAAACAAAATCCGTTTTATATAAAATTGTTGGCTTTGTTTGTTTTCTTTGCAATTAACTGTAGGGCGTAATGCATACGAGTGTCTTGACAATTATATATTTTACACCAAAGTAATTAGTAATATTTTTCAAGGATCCATTATTCACACACGTTGTTAGAAAAAATGCGTAAGCTGGCCAAATAGTAAATGCATGTTTGTGTTTTAAGATTTCATTTAGAAACTCTGTTTTCTTTGTGTTCTTTTTTTGGTAGCCAACCCACCCAGCAACTCTTTTTTTAAGTAATAAAAGTAATAACAAAATAAAATTTCCTTTTTACACAAACCAGAGCACAATCTTAAAAGGAAAAGTATTTACTTGTGTTTGTATGCACTAGTCAGTATAATGGCGGCAATATGTTTTCAAAAATAATAGTGGCTGTAGATTCCACAGTAAAGTAGCAAAACAAAACGCCTTTACAGATGCACACACTCATTGAGTGTGGCAGAGTGAGTTAATGTGTGGTAATAGTATTTCTTTGTTTATTTTTATGTATTTTATTTTTCAGTTTGCTCTGGCTCGTTATATATTTTTTAATGTTTTTCCTTTTTTTTTTTGGGTTAAGTATACAGTTTAGTTGACAAGAAACCACAGCTTTTATTATACACTTGACATACTGGTTTAAGCATCACACTACCACCAACACCAACACCAATACCACCACCACCATCACTGTAGCTATTATGCACTACTTTACCAACACCACATCATCGCATTATTCGCATTTAAGTTTGTACAAAATACTTGTTAAAAATAAAAAAAAACTAGTAAAAAAATAAATCCAATTGGAAATTAAAAGAGCCAGAGCAGAGATTTCAATTATCCCGATTGGCATCTTTTCTCTTCACAGATTTTTATTAGAAATTTAATATAATATAAGCCCTTCAGTTTCGATAGTTGAAATCTCAAAGTTGTACGTGCTTTTGCTCACTTAAAACATTTGTCTAAAAACTACTATTGCAGCCCACACACACTTAATTTTAATACAAGTTCTATGCTCAAGTCCTGCTACGGAAAAATGTAGCTTGTGACTAGGACTGCCTTGCAATGCATACAGCCGCAGGTACTAGCTTTTAACAGGGAAGCAACAGTCTTTTAACTTCTCTTGCTTCGAGAAATAACGTTTATTATGATTTTTTGGGGACTAGTTTAGGGAACCTTTCTAGATATCAAAATGAATTTACTAACTTTTAACAGATAGAGATAGTCTTTTAACTTCTTTGTGAGTGGTTATGCTTTCTGACTTCCAGAAATAACGTCTTTTATGAATTTTTGGGAACTAATTTAGGAGACCTTTTTAAATATCACAATACAAAAGGTTTGGATCTGCATTTATACATCTTTTGAATGCCATTGTCTTGGCTAGTACGCTAATTATAATGTAGGTCATACACGCTACGGTCTACCGGAGAGGTAATCTGTGCAGGTATGCCTGCGCAGGTCAACTCGAAAGAATCTATTTTCGATCTTGCGCCGGTCGCCTGCGCAGGTTCAAAAAACTGCATACGGTAGACCTTAGCGTGTATGGCCACCTTAAGGTTTTTAACTGAAAGCGCTGGCTTTGTGTGCATTTAGTTCAAACGGAAACCTATCTTATTCTTATTGAATTCTGTCAGATTTGTGTTTTATTTTAATGTTAGTTTTTTTATTCATTAAGGGCTTATTTGACAGACTTCTGTGCAGTATTTGTCAAATAACCTATTATTAAGCACATAATATTTTTTCTTAATTTGGGGATTAGTATTTAGTTATTTTTTATAAACAGAAACTTATGTGTGGTTTTTTAGAATTTCTAGTTTTATTTATAATATTTTTTTTTTTTATCACAAATTATTACTGCACTACTTTCAAAACCATGTTCCAATCGTCCTTAAAGTATAAACGTTTTAAATGAAACAACCCAATAAGTATGAATGAGTTGTATGTATTGCTTGGTATGAGAAATGATTGTCATTTCTTAAACTACCAAAAAAACAAAAAAAAAAAAAGTCTGCTTCTATTTTTCTTTTAGTAAATACGACTATCTGGTTGTATTTTATTTGTTTATCACTTACAAATACCAGTGAGTTTATATGTGCAGACAAATGTGTTGGAATGTTCATTAAACTTACAAAATTTTGTATGCAAGTGTGAGTTTTTGTCACACATTTAGTTGGAAAATTTTTTTAAATAAAAATTAATTAAAATAATGCAGAAAGTCTAGTAAACATTTTGTAGCATTCATAAGCCCTACATGAATAAGAGTTTTGAAATAAAATATATCAAAGGATAATTAAAATAATAATTAAAAATACTAGTTAGTGGAATTAAATTATTTTTCCTATTTAGTATATTTTTTGACGAAAAGCTTACAATCAATATCAAACTAACTTTGTTACATGAAGCAAATGGAAGTATACACACAGAAAACAACTTTGGTTGTGAGAACTAAATTTGTTTCCAATCAAAAATTCAGTTGTGACGATTGAAATTTTTAATCTTGATAATAGAAAATCGGTCTTACAGCTCAACATATTTTTAATAGAACTAATTTTTGGCCTGTATTATCGAATTCTAGTTACTAAATACAACTGAAAAATTTGATTATCACAAATGAATTTTTGATTGGAAATAAATTTAGTTCTCACAACCAAAGCTGTTTTTTTTTTCTACTTCATAGACCTAACAACATCCTTGTTTTTAATAAAAAGAACTCACATGTCTATGTGTGTATTTTAAGTGTATCACGGATTAAAAACCTGCAATAAACATGGTGTCTTTACTTAAAATGAAAAATGCTTCAAGGGCTACTGAATCCTTTTTTTTTTATCTTTAGCTTTAGCTATAATGTTATTATATATCACATCGTATCATATAGAAAATTGATTGATGTAATTATTTAAGAGGTAAGGATCTCGACGAGCAGTAGTCCAGGGAAAAAAATTCTAAAATTATTTTTAGTTTTTTAGTTTTGCTTTATAAGCGCTTATTAAACAAATTTCTCATAGAAAATTTACTTAAAAATATGTTTTTATGAATTTGGATATCAGCCGCTACAAAATGGTTTAAGGTAAAGAGCAAAGTTCCCTTTTAACATTTTGTTTTATTTACCTATTGATAACTTGTAGTAATGGACTTCAGTCAGTTACAAGCTTGTCTTCACTGCATTAAATAAATAAAAAATTATTTCTGTCTTAATTTTGCCCTAATACGACTTGAACAGGTTTTGCTTATTGTCACACAGTTCAGCACATTTTCCTCCCAAAAAATTGGAATTTTTATATTTTCTATTTTAACTAAGACTATGTGAATTTTATATTTACATTAAGAAAAGAGAAATATGTATGCATAAGCTTCCATAATGAAGGCAGAATAAATATATTTAAAAAAAAAAAAAGTTTAGCTTAAATTAGAAATATCTGCCAAAAATGCTTATATTCTAAAAAAAAAAAAAAATTACAAAAAATACGAGCATAATATATCTTTTACATTATTTTTATTTCATGTTTTTATTTGAAATAAAATAATAAAAGATTTTATTCATGTACGAGTATCTACTAATTTAGTAGCTTTTTATACTCATGCAAGTATTTATTTAAGTATACGACCGACCATATATCTTTTTCTCTCTCTGGGTAAATATATGATGAGCATAAAAACAAACAAAAATCCATTAAAATTTGTTGTCTTTGTTGTTGTAGTTTTTTTTTTTTTTACTTTACTTTACTTTAGTTTTGTTGAGTTTATATTAGATATTTGAGCTTTAGTTGATTTTTGAATCAGCAAGAGTATCATCATCGCCATCAGCATTAGTTATTCTCATTGTCGTTATGATTATAATAAAAATTCTGATATTAAGACCAACATTTACTCTTGCTTTTTATAGACTTATAATTGTGTGTTTGTGTGTGTTCAAGAACTGCTGCAGTATGCAGTATAGAAACAAATTTTTAACTGGTGCACATTTTTATAATTTGTTTCATAAAATTTTTAAAATCTTTACAGCTGATCAGACTGCCAGTGGTTTGAATTACTAAGCTATAAGCCTTAATTTTAGCCAGTCTCCACACTAACAACAATGAAATACTTTTAAGATTATAAAAAATTTTAAAAAAATGTAAAGACCATTTGAGCATAATTTTTACAACTAAACTTAGGCTCTTTTTGTAAGCATCACTGCTAAATGTATTTGTGTCTTTACACATATTGATGCACATTTGGTGATGGCAGTAATATTTTGTTCTCACATGCCTTTCAGTCTACATTTCAAACATATAAACAAATTTCTTGTTCTTTTTCATCGTTTTTTTTTTTTTTTTTTTTTTGGCAACAAGTTTTATTATGAAACTTATAAGTTATGACCCCAAAACTGAAATTCTTGCCAACTATTTTAAGATAATATAATTTTTATGTGTTGTTGTTTTTTTTTTGGTTTTCTATTTTTATGTTTCTCCTCAAAGTTGTTCTCCTTTTTAGCTTTATGATTTTGTGGATGTGTCTTGTTGGCTGTTGGTTTTAAACTGCACATTTTTATATTCAAATATTTTTAAATCGATTCTATATGAGTTGATAAACGTGTCAATTATGTGGTAATAATAGCCATTTTAGTAATAAATCCCATTTTATTGTCTGTTATAGATATTGTGTGACTTAAATGTGTTTTGGTTTTATAACAACATAAAACATACAATGTTAAATTGAAGTGTAATTTCCATAAAACCAATTTAAATATTTACCTGATTTAATTCAAAATAAGAATATTAAAAAATTAAACAAAAATCTATGCATCAAGTAGCTTAAGTAATTTAGATTTTTTTTTAAATAAAAACATATTTATTAAGCTTGAGGGATATAATTAAAAAAAGGTTCAATAAACTAACAAAACAATATTTAGAGTTGTTATTAAGCCCATAAAAATGTGTGCAACAATTAAACATTGTTTTTTCATATTAATTAAAATCTCTATTTTATTAAGCTTGAGGTCTTATTTTGTAAATTTATTTTTATATCGATATAATTAATTAATAATATAATATAAAATTAGACCTCTAGCTTAATAAAATAGCCATTTTAATTAAAAAGAAAAAGGTCAAGTAAACTAACGAATAAATAATTAAAGAGAGCCCAGCAAATAGTAATAAATAATGTTTTTTCATGTTAATTAAATATTTAATTGATTCAATTAAAAATTAAATAAAAAGTTTAATTGATGCATAAGTTTTTATTTTTAAAAAAAAAATAACTTTTATTTTAATTTAATTTGAAAAATTATTTGTGGTTGGCATTCTGGGCCCAAATCGTCATTTTTAAAATCGAAGGAAAACGATTAAAATTTTAATAGTTTTATATGACAAAATTTTAAATCTTTGATAGAAATTGCTCGATTTGGCCTCTGGCTCAACTTAACTCACTAGATTATCCTTTAATCACACAAATAAAAGAGTTTTTCTATAAACCTGTTACAGCAAAGCATAGAAATTTATAAAAATAAATAAATTATTTGTAAGTTTTTTATTTGAAACGGCTGGTTTGTTAAGCTTGAGATCGTATTGTAAAAATTTATTTTTAATTTTTATTTCGATTTGACTATTTTTATTAATTTATAATTATATCCTGAAGGAGCTAAGCAAAATTGGAGAGAAATATCGATATAAAAATAAATTTTTACAATACGACCTCAAGCTTAATAAACTAACAGTTTCAATGTAATTAAATTAATTTAAAAAATATCTAGGAAAAGCCCTTTTCATATATTTTATTTTTTTTTTAACTAAAATTTAAAGTTATTCACATAAAAGAATACAAAAATAGTTGACTGTAAAAATGAGAGAATAATTCACTTTTTTTACAGTTAACTTGTGTGTATTTTCTTTTTTTTTTTGTCAATAAGGTTTATATAAAATCTTTGAAAGACAATCTAGGGTTTCAGATGTCAATATGGCAGCCTTTCAATTTCTTTGAAATGTAAAAGTAAAAAAAATTAAAAAAAATTTTAAAGGTGTAACTGGTTTGCAAAGCAAAATAAACAAGTGCAGCCAGCTGTAACAAATAAAATTCAAATTGATATAAAGGAAGAATATTTGTTAATGATTTTATAGTAACAAATTAAAAAATAAATTAAAAAGAAAACCTACATTTATGTGCTTATTGTTGAAATAACTTTAAAAAGACTGTAAAACTACAGTCACATAAACATTATGTCAGCTATATAAACGTTTAAATACTATGAAAAATGAGCTTTTAGATTAGTTTATTTTTGTATTTGAAATAATTTTTTTGTAATAAAAGCCAGGTTAAACTATAAAAATATTTGTGCAGAAGTAGTGGTCACGCTTAGGTAGACAAATATTTGCTTAAAAAAAATCTTAAAAAAATAATATTAATTGTCAAATTTAAAAAAAAAAAATGTGGTTTGATTTTAGTATGGAATAATTGTTAGGCAAGTAACTGCTGGTTATACAAACTAAACTAAAATATACAAGAAAAAAATATGAAAGCAAAATAATGCTTGCCTAGACACATTTTTATAAGCGATACAACGATAGAGAATCACTTAAAATAGCCTTTTTGTAATGCATGATTTTTGTTTGCGATAAGCTGCCTAGAAGCTGCAAAAATTTCTTTTTATGGTATTTAATTCTTAACACTAATTGAAATCGGACCAAGGCATCTCTGCAGTGGAGAAACATTAACTCGTTACTCAACCATTTCAGCCACAAAACTCTGTTAAGTTTTATTTTTACTTTCAATAAAAACTACGTGTGCGAAATATTTGTGAAAAAGCAGGGTCGCAGTCAATGGCTGCACAAATTTTTTTTACCTCTCGCTTACGTTAGTGCTTCTTGGAAGCTAACAAATTTCCATTTTAAACTGATTTGTTCTTGAATTTTGTACATTTAAGTTGTATGTATGTCGTGCTTATGTAAAGATGCTCTTATTTATCATAAAGAAAGTATTTGAAAACATTTCTCCAAAACCATGACTTTTTTTATTGGTTTTATGGAAGCACAAAACTGAACAAAATTCTATTTTTAGCTTGTGAAATCAAATGCCTTACGCTATTGCTTCAAATCTTCACTATTGCTTTCAAATCTAGATTTTTTTTGCTGGGTATTAACCCTCTATTAACTGAAAAGTGAAGTCATTAGCAATCAAAAATTCAATTGTGATACTTAAAGTAATAAAAATTCGGTAACACAGACCAAAATATTATTAACTGTATTACCGAATGGAATATAATTTTGAATGGGTTATGATTTGTATAAAATATTTTTCTGGGTTTTTTGTAGATGTGTGTGTTTTTACAAATATGGAAAAACTAAGATATATAGTGTGTGCATGTGTGTACGATTAAATGCTAACTCACATCTTTCCTTCATTCATGTTTGCACTAGAGCTTTCGCACATTTACTGAGCACCACTCATACAATTCTGTTTGAAAATATGCTTGTTTGTCTTCTTAGTTTTTTTTTCTTCTCATGTTTTGTCAGCAAACATGAAACTGATAAACTATTAAAGTTAATTTAACTTTTTTTCCTAGTCTTAACCAACTTTGCTTACTAATTAAGGTGTATTTAATGTTGTTTGCTAGCAAACAACACAAATGCTGGTAAAAAAGAATAAATAAAACTTGAAACCAGATTAACTTTTATAACCATAAAGACATCATATATGTCAAAGTCACGTTGTGTAAAAATAACACTAAATACTTTTAAAATGTGTGGTTAATTAACAAAAACAAAAACAAAAAAAAAGCAAAAATTGAATGCAGCAATAAAATAAAAAAAGGCAAGTAACCGGAATTAGAAAAAAATAAATGCTGATTTTAGTTGAAAATTTAATTTAATTTATCAAAATATAATCTTGCAGATTTTGTTTAAAATTTGCAGCAGAGAGCTAAAACCGGTTTATTCAACGCACAAAAATAGTGCACAACATTTGATTAAATCATGTTCCAGGCACGATTAAAAGCTATAATTTTTTTTTGCTGTTCAACACGATTGAATTTAAAAAACAAATTGCAAAACATTCGAAAAAAGCCTTTAATCAATATTCACACATATTTGAGTAAACTACTGCTTAATAAAATATTGGTGGTTTTTGTTTTGTTTTGGATTTGTATTGAATGTTTTAATGAAGGCATAAGCCTCTGTTTGAATTTTAGATTTAAAAGTGTCGAGCAGCATAAAAACCAATCAGTTCTTACTCGTAGTTGTGAACGATTTTTACTCAAATTGTTCCTTTGAATGGTTTGATTGATTACACATAAAAATTTTAATCATACTCAATCAACTAAAAATTTAATTTTTGCACTTAAGTGGAAGTTGAAACTGTCACACTGTAAAACGAGGGATACAAACATCAATCTTGCATTTGGGTGTGTCACATGTTGATTTTTTGGATACTCACACAAGCGCCTAATTTGATGTTGAAATTTGATAAGTCTATTCCTCGTTCAAGACTGATGAGCTAGTTCAGTGTCCCCTGAGAGAAAATTACAGGTTAGATTCACACATTTAATTTAAAATGCCCTTCAAAATATTGAAGTGGTAGTTTAATTACTTATTTGTAAAATTATTTTATTTTTAAGATTAGAAAAGTTGCTAAAATACGAGAGCGTTATTCTTGCAAGTTGTTAATTTGTTGTTTGTTAGCACATTTAAAACTTTTTCTGCAAATTCTACTTTTAGTTTTTTTCATCACCTTCAAAGTTTTTTTTTTTATTTAGTTTTTCTTAACTTTTATTTCTACAGTTTAATGAATTTGTAGCCTTTTATATGGAAACTACTTGCCTACTTTTTGTTTTAAATGCATTCTGCAAAACTCCAGCCTTTTTGAAATTGCATGAATGTGCATGTTTGATTATGTGTGCTTAAACAAAAAATTTATGTGCAAATATTTCCTCTTCAATATAAGAGTGTGTGCGCTCTTCTTTATCTTCATTTAAGTCTTAAAAGTTTTTTTATAAAATTATTTGTTGGTCAAGCTTTGGAGTGAAGAGGCTAGGCCTTTGGTAGTCATACTTTCTTAGGATCTAAGAGACACCAAAAGGGTGTTTTAGTAAAAGTGCACTTTTTAAATTTGTCAGCTCTCCCGTATGCTTATTCCGATTATTAAAAAAGGAGCGCTTTAAGCAAGCACAAAGCTTTATAATTGTGACACAGCAAAGCCAATTTAAAAAAAAAAAAATTATTTTTTTCAATGAAGCATATTTTCATTTGAATAGCTTCATGAGAACAAAGTTTTTGTAACCTCAACTGGTAGCCACGGATCTAGACGATATGCCGTTTTAGCAATAACGGCACCACCTGCCACACAGCATGTGACACAATCGATTTATTGCAGCATGAAATAAAAAATTTAACTTCTAATGGGACACTTTTTATAAGCTTGTCAAACTATCACAATTCTTTAACAGATCTTTTAATAAACAAACCTGGGGCCAAATCATAGCAAACGTTTTTCAATTATTGAGTGTTTTTGTATGAAATAATATGAAAATTTCGATAGAACTTTCTCGATAGCGAAAGCATCGATTTGGTCTTTGTGTATTCTTAAATTTTTTGTTTCCTTTTAATTATTAAGGGTAAGTATAGCAAATACATTTTTTATATTTAGCGGATTCTCGATTTTGTTTAAAATACACACAAGAATGCTTGCAGTAATACTACAATATCCAATATTGAACATTCTATATGGAAATTTTCAAACTGCTTAAAGACTGCTTTTATTTAAGCCCAATTTAACTATCGCCTGTTTATTTTAAGTGCCCATAACTAATGGCGAAATTTAATAATTCTTTATTTTACGTTCCTTTTTTTCTTTTTATAAAAAATCAGCTCCATTTTTTATATGCTCTTAATAAAGAGAAATGACGAAAATGAAGAAAAGTACATAGAAAAAAAAAAACATTTAAGCAAAAGAAAAACCCATTACTTTGTGTGCAGACAAAAGATTTTTTTAAATTAAATTCAAATAAAATAATGGCGGTCAAACGAAAACTCAGTAATGTATGCAAGCACTTCTGTTTAATAAAAATAATAAAATTTTTATTACAAATTTAAAACAAAAATCACAAAATTAAATAAAAATATTAAAAATAATTAATTTCTGACAAAAATTTTATTTTATTTATTTTGATTTTACACCAGCAGATGGTACAATCATACCAGAAAGTTAATCGGCTGGCACAATAACTTGATTGTAATAGCATGCTGCGTGTTTTTATTTGGCTTTTAGTTATTTTTTTATATGTGAGCGTATGAGCGTTAAATAAATTTAATAATTACTCGTATCATCATATGAATTTATTAAAGGCAGAAGCTTAACATCTTTTTTATATTCTATACGCTTGCGTGTTTGTTTGCTTGCTATTTAAAAATTATTGTATAAATAATTTCTATACTCTAACAAATCGGCCACGACCATTTTCAAAAGTAAAAGTTTTTTTTTTTGATTAAATGTTTGCTCTTGAAAGGAATTCTTTTTACTCTAAGCAACCGGACAAAAGTGTTAGTTAGAAATAAAATCTAAAGTTGTGTAAACATTTTAATAAATAAAATATGGCTTCACTTCATTACATTGAGCATATTTCTGTTCGCACATAATTTTAATTACAGCTTACAAAAACCAAATATTTTTTCTTATCGAAAATAATTTTAAACACAAAATTACTACATTGATAATTTACAGCATAAGATTATAATTAATGATCCGAATAAAAAGCAAACAGTTCAAGTTAATTTATGTCCTTGTGCATAAATATGCAAGTATTCAGCTGTCTATTATTATAAAGAAAAAATAACTATCAGGCCAAAATAAAACCAACAATGATGACAGCAACGATGATAATGATGATGTATGATACCTGCAAGCTTTATATAAAATTATAAAGTAAAGCAACTAAGAGAGCGTTGACTTGCTTGTGCAAAAATATTTAAAATCTAGAGTGAGAATAGAGAAATAGAGTTATTAGAAATTTGTTTGTTTTTTTTTAGAAACTACACAGCTTAAAACAAAATATATTTTTTTATTCAGTTGCAGATCAAAAATAATCCTTTTCAAAGACCATTCTATAGTTAGTCTACACAGAACAATATTATGTTATGTAAAGAGAAAAATGAAAGGGTTAAATTGCATAAATTAATATCATTTATTGTAAACAATGTCCATAAAAGTCAATAGTCTGCAAAATATAGTATGAAAAATTACATTAGCGATAAATTTAAACATGATGAAATTGTTGCAAGGTAAAACAATAACTTTGTAAAGAAAAAAAAAAAAAAAAAAAAACAACAACATACCTATATAAGCTTAAGTTGGTTTTTATTCTATGTTTCTATTTAATAAAACTAGTTTTGGGTGAATAGAAATAAGCTAAGCTCAGCTAAAATAATCAAATTTTTATAACAAAAGTTATCCTCCATGAGACCTTCCTTAATGCAGCCCAAACACGCTCATGTTAAATGCCATATTAGTGCAGAATGCCATCAGCTATGGCTCATTTGTGTGTTATATGTATCTGCTTTTGTTGATTGATCAATTGAGTGCTTAAAGATAATGATAATTATTTTGATATTTTTTGAAATTGAGTGTGTATGGGCCGCTTAAGAAGAGCAGTAATAAAAAATACCAATAACCAGCCTCACGACATCAAACATTTTAATTAGCTTAAATTTCAAACAACAAAATGTAATTAAAAGCAATATTAGCAACCAATTCTCTTATCCAAAAAAAAAATCCGGTAGATTTTAAAGTAAGATCTATGAATTCAATAAAATTGACTTTAAAGTCTATTTTTTAGATAAGAAAGTAAATGAGTTATTGCTTACTTATATGTGAAACAAAATTCAGCTTATTCTTTGTTATTTGAAGTCAAAATGAGCAATAATGTTCAATATGGTGGACTCAGCTGTAAGTGTTTGACTATTATTATTCGTTCATTATTTTTGTCAGACAGATTTACTGTATGCGTGTATTCTAACATACGAGTATTAAATATGCTTACCTATCCATTTATACAGCACACATAAATAGTCGTATGTATCTAAGTCTATGTATTTTCTGTTTCATATTTATATTAATTCATTTTACCACCATCGTTAGCGGTTTTGTTATTTACTTCAATTAAAATGATTTTGCAAGTTGCTTCTATAAACAGCAATAATTAAATACAAGCCGCAATAACTCTCTACACATAATTTGTAAAGCATTTGTACATAATTAACTTCATAGAAATGCTACTCATTTGGGTTATGTATTTAGATTTTGAAAAGAAAAAAAATCTTTAGCGAAATTAATTAAAAAATATTTTCATGTAAAATTATTTAGAATTTTAAACAAAAGCTTAGCTTGGAAGATAACAGAGCATATATTTTATCACAGTAATTTGGAGCAGTTTTCGTTACTTCAATCGTTTGACATGAGGGCCAAATTATACCAGGAACACTTATAGTTTTTTTCATGACCCAAAGAGTTTTTTGTAGCCTCATAATAAGTCTATTCTGGTGTACTTGTTTGCGCTCTTAATTCTAATACTAATTGGATATCGTGATTTATTATACGTTTAACAATTCATTTTAAAAAAGTTTTCTACAATAACAGAATTCAATTAAAACTTGAAACGATTTTAGTCTCTTAAAGATTTTCATTTATAAAACAAACCCAAATAACGCAACATCAACTTTTTGCAATTTGAAAACTCAATTTTGACCACATGTTTTATTGTGATAAATAATAAATTTTTTTTACGATTGCTTTTGCTTAAAAATCGCAAAGAAGTCCTGAAATCTAATGTTTTTAGTTATATTTTTGATTCTTTAGCGAATATGAAATTTATTGATGATACAAATGGTGTTCGTGAGCAAAAAGGGTTTTTCACAAATTTTTTTAAAGTTAATTTCAATATTTTTTACATTTTAAAAAATATTTAAATAAATATCTTATTAAAAGATGATTAAATTCCTAAAATAAAAAAAAAATCTATTTGGTTGTTGAAGGGTTACAAAAATTAACTATTTACTAGGCAAAATTTAATTAGAAGGAGGTTGCCAAACACAAACATTTTTAAATGTTTCTTTTCTTTTTTTTTTCTTTGTTAGTAAAGGCAATATAATTTGCAGCCCTTAATTATCAATTTTAATTATTAGTTCTTCTTTATATGCTGTTTCCATAACACAAGTAAGCAAATCGTCTACAATTTTTATATGAATCATATTAGTCGTTTTTCACAACAATTTTCCAGACGAGTCAAGTGCTATGTTATGATAACAAGACCTTAATTTTGTAATTTTCTGTAATATTCTGCCACTAAAGTTTTTTTGTTTTTCTTTTTTTATTTTATTTCATTTCCAATTTTAAATAACAAATATTTTTTTTTGAATCAAATGAATAATTTTTTTTTTGTAAAATTTAGCAGAAATAATTTCTATGAATTTTTTTTTATATAAATGTGTGAGTGGGTTATTGAGTGTATATTCGCTTTGACCACTAATGCCACTGCAAATTCGTGTACGGTGTAAATCTCTGTTGTTATCAGTGGTTGATTGCCGCTTAACAAATACGTGCAGTGACTGTAAATACGAGTACATACACACTTGCACTCAATTGACATTTTAGAGTTTATGCGGTTGTTTTAAATTTACTTTTATGTGTTTTCCAAATACATACATGATGTTCAACATGACATGACATTCGTTTGTAAATTTTGTTAATAAATTATAAAACTCTTACTATGATTTTTGGTTATTTTTGGAACAGAAAACGCTTAATAAATTTATAAAATTTTTTTGGGTTTCTAGTTTTGAGTTTGTAATAGAATAGAGCAGAAAAAGCAACAGCAAGAGTTAAGAAAAAATTATAAAAAAAATCCTTTTTGGCTTCTATGGTTCGTCCGGAATTCGCAAAAATTTGCCGAGAGCAACAGCACTGGAGTATTTAGAAATTTAAAAAAGTTTAAAAAATAATTCAAAGTAACTTCTGATTTATTTGGGCGATAATTAGATTACAAATCTAGATCACCTTCCCTTTAAATGATATGCGTTCCATCTCGTAATGTATAGGAGAAATATAAGTGCATAGGTAGAAATATTTATAAATATTTTGATTTCTCAAGAAGATTACTGGATGGAGAAGGTCGTCTAGATATGTATTCTACCGCCCAAATACTCAGAAGTTATTTTTGATTTTTATTAAATTTTTTTTTTTTAATTTTCATATACCCCAGTGCTATTGCTTTGAGGGCGACTTCTGGAGGAACCATAGAAGATTACAGGTGACACATATATTGTTTTAAAGGGAAGGTTGCCTAAATTTGTGATCTACTTTCCAAATACTCAAAAATTGTTTTGGATTATTTTTAAAAAATTTTTGAAATGCCATAAGGCATTTTTACCATTCTCCATTTAGCAGAGGTACTGTTACCGATTTTACCCATGCAAATTAATGAAACCAAAGTTAATTAAAATTTAAAAAAAATTTTCTTTGTATAAATTTAAAATTTTTTTTTAACTTCCATCTAGCCCAGTGCTATTGCTTTGAGAAAAATTAACCATTTCCGGACGAACCATAGGAGATTTCGAGATGGCACAAACATAGTTTTAAAAGTAAAGTCGTCAAACTTTATAGGCTAATGCCCAAAAACTCAAAAGTTACTTGGATTATTTTAAAAAAATTTTTAAATTTCGATTCAAGGGATTCTGCTGAATTTTGGTCCAGAGTATAATGTGTAAAAAAAACCTGTGTACTATTTTTTTTAGTTTATAACACAGATGTTATGATTGTTAAATTTAAATAAAAAACATGTTTTGATGCAAGTTTTAAAAAAAAAGACAATCAAAATCACTAGTTAATTATCACACCTTTCCATCTTAATATTTTCAACTAAACCCATAAAAATAATTTAGTACGTGTGTGTGTGTATGTTTAAGGGTGTGGTACGTGTCTTATACACGTTTTCACTTTTCAATATAAAATAGCCTTTAGCTATTTGACTCCCCTTAATACACTTTCTTTTAATTATTTCATATCATTTGTTTCTTTATTAAATTTTAAGGTAGATGCCGTGTGATTTGTTGAACGAAATACATGTAATTTCCGGAAAACAATAAAGTAACTCTTTGAATAAAAATAAAAAAAAATTAAAAAGAAGAAAACAACCACATGTGGGTTCATATGAATAGAGTGATAATTTGCAATTCATACAATTTTGTATACAGATTTGTCCAAAGGCAAAACATTTAAAATTAAATTGAAATAAAGTTTTGCAATTAAGCTTGATTTAGCTTAAAAAGTGTTAATAAAATTCTTTAATTGTTGCCGAAGACTTTTTTTATAAACAATCAATTACGTCTGGTAATTAAAAAAACAATAAAATACTTAAACTGATATTTAGTATAAGTGATATTCTGATTCAAACCTTAAAGCTACTTTTTTATTATTACGGTCAAGAGCTACTACCTTATTACAGAAAGAAGAGGAGGTCACGCCATATATTTTTGCAGTATGAACTAGCTTTCTGCTTAAATTTACAAAACCGCGGGAGAATCGCAAATAAAATAGACTTTGAATTATATTGCCATAAATTTACATGTTTTCACAAAGTTTTGGCAACAAAAAAAAAAAAATAAATATTTTTTCAAGAAAATTTAAAATTTCTTTTTAAAAAATTCATTAAAATTTTGAAATGAATAAAATCTTTAATTTGTTTTCTAATTTTGATGCTTGCATATGATACCAACAAAATGAGTCACATTTCAATAAAAGATAGTAATAAATTTTTTAATTTATTAACAATTACGCTCTGCGCCATACTATAAATTAATTAATAAATTTTGTTTCGTTATTCCAAAATTATAAGTCACAAGGTCTCAAATTCACGAAATTGTGCATGAAAGTTAAGAACAAAATTTAAGATTTTATTCCTTTTAGATTTTCAATTAATTTTTAAAGAAAACATTTTGTAAAAATTTTTAAAAAAAATAATTTTTTTTGTAAAAACTTATCTCAACTTATCTCAAAAACTGCAAGACTGGTAAAAAATTTATTTTATTTTTGATAATCAAGTGTTTTTGTGACTTTAATCAGAGAGCTTATTTTTGAAATATTACAAATTGTATGGCGTAACTTAATTTTTTTCAATACAACGATATGTTTCGAGAGCTACAAGTTTTAGTAAAAAAGTAATTTACTGCAGGTTACTAGCATGAAACCTTAGGCACCACAAAAAAAAATCATTTTGTAGGCCTGTGTTATTATTAGAATTTAATTTTAAGATTAAGGAACTGTTTATAAACAGTAATTAAATTTTAATAAAAAAGTATTAGCTACTTTGATCATCTGATCAGAATTATTATACAGCATAATATGTTTTTTTAGTAGTCAATTTATTTTTTGGTTTGACAGCTGAGAATGTCAGATTGTGCTAACGTTTCCATTCAATAAGTCTAAGTTTACTTTGGAAAAATTAATCTTTTTTCGAAATAGATAGAGCATTTTATCAAAGTATTTTGGCTATGAAAATAAGAAAAATTGCCAAGACAATCCTCAAACAATGAACAAATCATTGTTATGTGCTTTAAAATTAATTGTTTGGTGTAATTTCTATGTTGGCGTTTTCAGCGGTCTTTATTTCTCTCGAAATGATCAAGCACAAAAAAAAATTTCGGTTGCGAGAACTAAATTTGTTTCTAATCAAAAATTCATTTGTGATAACCAAATTTTTTAGTTGTAGCAACTGGAATTCTATTAAAAATATTTCGAGCTGTAAGACCGAATTTTAGGATTAAAAATTTCGATTATCACAACTTAATTTTTGATTGGAAACAAATTTAGTTCTCACAACTGAAGTTGTTTTCTGTGTCTGGCAAGTGCTGATAGATTTTTTTAATTAAATTTAATAGCGACCTGTAATACAGAAAATATCGATTTATTGCTAAATCAATTTAGTCACAAATTTACTTCAGCAGTGCTCCTTTTCAGTGGTCTTCCGGTTCGTGAGATTTAACATTTCTGAATAATATTTTTTGATAAGTATTTTATGCCCTAATTTTGTGTAACTCTTAAAGTATTATAAGCCAATATTTAAGTCACCACTAACACTATATAGGACTGTTGAAATGAATCATGTAACTCATAGTTGCGTTGAACATATTAATGCCAGAAAACTGATTTTAAAAATTAATGTCATGAAATTAGCTACCAGATTAAAAAAATTTCATTCCAACCATTTTTCTATCTGGTATCACCATTTTTCAATTCTTAGGCAGCTTAAGCAAACGCCCGTTACTAATACACTCCTCTAACGCAAGTCAAAGCTACAAAAACCAGGATACCAATTAAGATTAATTAAGATAAAAATGTTTCAGGTCACTTTTTATTAATTTTTTTAAATTATAAAATGATCTTAAATTATTCATGTGTAATTAAAAATGTTATGATGCAATTAAATGACCACACATTTTACATACTCGTACACCAACAGTAATACAAATGCGTTTACATAATTATAAGTCAGCGTTAATGAAAGTATGCAAAAGTTTGCTAAAAAAACGTATGTGTATGTAGTTTTGTTTATAACCTATGAATATGAAATTTTATATTTATATTTTTTAGCAACACAACACACACAGTACAGTCTCGTACACACATAGTTTTATAATGATGCTGATAATGTTGTTGCTGTTGATGGCTTATCACTATTATTGCTAATTAAAAGTTTAATAATATACAACAGCTGAATGAAAGGCAAAAAACAAAAACAAAAATCAGATATTCTTATATAAAAGAGAGAGTGGTTGGTTATGCATTATTATTAACAGCAAACAAACACATAAACAACACAATTATTAAGCACAAACACACATAACCAGGCATAAATGCATGCGTGCGTCCACTTGCAGAAAACGTTATTGAAAGCAAAAATTTTTAACAACAACACAAACATGATGATGATAATGTTGATGAAACCACAAATGAGCGGTTGACGGTTATTGTATTGCATTTGTTTGTAATCATTAATTTTGCATAAAACACTATAATGCGAGTATTTATGATGTATTACAATATTAAATAGACAATCACAAAATAACAAAAAAAAAAATTTATATAAAATATAAAACTAATAACAACAACTATCTGCAGTGAAATTGTGCTGTTAAATTAAAATTTTTAAATCGAAAATGTATTGTTCACTATAAAATATGCAAAGCCTAAGAGTAATTTTGCGTTAAATTGCAATAATAAATTTCAAAAATAGAAAAACATGTTTCTTTTTTTTTCTTGTTTAAATTGAATTATTGAAATTGTTTTCTTTTGCAGAGGCTGTGCTGTGATTGATGGGATTTTTTTTTTTAAATAAAAAATGTAGGATAAACAATTTTTATTTACAATGAAATTTACTCAAATTGAAACAATAGGGAGAACAGTTACAGAGCTATAATCAGCTAATAAATGAACTGTTATATATTAAAGTGGTATAAGTCCACTCTTTTTTAAAAATTAGTTACCGGTAATTCTGGTCAGATGCTGTCCTTAAGTTTTTAAGACTATTGCTTACTCGTTATTATTTTTAGGTGGATTAAAATACTTTCAAAAATAAAAGTTAAATTTATTGGCTGCTATTAATCTCTAAAGGTCTTGGCAAATATTTATAAAAGCCAATACGATTTGTATAGCAAAAGAAAAAATTAAAAAATCTTGATTATGACACGTGTTGTCTTTTATTAAAAGCTTAAACCTGGAAAATATGATAGATCAAATATTTAAATAATGAGCACAAACCTTAAAGCAGCTTGCTTAGCACACTACCCACCTGTCTTTGGGGGATCCATGTTATGTGCTTCAAGCTTATTATTGTATATAGCTTATTGTTGTCATGTAAGGCCCTCTTTAGCTAAAATTAAAATTAAATTTGATTAAGATTTGTTAAGATCAAAAAAATTTTTATTATAAAATTTTTTAAATTTAATACTTTTACGGCTTGTTGTTTTATAATAAAAGTTTGTAGTGCAGAGGTCATTGTGAAACTAAGGTAGACTATAGAACCAACTTATAAAATCATTTTATATAAAAAAGTTAATTTATAATAAAATTTTTTCTCTAGTTCAAAAAATTTAAAAAAAATTGGATACTAAATTGTAAGCACAAGTCTTTTTCTTATATTTTCTTTAGAAAATATTTTTTTTATTCTAATATTAAATTGAAATATTTTCTTACTCCCTTTGCATGTTGTAAAATTCAAAATAAATTCATGATTTCGCTGTATATCATTTAAGATTGATTATTTTACATTTTACTTGAGTAATGCTAAAAAAAAAAATTTATAAATAAAACACATTTAAATGACATGTTTTCAGTCAGGGGTTTGAGATTCCTGAACTTCATTGATGGTGGTAATTTTTCTTGTTGTAAAATAACATGCTTTTTGTTTAGCCCTGCTAAAATGATGTACTGCTGTAAGTTTCAGTAGGCCTACAAATAATTATAAGTGAAATAATTAATGGCGAAAAAATTAACAAAAACATTTGTTTAATGAAGAAAGACCCAGAGATTTCTCAAGTTTACTTAAATAATATAGTACATGCCATTCACAAGGCGTTAGTTTTTTTTCTAAATCTGCTGAGAAACTTAAAAAAACCAAGTTCCTGGTTTACAAGTGCATAAAGGTACGAAAAACCGGGTTTTAACATTTAACTCGAGATTTTTAAGATGTTTGGCTAAATCCAAAAACAGATTCTTGTTGTAGTCGACAGCATCTACCAGGTATTTTTTTTTTTGGGTCGCTGCTTAATTATTTTTATTAATGTTTTTTATGACTTTCTTAAAATTAAATTTTATTTTTATAGTTTAATGATTAGACTAAATTTAAAAACAAAAAAAATATTTTGATTGGTTTCATATGAACATTCTTAAAATAGGCTTCATATTCTCTTAAGAAAAATCAGTTAATTGTAAAAACATATAAAAGGCAAATAAATTTTGAAGAAGTTCAACTAGACAGCAAAACATGAATATCATAGTTGTTACAACGGTTTAACATTATGAAAAAAATTTAACTTAAAACTATCCTAGTTAAAAAATATTAGTTAAATAAATTCTTGTTACAGGTTCCTTGTTAAAGAGGACCTATTATTTTTTTAATTAATGAAATTTATATCTAAGCCTTTTCTTTTTGTAAAGCATTCAATAAACGACAGCAACATCAATAAAGTGATTGAGCTCATCAAACTGTTACAAATATAAGAATACCGGCAGAGTTTTTGCAATGATTTTTAAAAATATTGAAAATACTAATAATTAAAAAATAAAAAAAAAATTAAAAATGAATAAAAAAAAAATTAAGGAAAAAAATAGTTTAAATAAATAATAAATAATTGTTTCAATGCGCACTATTTTGATGTATGATCTGTAACAACTTTTTTCAGCGTAACTAATTTCACCCTACACACAGAGTCACACAAAATCCATGGTAAAAATAGAATGCATGATGCTGTATTTTACTTTTTTGATAATTATGAAGTTCATTATAAATAAAAAAAATATTTCTTAATGAATTAAATAAGTGTCCAATTTTAGGTAACTAAAATTTAGAACTTAATTCGTTTGCTACAGTTTGCTGTAAATATGACACTCTTCATATAAACCTGTTTTTTTTTCTATTGAATAACAAATTAAAAAAGTGGTTTTGCATGAATTAAAAAAAAAATATCTATCAACATTTTAATTATAAAAAGTTTCTTTAAAAAAATAATTCCTTTTTTTTTCGATTAAAAATTCAAACGGCAAATCAACAAGAGAATTAAAAAGTGCATTCAAGTAGAAATTTATGTTTTAGTAAAACATTAACGATCAAAAGACTTCCACCGGCTGTATGCTTTCTTTTGCTGTTTTTTTTTTCTTTTTTTTTTCATTATAAATTACAAATATTTAACATTGCAATTTGTTTAAAGTTCGTTTCTGTTAGTTAATACAATGAACAAAATAAAGTAAAATAGAAACTGTAATGAAAGACATTCTCGTTTATATGCAAATTAAAAAGTTTAAGGAAAGAATGAATAATAAAAAAATATTAAAAAAAATAAACTAGAAAACTTAAGTTTTTTGAAAAATATTTCAAGTTTAGTTTGTGTGTCCAAAGTTTAACATTTTAATAAATATTGCAGCAAAAGTTTAAGCAGAAAAAAAAAATAATGCAAAATTAAGATAAAAAACTCAACGAGTTAAACAAATTTTAGGTTAAAAAAAAAGTATTTTTAAAGAGCAAATATTTCTATTGCAAACTTGAAATAATTTTAATAAATTTAAATAAATAAAACTTTAAAATTTTGGCAACGCAAGAGTTTGAATGCTAAGAAATTTAGAAGCACAAGGAAATAAAAAGAAAAATTAAATTGTCTGCTTGATATGAATTTTTATTTTTTTATTTTTAGTTTCTCATTTTATCGGATGTGAATGTAATGGCTGACCTGAGGTTTTCTGATAAGCTTTGACTCATCATTGAGGGCTGAAATAAAAGCCGTCTAGTAACATGGATTAAATGGTGTTTTGACTGTCATCTTTTAGAAGCTTAAGATTACATTTTTAACCATCTACTGAATAATGTAGTGACCTAGACCCATTCTGTATCATTGACTTACCCAAACACATCCTATATCCCAGGTAATTCATTTATAAAATGTGTTGGTTTGCGTAGTGGCCTGAAGGCTTTCAATTAGAATTACAAGATTACACGTGCATCTTGAAGTTTGTGTCTAGAAGCCATAAAAAAAGGTGAAGAGACTTACTTATTATCTTCAGGTGCCCGGCAGACCATGCCAAACTGCTGGCATGCATGCCGATCGTCAAATAACCAGCTTTTACAGCCACTAGTCAGGAGATATCCTTCCTACTCCAATTCTGCATATTAGGTCATAATTGACGCGTAACCTTATACGTTTCTAGACCCTGAGATATAGTATCCGCCTTTACTTGTTAGTAAACAAGAATGTCGCGATACTATATAATGTGTGCCGGGTAGTGGATAAGAGGCGCAGAGAACTCAATAAGTATTATTTAATTATAGTTAATCAATGAGTAAAGAAGCGGACTATCTGTTTAAAAATAAATTTTTTCAAAAATTTTTAAATAAATAATTGTATTATTCAGGTTATTATTATCTAAAACTTAAAAACAAAAAGTAAATAAATAATGTTTGACTAGATTTTTTACTGCTAAGGCCTCTTGCCTTATGCAAATTTCATTTTCTAAATTTCATTTGCAAAACAAATAAATATAAAAAATAAGATTTACATTTTATATGAGTGTACAAATGATACACAATATTGTGTCTTACAATAAATGAAAACATAAAATAAATGAAAGCCAGCAACAGATAATCAATCACAAAGATAAAAAAGTAAATAAATAACTAAAATATATTTTAATTTTTTTCTGTACGTCTGGCTTTTTCTCCTGCATAATGAATAAATAATAATATTTTTATCTAAGACATAAAGGAAATATGAAAACGGAAAAACACGTTATTTCTTTAATTTATAGAGATAGAAGAAAACAAGCGATGAGGCAATAGAAAATATTGGCAAATAATAAATTTATTTTTATAAAATATTTATCACCGTCACACAAACACAAACTCAACAAATATTTTAAAGTTACAAAAATAATTTGTACACTTTTTTTTTAATTCAATATTCAAGAAAATCTTTTGTTCCTTAATTCTTTAACTGAATCAATTCTTACACTTTCAATAAAAAATTAAATTTCGTCTCAGTAAACTGCTTTCGTAATTACTCTTAGCTCAGACTGGTTATTTGTTAAACCTTTTCAACCTTTCTTTTTTATTAAAATAATATTTTTCTTTTCTAATTTATTTCCTTGTTTTACAATATAAACTTAAAATTGGTTTCCTCTTAGCTTTTGTTTTTAATTATTATTTCTGCCCTTCTTTTTAGCTAGTACTTTTCAAATATTACAAAGTTTTTGGGCTTAACGTTTCGGTTCACATCTACAGCAGCTCAGTAAATTTAAAGTATGCCAAAGCAAAGCACAGCCAACAAAAACTTTCAGTTAATTTCTTAACTTTCTTTTGTGAATAATTTTATTTGAGTGGTAGTTGCTTGTTTTCTTATGCTTGTTTTTGTTGTTGTTTTTGCTGCCTTTTGTATTTAAAAAAATGAGGGTAAAAAAGTTTGAATAGCAATTAACAAGTTGCTTAACATTTGATGAAGAAAACTAATATTTTGTTTCAGATTTATTTTTCCTTTTCCACAGCAACATTTACAATAATTATTTGTTGTTTATGGGCCGCTCAATTCCAAAAACAATTGTAAAGGATTTTTTTTGGTATATTTTTATTCTGCTACTGAATCTAGTTAATTATAATTTTTATTTGGCTTTTCTCCAAATGTCAAACGAAAGCAGTCTAACTTAGTATAACAAATTATTGAACACTTAATTTAACAAAAACTTTTCATTCTATTGATTTGTTAAAGTTAAACGACTAAGTAAGTACCACCGCCAGCCAGTAACCTAATGTTGCAAACATTAAAGTGTGTTCAACATAATGAAAAAGAAAATATTTAAATGAAACCTAAATAAAAACTCAAGCAACTTACAAAAATATGCTTTATTAAATCTGTTAATTTACATATTTCTGCATAAAAAAAAAGTTTATTTATTTAATAAAAAAAAAACAGACTCTGTCTCATTATGGGAAAATTTGCTTATAATAAGTCATGTTAAAAGAGAAAAGAATTAAGGTATTTTTGAAAGCTATTTTTAGAATAGAAAACTTTTTCTTTAAATATATCGTTCCACCTCTGAATAACACTGATATAAAATTCAATGACTTATTTGCCTGAATAATTAAATAAAAAAAATATTAATCAAAAAATTAATTATATCAATAAAAAATTTAATGAAATCAATAATCAAATTAATTAAAAATTTAATTGAACATTTTAAATAAATAAATAAATAAATAACTTAATTAAAGTTCAACTGAATCAATTAAAAAATTTAATAAAAAAATAATTCAAAATTTAATTGAGTTTATAAAAAATTTATTATAATAAAATTAAATTGAATCAATTAAAAAACTTAAGCAAAGCAATTAAAACATTTAATCAAATTAATTAAATCAATAAAAAAATTTTATTAAAACAGTTAATTCAAAATTTAATTGAGTTAATCAAAAAATTAATAAAATTATTTAAAAAATTTAATCAAATTAAATAAAAATTTAATTAAATTAATTAACAAATTTAATCAAATTAAATAAACTCTAAATTGAATCAAATAAAAAAATTTTAAAAAGTAAATTAAAAATTTAATTGATATTATAAAAAAAAAATTTAATTGAATCAATTAAAAAATTTAATGACATCATTTAAAAAATTTAATGACATCATTTAAAAAATGTAATTAAATCAATTAAAATATCTAAACAAAGCAATTATAAAATAAAAACACATTAAATTAACCCTTAATTGAATCAAATAAAAAATTTAATAAAAAAAAAATAAATTAAATATTGAATTGAGTTAAAAAAATTTATAAAATCATTTAAAAAATTCGATCAAATTAAATAAAAATTTAATGAAATTAATTAAAATATTTAAATAAATTAATTAAAATATGTAAACGAATTAAATAAGCCCTTAAAAAAATAAAAGTAAAATTTAATTGAGATAATAAAAAAATTAATGAAATTATTTAAAAAATTTATTCAAATTAAAAAAAAATTAATTAAACCAGTTAAAAATATTATTCAATTTAATGCACTGTTTAATTGAATTTTAAAAAACCTTAATTAAAATTTAATTAAGAAAAAAAAATTAATTAACCAACTGAAAACAAAAATAGTCAAGTTACTTGTAATAAAAATTTAAAGAAAACTAATTTTGGAAAAATGAGAAAAGAAATTTATTTAAAAAAAAAAAATTTTATATATAAAAAATTTTTATTTTTAAAGAAAACATGTTCTATTTTTCAACTTTATTTAAAAGACCGAAAGCAAATTTGTATTTGCTTTTTATTTTTCAATGTAGTCTAGGAAAATAATTTGTTAAGCATTAGTAGCCCAAACATGGCTTAAGCCATTAAGTAAAGTGTTCAGTGCTACGAGTTAAATAAGTTTGTATTTATTTAATAAAATTGATTTTTATTTTCTATATTTTCAAATACAATTTAAGCTGTTTCACTTCCTTTTACTCTTTTTTTAGATTTAATTTAGGCAACGTGTGTTAAAATCGTTGTATGTATTCTGAATGTCTATTCATACAATATATAAGAATAAAAATATTTAATATGTATTCTACATTATATCAATACGAGTATATGAGAATGAAGATACATACATAGTAAGTATGTCTGTGTTATTTGCATACTTACAAACACAAAGTGAGTATGTGTAGTTACAATAGCAACAAGAACCTGATTATAATAACGTAATCTATGGCATTTATGCTGAAAGCCATTGTGAAAATGAAAATTATTATCATTTATAATCCTATGAATCTACTTTGTTCCAATTAAGAACATACTCATGCACTCCGACACTTACAAACACACTCGCACGTACATATGCTTAAGTGTGAACACATTTACATGCACATAATTTGAAAAGAGGACACTGGCTAAACTTAGTACTTTACCTTATAAAAGTAACTTTGTGTGTGTGTGTGTGTGTATGAGCATAAGTGTATGCATTATGCTTTTATTATTTGTATATTTATTCTTGTAAAGCTCTTTTCATTAGTTTAAAGCATTACAAAAAAACACATTTAACATTTTAACTTCCACCTCAAATTGTGAAATTTTTTTTTTTTTTTTACAATTACCAACTATCTTTTATTGCAGATGCTGTAGCCCATATACTTTTGCTCTTTTCAACTGAGTCATTAAGTTTTCTTTTTGTATTTTTGTTGGCTGCAATATCAGTGTTAAAACTTTAAGCTCAACAAAATAAATTAAATTAAATTAAATCTTATCAAAATGTTATGTTTTTTGACAATTTTTTTTTTTAATTTTGCTTAAAATAAATTTAAACACCCAAATTGTACACTAAACCCCATTTTTATCACCTGAAACTTTTATATTCATTTATTGAGGTTAAAATTTATTATTTTAAGAAGCTTATGCATCGATTTTAATACAGTAGAACTCGTTTAATTTACAAAAGTTACAAGCCTTGAAAGTTTTAAAAACCCGTGAATGCCTACTTTAATGGCATTTTTAATGGGTGCTCTAAAATTAATAAATCGTTACTGTAAAATAAAACTCACGAAGTACACTTTAAAGCATTTATTGTAGACACACACTTTTTTATAACAATCTCAAAGATACTTTTTTTAACTGTTATAAAATTTATCATGTATGGCAATCTCAGCATCGCTCGTACCATTCGTTAAACTTAACAGCTCAGGCTAGAACCTTCTAGTCAGATATACTGCATGCGAATAAGTAATAAAACCAAAGGTAAACGAACTTTTTAAATCTAGCTAATTGCACTTAACAACATGAATCCTATACAATAATACAGATATGAATTCTACACAATTTATTTTATAACTCACACAGAAGCATTAAGTACACAAATTCTACAACAAATTTGCTATATTTACATACATAAATACAGTTTCTTATTTAAAATTATAACAGGGGGATAACTGTATAATTTTTCGTAACAATATTAAATTATACAGAGCGAGACTTAAACTTCCACAATGCCCAGACATAATGTTTTACAGTGTTATAGGTCAGTAGGTCAAAAACAATGCGATCTGTAAAGTCTGTTGGATAGACAAACTTGTATACAATAAATAAATGGTAATAACTTAGCGGTCAGAGCCTTGTTATTTTCAAAAAGATTAATTTTGCAATACCGTGTAGTTAACATACAAAAATTTTGCAAAGCCCTGATTTTTATAACTGTACTCAATATGAAAATAAGATTTATTAAATTAATTAACTAGTCCACTTTGACAAGGCTAATAAATATTAAAAAATCAATATTTTCTTACTCAAAACGCTCGTCCTGGTATTTAAATTTTGAAGAAATTGTTAGAGCACTTGATAAAATATAAATTTTGTAAAAAATGTCAGATGTAGTTAAATCTTCAGCAAAAACTTTAATATGCACTCAAACTCAGATTACTAAAACAAATCCTTAAGACTGTTTTATATAAATTTTGTTAGTAGCAAAGAATTAAGAAAGTTGTCATTAACATTTGGAATTGAGAGTTGTAAATGAGCATGTGTATACACATGTTGTCATAAAGTTGTCACAAAAATTGTCACTTTCACTAACACAAAAAGAAAAGAATTAATTTAAGAAAACCTAAGTGTATTAACTTCTTAAAGTTTACTTATAGAACACAAGTGGCAAAATATTAGAAAAAACTACTCCTGTCAAAATTATTATAGAGCGAGAAAATTAAGAGCAGCGAAAGCAAAAGAACTTTTCCTTAATCAACTCAAAGTGTTGCCAGCTCATGCTATAGCAACTGCTGTAATTAAATTAGAAATTTTATTCTGATTAAAGTAAAACGTATTAAGAATAAAAATAAATTTAAGAACAAAAAAAAAGGGGGAAAAATTAAGTATTTAGTTAAGGTAGGTAAAAAATTTATTAAAAGGTGGTTTGCTTGAATTAGTAATGGTTTTCTTACGTTTATAGAATTTAATTATAATGGGTGTCTCCCTAAAAGTACACTTTTTAATTAAAAAAAAAAAAATGATATTGACGGTAATTCGTTCAATGGGTATTGAAGCAAAGTGAAGCAAGCCATTTATCAAAAAAAAAAAAAAAAATCATGTTCTCCAATGAAACGCATATCCATCGGACTGGTATCGTGAATACACAAAATGTGTAGAATTTGGGTCTTAAAAAATCTACTTAAATTCCATGAGAAACATATACATCCACAATGAGCAACTTTCTGGTACAGATTTTGGTCAGGCCTTTTTTTAGAAGTTAAAACCAATGAAGATGATGAAGCCATCGATTAATTAAAGCATGAATAGAAAAAGTGCACTCTTACTGGGACACTCATTACTCCGTTTTTTATTATCAAGTTAGTGTTTATGAAAAAGTATGGAAACTATTTTAATTATCACATTTCAAATGTAATAAAAATCTCAAAGTTTCAAAGCTTTGTGGTGTTAAAGGAATAGTCAAGGAAAGCAGAAGTTTTTAGCAAACGCTCATTTATAAGTTTTCTACAACAAGAAAAAAATTACCAAAATATATGATAATATCTGTGCCAATAAAGTAAAACTTTTTATGTCTTATTAACTCATTTTAGAGGACTAGATCCTTAAATCTTTCTTCTTATTAAATTATTTCAATTTTAGCAAACAGACGCTGTATTTGCATAGAAGATGGCTTCATTAGAAGCAGCAATTGGCTTTCACTTCTCTATCTCTATTGCTACCCTTCTTCACTTTCCTCTTACACAGGTATCACTAGGATCAGAGCATTCAAGTGAGCCCCCTCCTGTTTTTCTTATTGGGGGTGCCTGTAACGCCTGCTTTAACCTCTTCATTTGGTTGATATTTTGGTTTTCTCATTGTTTTTGTATGAATTTTTGTTTTGTAGAGATTCCAAATTTGATCAAATATTTGACTTTTAAACGAGCCAACAACAAAATAGTGCAAATTCACAATAAAACAAGTTAAATTCGGCTGTGCCGAGTCTTGTATACACTTCGCTGTGTCAGCGAAGCAGCCTTCTACAATATCAAAAAAATACAAAAAAAAAAAAAAAAAAACAAATTAAGAGAGTGAATTTTAATATTTTATAAAGTTCGTTTGAAGACTAATTTATTAAAATTATAGGAATAGCTTCTAAAATTCTAAAACAAAAAATTCTGCTTAATAAAAAAATAATTTTCTCAGCAAATTTTTTGCTTTCTTTTTTTTAATTAGCTTTGAATAAAGTACAGCTGGACGTATACGTGATACTTTAATTTACCATGTAACAGCCAAATAACTTATACGTACTAGTGCTCTAAAAAATTGTTTTAATTAAAAATTCTCCAAAAAAATATTTTATTTTTTTTTTCTAAACTAAAACTGCAAACTTTTACTAAGCTTTTAAAATAAAGTTTAACAAAATAGTTAAGATACATTTTAGAACTTTATTATTATTCAGTTTTATTTCAATTTACCAATATTTTGTAGACTAAAATAAATTAAACAAAAAAAAAAAATAAAAATATAGACACTTAAGTTTAATTTTCTGCTATACTCTTGAAAACTAGACACACAGTTAGAAAGACAGACAGAGAGTCAGTTAATGGTATGTGTTTATGTTTAACTGACTGCATAAATTTAATAATGGCAACATTTTTCCTAGTTGAACAATTTTATTTGAAACTCATTTTAATGAAAGACTGCACCTCAATAAAACTTCAAAGTTGGAGAAAAGCTCTACTAAACTCATACAACTGTGAAATATAAAAATATAATGTGGGGGCCAACAAAGAATTTTTCATACAATACAATTGCAGAATATTGTAAAATTTCAATCTATAAAATGCACACACACACACACGCACACACAAAAGAGAAAATGAAAGAAAGAAATGAGAAATAAGTAAAAAATATTTCAACATTTGCATCATAGCGAATATTTATTTATTTATGTTTTTTGCATGCATAAAAAGCACATGAGCTTAGACATTTTTTTTTATCTAGATTTTATAAAATTCACACACATACAAGAAATGTGTTTCTGTTTTATATTTTTAATTTATTTAATGTCTAGTGACTTTAAAATTGTTAAAGACTATTTATTTCCTTCTCAACATTTTCAAAACTTTATTTTCCATTTTCCTGCATTTTAGCTAATGAGCCTTTCCACAGCATCATTTCCTGTGCAACAAAATCTACATTTTATAAAATCTCTAAAAGGAAAACATCATTTTACAAAACTTTTGTTTGTTAAAAAGTAAATTTGATTAATTGATTAATATTTGCCATCCTAACAACTTCCCTATACACCCAAATCAAATAATAAAAGAAAGAAATTTTTATCAACTCAACCACTGTTACAGAGATGAAATTTTTGCAAAAGTTTTACAAAATAAATAAAAGTTATTTTTAAAAGAAAAAGGTTTATAGTTGTACATAAAAATATATTTTTAAATTTATTTGTTTTGTAACGAATTTTAATAATATCAAGCTCTTAGCCGCTCATCTAAATAAGTTTTAGTGGCTTAAGGCTCACGAATATATACATAAACATATTTTTAACAGTTACACTGTAGCAAAAATCACGTTCCAATATCACTTATGTTGTGGATGTTGTAGTCATTTTAACACCATCCGGTTGTCTATTTTATTGACAACGAGTGTTTTAAATTTTTAACAAGCGTGTACAACTCGACAACTGTTGATTGTCAACTTAGAAAAAAGCTATGATTTTAAATACATTTCTAACAACAAGTGTTGTCAACTTGCTAATGAATGTTGTAAACTTCTAATTTAATTACCAACCTTGTCAAATTGACAACAAAATGTTGTAAAATTTACAACTTATTAAAAAACGTTGTTAAATTGTTAAGCAAATGGTGTTGATTTATCACCGGTATGGTATCATTTTGACACCACTATGTTATCAATTCTGCAACGCTATATTGACAATAATTCGTTGTTAAAATGACACCATGCGTTGTCTAAGTGAGCACCGTTTGTGATCATTTTGAAAACGTATAGTGTAATTTTTTTTCTGACTGTATTTTGCTTAGTTATAAATATACATATGAAATTTAAAACTCCCCTTCTTTTTTTAAGGAAAGGCTAGCAAATAACATTCATAGCAAAAGTTTTTCTTCTTAGAACTATTGCTTATATTTAGCTTGATAAAATTGTGTGTATTTTACTATTTATGTCACTAGTTTTTTGTACGTTTGTAGTTTTTTTTTTTAATCTTTTTCACTTTTGTTTGTGTTGCAATAAATTAGCTTTTTTGTTAACTGCAGTTACATCCTCTACTATTTACTAGCAATTTTTTTGAGTGTTTTTCTTCTAATTTTTTGTTGTTGCTGCGGTATATACCATTTTTCATCGTTGCCTTAAATTTCAAATACTTACACACACACACACATTGTACGCTTACATCTTTCAACTTTCTTTAGCATTCTTCCGCTAGCAAAAATAAAAGCACAAGAAAGGTAACGAAATGATAAACAACCGCCAACAACAGCTCAACACCATGATGACATGCACGCATCACTTCGTCAAACAATACACTAACAAACTCTAACACCAATACCTAAATAACAATACAATAATAAGAGCAACATATTTCAAGGCAAAACAATGAATTTATTAAAATAAACGAACAACATAAAAACATTATTTATTTTGCACTTAAAGTGTGTAAATGAAAGAGGGAGGGCTGTGCAATAAAAATAGTTTCGATTGAAAAAGAAAAATTCTAATGAAAAGGAATCAACTTTTTAGGAATTTATTTTAATAAGCATAATAGTAGATACTAATAGTCTTGTAAGAAAATGGATTTTTTCCTTTAATTTTAAATACTTTGCAACTTCCAACAACTTACGAAATTTATTGTTTTTCAAAATTGGTCCAGGACATTCTGCTCAATAAAGTCCAAGATTAGGGAGTGACTGTAAAGAGAGTCGCAAAAATATTTATTGGTCAGTATAGCTAAAACATTCGTGACATTCTGTTCTTAAAAAGAATATATTACTTACTGAGTCTGAGTTGGTTAAAAATTCATGGCTGGGAATTACATAGTATTAAAACACTTGGCAATATCATAGAATCAGTTTAAATGACTACTAAAGCTTTTGTAACAAATACAAATGACCCAAGTTGGACCCGTTTTAATGACAGACAAATCATTCAAGGAACACTTTGGGTTCTTAACGCTACTAGACTTACAGTCCAAACTATATTGGAGCGCTCTATTTATATTAAAGCATCACCCTTAAATAAGAGCGCTGGCTCTATTGCTAATCATTGTGTTTAATAAAACTCACTACGGACAGACAAAAATAGAGTTAAAAATACTAAATTAAAAAAAAAAAATATTTGGCAGCTACTAGACGCGCTATCAAAATTGGATCAGGGTTCTTGCCGTACTATTTAGTTATGCTCCCGAAGTTTTGTGTGGGCATGAGAATTTTTATCAGCTAAAAAACATTTGCTTCTGAGTGCAAAAATCAGCTTATAGTTCTAGTACAAAATTTTTTTTTTTTTGCTAACTTACACAATAATCAGTAATTTCAAGAAAAATAACTCGTACACACCTCGTATGTAAGACGTTCATTCTAGAAAAAACCTTAAAAACAAAAGTCATCACCTTTAAGGTTGGCATGCCTGAGTAAATTATGATTTTTCTTCTTTACTTTTTTACCTTTTGCTACGCATTTATTTTTACCACAATTTTATGTCTTATTTTGTTTTATTCTATGTCAGTTAAAGTAGGTGTGTGTGTGTGTGTGCTTTCATCTTGCTACTCTCATTACTTAAATAATTTTTTTTTTGTTTTTCTAAGAAACAAAGTAATTTGAACTGAGTATAAAATACTGCCATAGAAAATCACTAGTTTATCATTGCTTTTGTAATGTTACACGTTCATTTGGCTTGGCTGTTGCTACTGCTGGTGCCGGTGCCACTTTTACTGTTGCTATTGTTTAATAATACCACACTTAGAACAATGATAAAATAAAAACAAATGAAGCCAGTCAAAGCATGTGAAATGAGGAGAATAAAAGAGACTTTAAAATACCCTACTCGTTTAGAGATTTTAATAAAATTTTATTTTTAAAGACTACAAAAATCTGCAAACAATTTTCATTTAAGATCTGGACCTCTAAATTATAGCTCCAGATTATTAGTTTACCTGGCTGCCAGCAACCATGAATTTGATTTACAAAATTCAGTTGATAAATTTTTTTTTTTTTAATAAGACAATTATATTACGAAAACTACAAAATCAAGCGATTTAAAGCCAAGCACTTAAACAAAAAATATTATAAAATAAAAATCCATAGTGTGAGGGCTATAAAATTAATAGAATTGCTAAAAAACTGAAATCATATAAAAGGAAGTTTCATGAAAATATTTTAAAATTGTTTTTTAAACCAATCAATTTCTTAGCTGAAGAAGCACATCATTCGAAAAATGTAAACACAAAACTAAGTCCCAACTATAAAAATAAAAACTTGAAAAATATTTCACACAAGTTTTATGGAATTAAAAATATTGCTAAGCTAAATGCAACTTTATAATTTCATTTTTAAAGACTTGCAACAGCTCATATACTCGTATAAGGCCTAATTAGAAGCAATTAACTTTTTTCCGAATTTAATTTATATTAACAGGTTTCAAACCAGAGAATCTTCAGTTAAAAAACACAACTCATTATTTAACAACTTCTACCAAGAAACTGTGTTGGGTTTTAATGAATCAGTTTTTGTTTTAAAATTACTTCAATCAATTCATTAATTAATTGGTATGCATAATATGTGTAAGCACACATATATGAAAACAGGCAGCTAAATTTTCTTGACATAGTACGATACTTATGCTGTTCATTTAACAATTTTTATTAATAATTGTAAACCATTGTTCTTTATGATATGGAATTCCTTCCTTGTTTTGAAAATTTAACAATTTAGTTAAATTTTGCTGCTTAATCTCTTAAAACTCACATGGAAATGGTTTTTGCCATATTAAAAAAAAATTTTTTTAAGCAATCATATCAGTGTGGTAAGGAAGTTCGTGTCCTAAGTTTCTTTTTTTTCATGACCAATACATGAGTTTGTGTGCTAAGTCTTTTACACCTATTAGACAGGAAATTTCATATTTTAAGGTTTTTTATTTATAAACAAGGTGGGCCAAAAGAAGTCATCCGATGTTGTTTGGCTCTAATTTTTTTTTTTTTTAATGAAAATTAAATGTGTGCCGTTACTCCATCCTGTTGGAACCACATGTCTTCCTGTCTTAATTCGTTTAATAGCGGTAGAAAAAACTCGGTTAACATGGCCCTATAGCGCTCACCGTCCACTGTTGTCGTTTGACCAGACCGATGACTCCTCCAGCTTGAACAGTGCACCATGCGGCTCCTCGTGCATCACTCGTAGATTTTCCGTGCCCCAGGAGCGATCGTATTGCTTGTTCACGTACCCGTTGAGGTGGAATTATGCCTCGTCGCTCATTATGATTTTGGTCGAAAGATCGGCCACTTCGATTATTCCGCGTTCTTAAGGAGTGTATCGCTCCATGGCTTGTTCACTTGTATTCTACATCTGTATAGTTCATAAATGTCAACACAGATTTTACATTGGCCGCCATTTGCAAAAATAATAGCATCTTCGAATAATGTGATTTCTTTCAGCCCCCCTTGTACAATACTTAGGTTCATGTCCTAAGTCTTTTATATTTTAAATGTATGAAACATAAGTTCTTTATATCTGTACGGTAAGAAAGCTCGTGTCTTAAGTTTTTTATTCATGAACAATACTTGAGTTCGTCTGCCAAGTCGTTTATATTTATTGAACAGACAAGTTCTTTGATTTGGTTTATGTGTATATAAATTATAGAAATTTTATTTATAATTATAATTTTGTATTTAAACATAGATTTTGTTCATATATGAGTTTAACTGAGTTTAAGAATAACATTAAGTTAGATTTAAATACATTGGAGAAGTGATGTCTTTGAGGGCTTACAGACGACTCTTGCTTGTTACATTGTGTGTAACAGCTCTTACCCTATCTCAGCTGACCATTATTTATAAATTCCGATTTGTATATTATTTTTAGGTTTTTGTTCAAACCAAGTTTGGACAATCTGTGTGATAAGGAAGTTCGTGTCTTAAGGTTCTTGAGAATTGTTGTCGTGTGTTATAAAAAGTTATTTTTTAAAAAGTCACTCCAAAGCTATAATTTTTTTAATATATCTGTGAAAACAGAAAACTGAATAAAATTCTATTTTTAGCTTGTGACTTTATGGCACCGCAGAAGCCAATTTCAATTGTCGCTAATTTATTAAATCATTTGAATAGACTTTTTAAGTTTTGCTAGAAATGCCAACTGTAGCGTACATGAATATAAAAATATAAACAATAAAGAATGACAAATTTACTCACGTTGTTGCTGGTACTGATAAAGATATGCCATTTCAGTTTTCTATATAAAAATGAGTACGTTAATAGTCTCAGGTGCTTTCGCTTGTACTCCTTAGTATTTTCATCTTCTTAATAAAAATATAAGCAGATTTCAACTGGAATGATTTATATTACAATTTTTATATTTTTTAGTTTTAGCAGAAGATGCTATTATTTCAGTTTTACTTTTCTATGCACACTATTAAGTAGTCAGCTTAAATTGTAACTAAATATTTTTAAAGAAATAAGAAATAGAATTTCTTCTTTCACTTAGCAAAGCTGAAATTCAAGATGCTGTAGAATAGTTTTAAATTAGTTGTTGATAGAAACTTTGTTGTCAGCTTACAAATGAAAAATGTTAAAGTGGTTTAAAAATCAATTTAAAATGTTTCAGCAAAAGGATTTAACTATAAATTTGTTTGAATTGGAGAATTGTTCAATTTAATAAAAAATAAAACTTTTGTTGGTGAATATTTCACTATATTCTGACAAAAACAATATGACTACAACACAAGATTATACAAATTCGTTTTATCAAATTGAAACTTTAGTACAAAACGGGCTGTCAAAATTGTATTTTCCCATACATTTTCTATGAACATGATGCTTAACACGTTAATTTAGGTATGACTGTAACTAAATACTAAAAAAACAGCTACAGTCAAAAAATACGCTGTTTATTTTGCTGTCGATTTTTAATTTTATTAAAGCAAAGTGCCATTAATAACACGTATCTTAATACGTTACCTATACTCATCGATAGCTGCTAAAAATCATTTCACGTGTAATTAATTATAAATTTCTTAAGCAAAATTTTCACTTGACTGTTGCTGATGCCACAATATCATTAACTTTATTTCAATATATTATAATTTATTAGATACTTTAGTTTTATGAAAATAACAATATTCGTTGCTGTACTTTGTGTAGAGCAAGACTGAAAATTAACAACAAAAGTTAAATTAACATGAAATAAATTTTATTTTAGTCCATAAAAGGTAGTTGCTTTTTTTTATTATATCAGTGTACTTGTATACCCATTTTATTACTTAAAAAATTTAGTCATTTATTGTAGCATCCTCCTGCGCCCTTTAGTGTTCTTATTTATAACACTTTAAACTTTTTTAATTTATTTTAATGATCTTTTGTGTTTCTTAAATGCTACAGCCGTTGTTTAGTACATATTAAATTGTTGCAGGAGTATTTTATATCAAATAAGAAAAAAAAAACAAAAAAACAGATGGCCCTTTTTGTTAAGTGTAAGACTGGATTTCTTTAATGCTTCACAAGAAAATAGAGTATTTGGTTTTTATAGCTGCTTACCTGCTGAGTAAGACTTTTTTTGTAAATAAAAAAATTTTTTCTTTTTTACAACAAAATATAGACAACATAATAAAAATAAATAAAATTTATATTTAGAGAAACATAAAGGCATAAGCTTTCCACGCCATTTCCTACTACAAAGTAATAAACGTATTTTCGGTTTTTTTTTTTAAACAGCATAAATATTGTTAAAAGCAAAATCTTTTCTTTTTGTGTCAGATTCAATTTTGTTAAAAAAGCCAGGTGTGCTGTAAGAATTTATTAATTTTTTTTTTTTAAAAGCTAACAAGCAGATTTAGCCTCAATAAATAAGAGATAGCATAACATATATTATAAGTTTTTGAAAACAAAAAAAAAATGTTAATATTAAATTCAAAAAGGGCTTCAGAGTTATAAAACTTTATTGAAGTAAGAACCATTAAAAAAAAATTCTTGATATAAAAAAATTTGTATTCGTGGCAATTAGAATCTAAAGTCGGTTAATTTTTTAAAAATATTTTAAATGCACAGCATTCTTATGAACAAAAGTCAGCTTTTAGTAAAGAACTAATTTCTTCTAACTTTTTTCTATTTCATGAAGGGCTATGAACATTCACTGGGATTGTTTTTTTGCCAAAAAAAAAAACTTCTTTAAAACGGAGAATTTTCATAATTAGATTAACTGAAAAAGTATAAAAAAGTAATAACTATTTTTTTTTTTTTATAATTTTACTTAAGCCTAGATTTCCATTTCCGTTACACTTTTTAAAAGTGGTTGAAGTGACTGACTAAAAAGTGAAAAATTTATTAAAATAAAGTATTTCTGGCTTTAAAATTAAAATTTCATCAACGGCAGTTCAGAAACTTATAGTAGAACTTCAGGGGAAATATTTTTTTTTAACCCTCTAACTATTTAAATATATTTTTCATAAGTAGACAAAAAAGTTCGATTAATTAAACAGCAAAACTGTTAAAAGGTTTTACATAAGTTTACTGAAAATATCATAAACCTGAAGCTTCACCTGATAATCTAAGCCGATTCATAATAAAAATTATCTGGCTCAGATATACATTCTCAAAACGCCTTTACACTTGTGTGTATTTCTTTGGTCCCTTCTGCTATATTTTGAAAAATTTTGGATTTTGTTGCACAGTGTTATCAATCACATATCAATGAGTTTCAGTTTCGACATCACTTCTGATAATTTTATAACCTACACTTGTTATATATTTTTGAAGCAACAATAAAACAGCAATAAACTCAATTATGCAAAAGCTTTTTCGCTCTCTACATGTGATAAAGCTTATGAAACAAAGCTTGTGTTGTTACGCTTTTTCTTTAATGTGAATTTTAATTAAATTTATTTTATACGAAATGCTGCTGAATGATTGAAAGCGTACATTTATAACATTTCAAGGTAATTGAAAAACACTTTTGTGGGTCCGCGAAGCAAATACGCATGAAATATTCATTAGGGAGGTTTACTGTAAAGAAGAACATTTTTTTTTAAACATAGATCCAACATTTTATCTATTGTGATACCTTTTGCCTTCCTTGCTGTGATTGTGATCTTTTATTTGATTAGTTGTATCAGCAGTATTTATTCTTGATGCTCCTACTGATACTTCTACCATCATTATATAACTTGTGATAAAATGTATGTAAGGTTCTATTGATAAAAGCCTTATTTGCTTAGTATATATGAACACCAAACATAGTTTTGGTCACAATATGCAAAAAGAATTTAATGTTTGATTTTTTTTATATGAAAGCACAAATATTTTTTTAATAAAACATAACGAACAAATGCATGACAAGCTTCCGTCAAATTTTAAGTGAGTTGAAAAAAACCATCACAAAAATTCTCTGGGTCGCTGTAAATATGGCTTGTTCACAACAAATCACAGTCCAGAATGATTTTGTCGTCCATTTTATAAAAGTTTTTGTTATAACACTTCACTATTTCATCAGAACCTTTTTATTTCAAATAATATTTCGTAATCAAGACATTCTAAAAAATTTACATCAAAAACTCCTTAAGATGAAACTGAACCAAAAGGACCGTTTGATGCAATTTTAATTTTTTATATTTTTTGTTTAATTTTACTTTGAAATTCCTACGTGGATTCAATAAACTTTTCTTATTGTTGTAAGAGTAAGTAAAAGAGTGCGACTTATTTCATCTAATTGACTTACAATCAATAACTTTCCGTTTACCACACTTTAGACACAGAATTCTAGCGCTTCTCTTTTTAAGTTTTTGAGTGTAACACAAAACCATTTCGAGAGAAAATAAAATGTTGTTGTGGCCAAATTAAAACGGTATTATTATCATAATTATAGACGACAAACGCCTGCGACCTGTAAGAGGTACTAACTGAAACAATGCAAAACTTCTCACAAATCGCGTAATTGTTGTGAGACTCCGTTTACTTATCAAAGTTTTCAGGGGTCAGTGTCCCGCAGACTAGGCAGCTAATTCTGAGTTTTTGCAGTGCTGAGTGAGCACACTACGTGTTGGACAGAAACTACAAGAGGCATTATGCACACCAACAAGACGGGGAAATTTTAATTAAATTGAAAAAAAAAAATTAATGAAATTTACAAAAAATTTAAAAAAAAAAAATTTATGAAATTAAAATTAAATTTAATTATAAAAAATTTCATTAAATTTTAAAACAAACTTGTCTTACAAATTTGTATTCGTATTTGTGTTTTTATAAATTTTATTTAAATAGCGTTAAGGATTTTTATGAAAATTTTTTAAAATTAATAAAAATATTTTTACATTAACAACAGTATTTGATTTTAGCACAACTGTCAAAAAAATGTCTGTCTATCTTAGCTACTAGTATGATTTTTATTATACCAAAAAAAAAAGTCAATATTTGTATGTCTCGTACTATAGAAATCATTTTCCGCAACTGTAGTGGACTCTGCTAATGTATGTGTACATAAATACTAACATGATGATAAAAACACTTAAATAAATTTACTCTCACATATACACATGAGCACATACATGCATTCATTAATTACTGATGCATGCAACAGTAAGTATTCAAAATACACTTGAGTTAAGATGATGGCAAATGTAATTTAATTATTAACAACTATAAGACAAGTTTAACTGTACATACAAACACACTCACATAATAAATATAAATAAATATTAACACACACATACATACACACTCACACACATTTACATGCATTAAAAGACATCAATGCGTGTGCATGAATATTCTTGTGTATTTTATTTACAAATACGAGTACATTAAAATGTAGCAAAATGGAGGAAAATAAATTCTCTACAAAAAAAAAAAAAAAAAAACGTTTTCTTTAATAGAAATGGTACAACAAGCACTCGTTGCAAGACAAGATATAAAAGACATCAAAGCACAAACCATGTCTATCACAAACATAAGTGATTTTATTTATATAAAGAAAGAAATGAAAGAAGGAAAAAAAAAACATTATTTTGAAATGAAATGACAAACAAACTCATAAACTGAGACTCGCAGTAAAATACTAATTCTATTCACATCTAAATGTTATCATTTTAAAAAGAATGTTTATGAACGTCTAAGAATTTTTAAAATAAATTGCATTAGTCTGCATTTGAGCACTTCTATGCACTGTGGCATGCAAGATTGCATTTAAAAAGAAATCACTACAAATTGTTAACAGCACCAGGCTCCAAATAAGATTCAAAATGATTAAATGCAACTAAATTTGCTAAAGAATTTTGAATAAAATTAAGCAATTAGCAAGTTAACAAGAATCAATTGACTAGATAAAAATTGTTAAAAATGTTTTGTGTTTACTTAAGTTTAACAGATTGCTTGAGAGCTGAACCAGTCATGCGGCAGTTAAAAAGCCTCTATAAATTCGAAGGTTATTCTTAAAGCCAGCATAAATGATATCAAACTCTACGTTAAACTGCTGAAGGAACATTGTAGACTCAATTACCGCATGCATAATATTGGTGTAGTACATGATGGTTACTGTCGTTTCTGTCAAGAAGAACAAGGAACGTTGGATCATATTGTGTGCGTCTACCCAACAGTGTAAAAAGGCAGGATCACCTACCTAGTCAGGGTGATATTGGCCACAGAAATAAGCCTTCTATGATCAATGAATCCAATAGTCAACCAGTTCTACTAAGAAGTGTCAGTGGAAGAACTGGTTACCTTTTTGGTCATAACTTGCTTAGTTTTCAAGATATCGATTTGATTTCAATTGCATTAAATAGAAAACCATATTGGCTTTAATTGAAAATTTGTGTTTTGCGGATAGTGCGAAAAAAAATTTTTCGCCAAAAATTACCCCCTTTGCTTTTTCGCAAAAAAAACATTTCGAAAAAGAAAAAAAGTTAGTTAAGGCTATTTTGAAAATGAAAAAAGGCTAGAAAGAAAGCTAGAGGCTAAATCATAAATTTCAAGAAAAAAGGCTAAATCTAGCCTAAAAAAAGCTAAAATGGCAACGCTACCAACAACGATGAAAATTGAAGATAAAAAAACCGACAACAAAATTTATGGCGACAACTGGTTGGCTGGTTGGTTCTCAATTAAAATCGCAATATTCCGTTTTGAACCATCTACTCGCCAAGACTATGTAGCCGTAAGGTGACAATGAGATAGCTGAGAATTTCCCTTAACCTTACTAGTGATATCTCAGGTAGTCCGGCCATCAAATGTGCACCAAGAAATTTGTCTCTCGAAGCCATAAGAGCCAAGCATTCGCAGAGAAGGTAAAAGACCGTCTTCTTAATCTCGCGTGACCGGGCCACCAAATGGAATAAGGGTGGTTATTTGTGATACCCAAACTTAATAAAAAAAAGTATAAAAATTAATAAAAAAAAAAGAAAAATCAAAAACATACAATAAAACTAAGGCCGAGGTATACGGAAATTTCTTTTTTCTAACTTACAGTGAAGGCTAAAAGTTATTTTCTTTTTTTTTTTCAATTAACTTGTTTTGTTATTTTAATTGTGCTGTGCTGAGACTAAGAAATGAATGCATAAATATTTTTTGCTGCCTAGTGTAATTTGTACAAATACTATTTGATGTTTGTCTGTTAAAGAGTGGCACATGTCGTAGATAAGTCTAAAAAAAAAAATCAAAATCCTCATGAACTTATAAATTCTAAAACATACAAACAATTATGATTATGATATGCACGTTTATTATGAAAATTTATTTAAGCATGAAAAACAAAAACAAATTGTTACATTTAAGTATATGAAATGAGTTTTTCAGCTGTAGACTGATTATAACGCTGATAATGATGATATTAAAAATTAAAACTAATAAAAATAAAACCAAGCAACAAGGCCTTAAAACAGCAGTAAGTCAATTAAATAAAATGAAACTAATTGTGTGATTAATGCCAACAGAGCATGAATATGATAATTACTCGTATTTTGCTGCAGCAATGCAAAAGAAAGAAATATTAGTTATACACACACACCCATTCCTAAATTAATTTATTTACTCAGGCATTCATTTTTTTTAAATACTTTTTATAAAATCTTTCTCGCACAGGGGTTTTTTTTTATATGAAAACATAATTGCTGCTATTAAAGTTTTAAGGGATCAAAATTTAATACCTTGCTAAGCCTGCAAAATCTTAATTATTTAAGGAAAAAATGATAAAAGTTCACAAATTAACACTCTATTAAATTGTTGTAAAATATTAAGAAGTAACAAAAACAGCAAAAAAAAGTATTTTTCCCTTTTTTTATTATTTTGTATTAAAATATTTTACAAAGAGTCTTTGGTTTGACTTTTATGCTAGCTGTAGGTTTTTGCTGAGAGCTATTGGTTTAGTAAGAAAATGTATACGTTTTTACCCAAAGGATAATTTAACCTAATTATGTTACAGGAGCAACAACAACACCAATCCAAAAAAAAAAAAAAAAAAAAAAAAAAAAAACAAGGGAAAGATTTAGATACATGCGTGTGTACGTGTACAGCTTAGTATTTTAATATTTTTATTTTTAGTCAAGCATGGTCGAAAATATATCAGGCTACCAAGGCGAATTAATTTGTTTTACAAAAAATAACTTTAATGAAAAATCAAGAACTAAATTATGGCACAGCATAGAAATTTCAAAACAATTTAAAAGGAACTTTTCATCGATTTCGAATAACATAATTTAGCCCCAATTCTTCACTTTATATTCACTATGAAAAGAAGCTTTAAATTACATTTAATAAAAACTTTTAGTGCTGAATATTAAAATGCCGGTGTAGTGGCTTAAAGGAAACGAATAGATAAAGAACACGTTTTATGTTTGGAAAAGAGAAAGGGCCATGAGAGTAAAAGTCAAATGCCAAAAGCAATGTCTGTGTGTGAAATAAATTTTATGATAAAGGATTTTTAAGTTCAAAAAGGATAGTTTATTTAAATGTCAACATTCAAGCAATCAACAGCATAAACAGTTAAGTTACCTCTAAAGATATTTTCTGTATAAAAATTAAAGTTTCAAATTTAAAAAGCAACAAAAACATTTACACAGAGTTAACAAAAACGTTTACACAGACTTAACAAAATAAATAAACTAAAAAGTAACGCAAAATGATTTAGTATTGTTAGAAAAATTTTTAAAACTCAAGTTCGGTTTTTTAAAAAAAGTTTTATTAATTAATTAATAAAATCATTATGGGCTACACTCTTACCTTAACCCATTTCATAACGAAAAATAATATGGGACTCCTTATGAATCTTGTAATTAAAAAGTCATTCCCTTTACAAAGATCTTCAAGGGCTAGTATCCCATTCTCTAGGTTGCTGATTCTAAATATTTACAGTGGTGGGCAAATGCACAGATTTTACTTTACAGCAGCCAAAATAGTTTGTTTACAATGCTTCTTAAGAATATGAAATAGTAAGGCCAAAAACAACAATTTTTCTTATAGCTTTTGTTTAAATCTTTTGCTTTAAAAAAAAAAAAATTTATTTTGGTAGACTTTAAAGTCTACTTTTTGAAAAAATTATATATAAAATTTCGTTGATTTTGATTTGAAGTCTGCGTTATTTTTTTTGGAAAATGGGCTTGGCTTTAATTGTATGCATTCTCGCTTGATATCAAATTGAGTTAATTTTTTCTTTTTTCGTAAATCAAAAAATTATTTTTCTTTAAAATAATAAATCACTGCAATTTTTTCTGTCACTTTTTTTCCAACTAGCACCTCTTTATCTAGTCAAGAGTGATGAAAAAAAAGCATATAAATTGAAAACGTGTGCACTGTTTTAATTTAATTGATTTTTGATTTCGTTTCGCAGCAAGGTTCACTTGCTGGTAGCACAAATAAATAGCCAATTATACACAAATGAAATATTTATTAAAATATCATACTTGTTGGCTATTTTGTCCGCTACCAGCCATCAGCATCAGCAATTAAACGTGACAGAGATATAAAAAAAATATAATGAATATTTTTGACATATTATTGAAATGACTTTGTGAAATGAATAAAAAATTATAACTCCAACTAAAAAATATATTTAAATAAATATGTATTTATTGATTGTGCACTTATTGAAATGTTTTGTAAAAAAAAAAAAAAAAACACAATGACAGTCTATGAAAGGATGCAAGAGTTTGATTTAACTCAAACTTAATAATCGGAATGTATATTATGTCATGTTACGTTACGTTAAGTGGTTATGCTTTAAGATATCGTTATGCGTTATGACATTATGCGTTATACGTTATTTTGTTATGTTAAATTGTTTTTTTTTATATCTTGTTATCACCACATTTGATTTGTCATTTGCAAACACATTCAAGCAAGTGAAAAGCTAAAAATATGGCTGGCTAAGTCACAGATAAATGTAAGCGTTTTATATCTAATTTTCCTTTTCATTTTTCTACATTATGAATAGTTGGAGTTAGATTTATCATGTGGCTATCAGATTATGTAATATTGGTAATACATTTACATCTTATGTTACGTTGTTCTCTTAAATTGAACACTTACGAGTATGTTGTGTTCAATCCAATCATGAATATCCTTTGGAAGTTTTTTTACAGGGAAAAATTTCTTTAAAAAAAAAAATAAATAAATTAAATCAGAGAAATTTTTAATGAATATATGTTTTTTAAATATTACTCTTCTTTTTATAAAATTTTACTCAAGTTAATTTCACCTCTAGACTCAAAATACTCATTTTGTGCTACAGCAAATATTTGGTTTATCTGGAAACTTAATCAATAAAAGCATTTTAAATAATTTTATTCGTTACTTTTTTTTACTTCAATATTTTGCTGCAAAAAAAATATTTTTTTTTGTTTTCAGTGGTTACACACACTAACAATTATCCACATCCCCGTATATACATATATTGTGTACTTATACAATTGAATAGTGGGTGCTTAAATGATTTTTTTTTTTGTTGTATGTACATACATATATTTATAATATGACTTTATTTGCAGGCTTTTTATACCAACGACTGAACACGTAATCGACTGTTTCACTAAGTGTATACATTTCCACCGGTAGTGGTGTCATTATTTACGGCAAACACAATAAGGTTGCAAATTGGTTGAAAAATTCAGTACAAAAACTCAAAATGAGAGAAGCAAAGGAAAAAAAAAACAAAAATGGAATAAATTAAATAAATATTTACTTGCATGTAAAAAATCTTAATTTTGTTTTTGGTAGATATTGCAGTACTTGTACAGTCACTGCCAATGAATTGAGTATTTAGAGCGAAGCGAGTAAAAGGTTTCTTTCTTCCGTCTAATTAAAAAAGTATTTAGATTTTAATTTACCTAAATAAATCAATTAAAAGCAAAATAATTCAGTTTTTAAAAGTTTTAAAATTTTTTTAATTTTTTTTTTTCTTGAAAAACAATTTAATGACAAATTTGCCATTTACAATTCCAAATAATAAATTTATTAAAAAGTGCACATAATTTAAGCAATTATTTTTAAGTATTATTAAATTGTTTGATCAATTTTTTTATATAAAATTCACGGAAGTCGTTAAGTTGTGAATCACCCTAAGTAACCATGAGATTTCTCCACTTAAGGTACATAAAATTTTCAACAAACTTATGTAAAACACTATTAGGAATATTTTAAAAGAACCTTTTAACCCTCTAATTTTCCAATTAATGAATTTTTTTTTGACTTCTAATTACAAAACCTCAAATTTTATTCATAACCTAAAAATATTGCTCGTGAAATTCTTTCATTAAAATTTAACTTAAACTCAAGTTAAATTTCAAAACTTAAAGTATGTTTAAGGGTAATTAATTTTTTTTAAATACTGCAAAATTACTCCCCAAAACTGAACTTTCAGTGACGGTTTATATAAAATAGTGATTTTGCACAAACAGTGGTGTTATTTTCATAAGAATTCGATTTTGTGGTACAGTGTCAGTATTATATTTCTGTTAATAAATATATTCTATTGCTCTATGACTTTTTAGTTCAATAAATTCAAATACATATATTGATATTTGGTTACTATTTACATTATTGTTTCTATAAGTCAGATATTGTAAAATTAAAATATTTATTTTAAGTTGTGATCAAAAAAGAAAATAATAAAAAAAAATTCCATGTACATAAATATGCACTCAACAAAGTTAATAATCCAACCCATATTTTCAAATTTTGGAAATAATGCGTAAATTAGTGTACAAAATCATTTATAAAAATTAAAAAAAAGAAATGTAGTAGAAAATATAAAAATTAACTGCCACACAAAATGTAATTTTACAAAATTGTTTAAAGTTTATTTTGTTGATCTGTTTTTCTCTAAATTTATTTTCTTCTTAAGAAAAGTTTACAAAAACTTTAAAATTTATTTCAAAAAGGTTTTAAAAAATTAAAAAAAAATTCAGTCGAATTTTTTTTTTTTTTTTTTTTTTGTATGTCAGAATTTGGTCAATTGGGTGTAAAACATAATTTACTCATACATACATAATAATAATTCATATTTACAATATGCATGTTTTTAAGCCCCTATCATATTTATTTCATTTTCAACATACACTAGGGTGGAGTTCTTTTCAAGGAAGAAAAAAAGTAATTCAAGTGCTACCAACTTGGCTTAAGCAAAAGACAGGCATGTGCTGTAAGTCACTTTTCCTCAAAGTTAAATTTAAATTTTATCCTGAAGAAGCTACATAAAGTACAAAGCAAAATATTGATAGAAAAAGAAATGTATATCTTAGCCTTACAGGCCATGCTTGCCAATGGAGATGATTTAAAAAAATTCACAATGACACAATTATCACTATGGACTATAATCGCACCGCAACCTTCAAGATCTATTGTGCAGCTTCCACTATCATTTAAAGTAGCCACAATATTTTCTTTATTTAAATTAAAATTGAATAATTTTTTGGGAGCTATCCTATTTATTTCCTTTTCACTATATGTGTCACTGCACAGTGGTCAAAGTAACAATAGTTTTATTGTCTTTAATTATTTAAAAAAATTAAAAATGAACACAAGCAAAATGATTATGTAAACAAAATCTCGCCATATTTTCACAATTTTTTTTGAGTTTTTCAAATCTTTTCAAAATTAAAAAAAAATGGTTATCAAAAATTAGGTCTGGTCAAAAGTAGCAGATACTGACAATCAGTTTCTTTATTTTGCGGTTTTAAAACAGACCCTTAAGCTTTTCAAAAGCAACTACCAAATTTTGTTTAATTTATAAGTGCAGCATGCCCACTGTTTTTCATATCGTTATACAATTTTGTTCAAAAGCATAAAATTATTATGATTATGTAAATAAATATCTATCAATGATTTCTTTTTTTTTTATATTCATAAATTTATTTTTGTGTCTTTTTGCTCATACTACACTGATATATCCATTTCTATTTGTATTTGTATTAGTAATTTGTTATATGACATTTGATTGCAGTATTTGTTTTCTGATGCTCATATTGATGTCAACCCTTTTCTGATTTTTTTTTTCATGTTTGTTGTTGTTGTTGTGGCGGATAGTTTACATCATTTACAAATATTGAATAAAAATTTACATTTCTCAGTTACAAGAATTCTATTTGCCAACTCTGCAAGGGACTGTGCGAATATAAGCTTTTTTGTAAGTGTATAAGCGTATGGATATTTTACATTTTTTTTTTAAATTTTGTACAAATTTTTAAATAAACATTTTATGTAATCAAAGGAACTATTTTTTGTTAAAATAAATAAAAAAAAGGAAACAAAATATGATGAAGGGAAAAATTTCTTCAATAAATTGTATCAATTTCTAAATAGGAATCCTTTGTTATTTACAACACCTTAGTACTCTTTTAGTTAGAAGTAAAAAAAAAAATTTTTGTTTGATTATTATATTTTATTTTTAATTTTAATATTTAATTTTTTCAATATTTTTTTCTTTAAAAATATTTTGCAAAAATATTAAGCAAGCACAAGTGTGTAGTTGTTTAAATACTTTTTTTTTCTCTTGCCGGCAAAGAACGACATCATGCATTAAGACTTTCAAAGTGAAAACGGGAAGAGGGGTTTTTGTTCATTCCTTTTTTATATAATTTTCTAATTAATGGCACTGGCAGAAAAGAAAAGCATAAAAGATTACATGTGTTTGGGTTGTGATTTCTTATATTTTAATACCTCACAAGTGCGTGAACAAGCAACAGAAATAATTTTGTTTTAATGGATTTTATAAATTTAACTTATTAACACTCCGTTTCCACATGCAACTATTGAGTATTGACGGAAATACCGAAAAAATAGTCGAAAATCTTGTAAATTATCTCAAAGCTGTAGAAAATTTTTGTTTTAATTTAAATTTTATATAGAACGGCTAACCCGATTTAGCTAATTTTTTTTTGTTATATGTTCAAAATAACCAAACTTTAATTTTTATGTAAAGAAAACTTAACCACGCCCATTTCTACGCTTATATTTAAAATTTAAGCCCCTTTAAGCTATTTTTTTTTTTAGCTTTTTATGAAAAGAAAAACTCAACACGCCCAATTATACGCCCACTTGTAAAATTTATATCAAATTCTAGAACGGCTGGACCGTCTTTGCATATGTTTTGTTGTACATTCTGCAGAATTTTACAATTTTTTTATAACCATAGGAGATTGTGGGATGTGACACACACCGTTTTAAAGGGAAGGTCTTCTATATTTGCAATCTATCACCTAATTGCGCAGAAATTATATTGGAGTATTTAAAAAAAATTGTATTCTATTGCTCTGAGATATTTGGTCAATTTGCTGACTATGGAACGGAACCTACAACATTTTAAAGGGAAAGTCCTCTATATTTTGCAATCAACAATTGTACTGGTGTATGAATGAAGCCATTCATGTATTTTCCACTATATGAACTTGATTTCTTTGATAGCACTCTATTGCTCTTTCCGAGTACCGGCAAGACACTAAAATATATTAAAATTTTACTGCAGAGTGGTGGTTTTTAATTGAAGAGACTATAAACGGCAAATTGAATGACAATTAATGATATTTTTAACAAAGTTATCTATTTTTGTGTATTTGTAATTTTGTTTCTCTTTTTTTCTAAAATTCTTTTATAAAGCGGGCTGATTTTGTGTGAACTTTCTTCCGTTTCTATAGTTTATAGATTAATTGATTATGACTTGATACTTTAATCTAAAAATTTTAAATGTTATGCGTGTTGTCAGAGAGGTTGATATAAGAAACTTCCAGAGATAGTTAAGGCTGTACTGTGCTTTTTACCCTTAAGAACAAGGTGTGCTGATTACAGTCGACAACTAAAAACATATTGCTGAATTTAAAAAGCTCTTTAAAGGTGAAAGAGCCAATTAAGCATTAAGATGAGTGGTTGACTCTTAATTGACTCACTATTTACTTTATCGATCTAGCTAGTTATTTTTTTTTTTTTTTAAAGCATCAAAGTAAAAGAAAAACACAACCAACTGCACTTTGCAAAGTACTGCTACCATAATAAATATAATGACGTTAAGAAGGAAATTGTATTAAATGACAAGATAAAAGCATTTCTTAGTTGTTTTATGTTTTTCAATTTCATTTTGACTTCAATTGTCATTCATGTGACCTGCCATCAAAGTCAAACAAACTAACATCATTTACTTTCATTATTTTATTGCTTTTTTTTTTTTTTTTTTTGTATTTTTCAGTCTAACATATGCATTTTAGCTTTTTCATAAAAATATTGAAAACATGTTCATACACGCTTACACTCATGAAAGTAATTTGTGTCTGTATGCACGACTATGTAAATTTATTTGTGCTTGATATGTGGGAAAGTGTGCTTGTAAGTGTGTTCTCGTATGCATATAAAAATGTTTTTACATAAAAATATAACATAACATATTCGTAATGTCATAATTTTATAAAAGTGTTTTGTGTGTTACTTGTTGACAGTAAAGGGCAGCAAAGAATTTTATTATAATTAAATTTGAATTGTTTGATTTAATTTTAGCAAAAGTAACTAAAAGCATGTGTTTTTAAAATAAACTGAATTTAATTTACAACAAGCAAAAAAGCATGAAAGTAAAAGAGGCAGGCTTGTCTGTCCAAGAGGGGCTTTGAGTGCTAAAAAAAGCACTCAAAACTTCTTAATATGAAAGTCGAGTTTACCACTTTTTAAATTTTAGATTTTTTATAAAAAAGACTTTAAAACTAAGCCAGTCTTACCATGAAAGTCAAATTTACTTCCTTTCATATCGAAAGAGTCAAGATTGTAATACTATTGCACCAACAACAATATCATATGAGTGCTAAAAAAAAACACTCAAAACTTATAAAAGTCAAGTTCACCACCTCTTATACCGAAAGAGGCAAGATTGTATATCCAATAGGTGCTTAGATTATGTGTAAAAATTCTAGCTGATACTGTTTTTGGTGTACAGCATCTTTTGAGCTTCAGAAAAGGAATGTGTGTTTAAGTGAATAAGCTGTAACAGGTAAACGTTAAAGTTCTTTGAATTTTTTATTTTTTAAACCAAAATACCATTTTCTCAAATCGGTAAATGTAACATTTTTCTTTAGCACAATAACTGGCTCCATCAAATAATACATTAACCAGTCAAATGAAAGAAAAAACCTTAATTTTTTTTTTTTTTTTACTCTTACTTATTGCTGCACACAACTAATACTAGTTTAATAGTAGTTTACTGCTTTATAAAGTTTATTTATTCAAATTAAAGTGCAGAATAATATTAAGAATTCTACGCATTTTCCCCATACATTTCCTTTAGCTAGCAAAATCAACTAAATTTACAAAGTTTTCTTTTTCTTGCAATATGGTTTTCAGAGCCATTGACAGGAGAAAAAAACAAAAAAAAAAAAAAAAAACAGCAAAAAACTTTATAGTAAAACACAAACAAAAACATTTATGTAAAAAGCTTTTAAAGCAGATTTTATAGGGGTATGTAAGCAAGTAAGTCTTGATGTTTGTATTTGTGTTTCTGTTATTATGGCATTAATGATCATCATAACGTTGTTCGTTCTATCATCATATAAATGCTTTCTCCAGTGTATTGAAAATACCTTTCAACTATGTACTTACAAACGTTGTATTAATTTGATTTGAAATCCATTAAAGTGTTACACGGCTACACAGTTTACAAATTTGCAATAAAACGGCAACAGCCACCTCATCATCTCCATGAACATCGACTCGACAGCAACTTTCTTCGACAGCTTTAAAAAATATTATTGGCAACAAAATGAAAAAGAAAAAACATTAGCAGCAAATAAAGTGGTTGCTGAAATGACTCAAAAAACTTTTCGCTAAAATAAAATAAAACATAAAATTTTATATAAAATACAGAGAACTAGAAAAGAAAATTTGATATCTTAGAAAATTTCATTTTGGTCAATTTTAATTTCATTGTGCTTACTGTTCTTTTTGTATTTGTATTTGTATTTTTGTTTTAAATTATCATGAATATTCTATAGGAATTTTTTCCCAAGGAAAATTTTGGTTTTTGTGAAAAAAATTCCTTAAATTAGGGAAATTTTTATGGTAAAAAAGGGAGAAATTTTTTTATGATAAGAGGAAAGGGAAAATTAAAGGGAATATTTATTCTTAATTACGCTAATAAAGTAAGTTAAAGATCTATTTAATTATCAACTGAGCTTTTTAAGTGTTCTTCTGAATTGATTTCTTAACTTATGCAGCCCATACACACTCAATTCCAATACAAGTTCCATGAAAGTCAGGCAATGTAGAATGAAGCTTGTGACGGCTACTATGCAAGTAAATTAAGTAATATTTTATTTTAAAGTTATAGCGAAGAAGGCAACTGTACGACAGCTGTTGAATCTTATTGTTTTTTGTAAAAAAAATACTAAATTAAATTTTATTATTTTTTATCACCATCATCATGGCCTGTTATAGCAACCGGTCTTTTAAGATCTATTGTGCACTGCAGTTGCCAATTACTGCATACAAAACTCTTAAATACTGTAGTATTAGTCATGCCTAATTGTGGGACCAATGTCTTGAAACCTCTAAGCATTCGCACAGAATATGTTTCGACGTTATGCTTGATTCCCGATAGAAACGACGGGAGTAGTTTTGTAACACACCGATTTTACTCTTGTGGTATTTAGCTCAACGTAAAGCTTTATGTCATTTCCTTTAAAGTTTAAAACAACCTCCATCTTAATGGGCTGGAGGTTTATGAGCAGCATTGGCAGAAGCTGGAAGAAAAAAAATTAGTCAAATTTGCAAAAAAAATGGCTAGAAAAAGCTAAGTCCACTCAGAAAAAAAATTAAAAAACTATCGCTTAAAATGCAAAATAATAATTATGATTTTTATAAAAAATTAAGAAGAGAACATACAATGACAAAAACTAAAGAAAAAAAGGTCATTTTAAATATGCTTTCCTTTTTTGGTCATAAATTAATGTTTTTTTTTTAAAAATTAGAAAATTTTTTTCGCACTATTGGCAAAACAAATTATTTCGAATTAAAGCCAATACGTTTGTCTGTCCAACGCAAAAGAAATCAAGTCGATATATTGAAAACTTAGCGAGTTTTGAGAAAAAAGGTAACCAGTTCTACTAAAAAATGGCCGGAGAGAGACAGTAGTAGAACTGGTTAAATGTTTGGTCATAACTTGCTTAGTTTTCAGGATATTGGCTTTAATACAAAATGTTTTTTGAAAAAAAAATTATAAAAAACATTTTTCGCTATTTGGAAAATGAAAAAAGGCTAGGAAAAAAGCTAAAGGCTAAAATAATCTAGCCTAAAAAAGGCTAAAATAGCAACGCTGTTTATGAGTATCTCTTGGGTCTTCGAACAGTCTTGTAGACTTAGTTTCTCCTACTTGCGTAGTATTGCATCAAGTTGTTATTCGCCCTTGTTAGTCAGACAGTCCACCATTTTATTGCCCTTATTCCCTTCATATAATTATATTTTAATTAAATTTTAATTTATTAATTAGTTTTTTGTGTGCTTTGAATTTCATAATTCCATTCTGGCAACTACTGCTTTTCATGCAGTAAGCTTGAAAGTATAAAGCACTACAGCCGCATAAAATAGCAAGAAAAATGTGATGTGAATGATTGTGGAAGTAACAAAAGCCTAACTTGGGCTATGCACAACTACCCAGCAAAATGGAATTAAACTTAGAACTAGAACTATTTCTGCAAAGCTAGAAAATAAAATCAATAAGCTCAAGTGATTTAAATAAAAAAAAAATGTCTTTTAGTTTTTAAATAAATAAAAAATATTAATTACTTAGAGAAACTATTTCTAGTTCCTTTCATACTTTTGCCTTGGAAATGAAAACAAAATTTGAAAGTAGCAGTCGTTAGCTTGTACAGCAGTCAACTCTCTTGTCAAATGTTATTTTCTAATTCATTTTTGCTCCTACACTGCAGGTAATTACACATTCAAAGCCTCCTTTTAATAAGGCCAAACAGTAATATTTTTGTTAAAACTAGTTAACTTTAGTATTTAGAATGCCCAAAGCCAGTTTCAATTATTTTGCAATTATTTTTAGCTCAACAAAATTGTACTAAAAACTTTACTTTCGAAACTAAAAAAAAAAAAAAATAAATGAATAACAACCAAAAAATTAGTACAACAAAAATAATAAAAAAAGTTCAGGTTTTTCCTGCAAAACATCAAGGAACTCAGCAAAATATGATGTCAAATGCAATGAAAACTTTGTTTAGAAGGAACAAAAAATTAAAAATAAAACCATTAAAAAAAATTTGAATGCAAGTTAAAACTGATGCATTGCTAATGTGTATGTTTGTTTGTTTACTTTTATTATTATTATTATTTTTATTTTGAATATAATGAGTAAACTTGAAAACGGTTACTAGGTCAGTAATATTTACATGACCAAACTCAACGAGGTAGACACAAAACCAGGAGCAAAAATCGTTTACGATTATCTTCGTTTGAACGACATTAAATAACATTAAGAGAGTTGAGAAATAAGCATAAAAAGAGAGCTAGAGAGCAGAAATGAATATTTCTTTACAACTAAAAATAGTAATAATAAAGAGAAATGTTGGCTAAAATGAGTAAAAAAAAGTATTTAAATTTAGTACCTACAGCATCCTTTATGTTACGTTACATTCGTTGAGTGAAATTTGTTTTTAGAGACATTTACTTAATGTGACGACAGCCTTAAAGGACAATAATCTTTAAAAGCTGCTCTGTGGCGTTGTAAATGTAACTGGAGCAAATATGAAAATAATATCGTAAAACACGAACTTAAAATGAGAAATAAATTACTTCTGCCGAAGTTAAAAAAAAATTATGACTTGGCAGCTCCTTTAGCTGCTGCTGCTTGTTTCATGTAGTAGCTGATGCTAATGCCATCCATATATTTTAAGCCAGCAAGAGACTGTTTTTGTTTTTGTGCTTTACAGAGACAGCTACAACAAAAAGGACATTCGTGGTGTTGTGAGCATATTTCGGCTTTTACGACACAGCACAATCAACTGAACTGCGTGTGTACTTAAAAGTGTATGTGTATATGCAAGTTTAAGGGTGTCTCTGTGTGATGCTGCATGTTGAGACTTTAATCAACATACACCAAAAATATAAAAAAAAAATAACAACACCAATAATAACAAGACAACTCATGTTTTGGGGTTTAAGGAACGTTATAATTCTAAAATACTTTTAGTACTTATTAGAACGTGTAATGTAACGGTCGCTTTTCCACATAACGAAAAAAGAATTATTTGAAAAATATAAAACAAAAAAAAATTAAAAAAAAAACTAGTAAACGGGTAAATGCTGATATCTAATATTGAGTTGCAAAAAATGTTGAAAAAAAAGAAAATGTGTCTCCAGCAGAGTGTGTAATTGTGTATAAAATTAAGCTGCTTTTTCATCTTTCATATAAATTTCTGCAAAACAAAAAAGCATAAAAGATTTGAATTGAAAAAATCACAGAAAAATAATTAAACTTCATTTACAGAATATTAAAAATATATTTTGTAAAAAATGTGCAAAGCCAGTAGCCAAATTAAGATTAATTTAAATCTAAATAATAAAAGAAAAGAATAAAGGAAAATGATTTTGCTATTTTCACACACATAATAATGAAATAAAATTTGTTGTAAAAGTTATAAAAAATAAAAAACATAAACAAACTATAAAAGAAAAAAAAAGAAACCACTTTCACCATTAAGGATATCTGGTGTTCATTACCCTTCTTATTTACAAGGCAATTATAAAATGATAAAATCTTTAATCTACACCAAAACAAATCCTCACAGCAATTAAGGAATTTTGTTTCCTACAATTGCCATCTCTCACTCTTTTTCTCTCTCTCACTTTCTCTCTTTCTCACTGTGATTTTGTTATAATTCTTATTTTTTACTTATTTAAACCACAGGAAAAACCATAACAGCAACAACAACATCAAGCCACTCAAATTTAATATTTTTTCCGTTAAGATGTTGTTTTGTTGTTTCCGTTACGTTATTACATTTTATTTGATTTCATTTTATTTTAATGATTTTTAGCAAAAAGGAAAACCAAGCAAAACTGCAGCTTTTGTGGAACCTAAAATTTGGTTGCTTCTCCCTTCTTTCTTTTGTGTAAAAGTACACCCAGAAAATATTACTCATTTTATAAAGTTACAAAAAAATATATTTCAATTACAAGTATTCAAATCATATAATAACCAGAGAAAACAACTTCAGTTGTGAGAATTGAAAATCAAAGCTAGAGTTTGAAATATTTTCAAGAGATCTAAATTTTGAATTGCATTATCGAGTTCTGGTTGCTGCAACTAAAAAATTGGATTACAATTACTAAATTATTGATTGCAAAACAAATTTCGTTGCTGCATTCGAAGTTGTTTTCTGCATTTAGAATTCATTAAAAAAAATTGCTTTGTTTTCAAAGCTTATTAAATAAATTTTCCGCACAAATGACATTTTAAGAAAGCAACTTCGATTGTGAGAATCAAATTTTTTGCAATTTAAAATATGCAGTTGGGCTGATGGACTGTTTCAGTTGTGACAAAGGAAATTCAGTTAGGCAGCTTATATTAAACAGACTTAACTTTTAGTTTGTTTTATGAAATTTCGATTGCTACAACCACATAATTTGGCTACAACAACAGAATTTTTAATTGATAACAAATATAGTTGTCACAACCACAATTATTTTCTCTAAGTAATTTTGCAATAGTGTAATTAGACTTATATGTAGCAATAATGGCCGCACTTTCACTAAACTGAAATTCTAATACAGAATCTATGGAATGCAAGACGAAACCTCAGAACATGTACTTTGTGACTGTCCGGGTTTAGGGTCTCGTAGAGCAAGACTTCTTTTGACTCTCAGAAAAATAGGTAGTCTCTCACTAAACAGGATAGTTGGCTGCATTCAAAGCCCAAATCTTGTACAGTGCAAAACATCTAGGTTAAAGTGGCACAATATTGACAATTAGAAATTTCACTCTATTTGAAAGTAAAATTTATAAAAAAATTAATTTAAAAAGATATTTAAGTCTCAGTTAAGTGTATCCCAAATGATAATTTAAAATTACTAAGGCCCCCATTATGGCTTAACGCCAAATTAAAATTTTTCTAAGTCACATGATAAATTTTTGATCAAGTCTTACATTAAAAGATTTTAATAAGTTAAAAGTCAGCTGCTTGCTTTTAAAGTCTAGCTAAAAATCAATAATTTTTTCACAAAATTCTAACTTTAATTATTTTGTGGACTAAGCAAAAAACTTGGGCTATGGTTTCTAAATTTGTTTCCAATTATATATTCAGTTGTGATAATAAAATTTTTTAATACAACTAAATTTTTAACAGCATTATTTAACTAAAAAATTTAATTACAACAACTGAACTTTTAATTGATAAAAAATTTAGTTCTCATAATCCAAGTTATTAAATAAAATAATTCAAACATCATTCCTTTAGGCATTAGAAAAAAAACAACAACACATTTAAACGTAAACTGGAGCAGGAACAAATCACCTGGTTTCTGCGGCCAGCACAGATCAAAATTTAACTAGAAAGAAATTTTAAAAAACGTGGTATTCATAAAGAGCGTTATCCACCTTCAATGAAAACTTAAGGACTGAATCGTGAAATTAATTTTTCATATTAAAAGAAATATTTTTTTATTATATTAGAAACTTATTCTTAAATATTTTTTTAACGAGTAATGGTGACTTTGACCATTCGTTTCTTCTTATTAAATAATTTTTTTTTAATTTCGCCAATTTTTTGCCATCCAAAATAAGGCAAAAATTATTTTAAAAAAAATAAGCAAATGGAATATCAGAATGAAATATTCTGACTCGAAACATAAGGACTTGTAACGAGTGGACAATATCAAGAATTTCGTTTTGCTTTGAGTTAAATAATTTTTAAAATTTCAATTTGAGTTGCTCAATATCGAATGGCCCGATTTCACTGACTATCGTAATAATATATCTAGTCACTGATTGATTTTTTTTAATCTCTGGATTTTCCCTAAAAAATTTACCTACTCATCGAAACTTTTCATAAATTTCACTTTAAAGTCTACACATTTTTTTTTTGTTTGGAAAAAAGGGTTATTTGTTTGAAAAAGATTTAAATTTTTCGAAAAATAAAAAAATTTTCTATCGGTGTCTAGTTGCTTAAGCTTCCTAAAGGCTAAATAAATTTCAATAAAATATATTAATAACAATTAAACAGGTCATAAAGTATAATAACGTAATCACGGTCTGCAAGGTCAGAGATCTTTTTAATAATTTTACAATAATTCGAAAAGTATTTATTGAATTCACTTAAAATTTTTGGAAAATGTTTTGGAGACATCAATCATACTTCAAAATATTGACCAAATAAAACAAAATATTTTTTTTTTAATTTTGTCCTCTTACCGAAACTGATTTGAAATCGTCGTATTAGATATTTAAATGCATCGATTGAAATTTTTGCGTGTAATTATTTGAAAACTTACTTCAACATAAAATATGAGGCTTAAAAAAGATTTTAAATTAGAAAAATTTCAGGCGTAGTTTCGTAGTCTGGCACTTTAAAGTTCACTTTCAATTTAAATAAGAGAAATATTTTTTTTTTTTTTTGTTTTCAGAAAAATAAAATTTTTTAACAAGGAAACTCCAACTTTTTAAGAAGGTTTTTCTTGTATGAAAAGTAGCAACATCACAGTCTCTAATTTTAAAGTTCACTTTTAATTTATTTAATACACAAAAAAGCGAATATATTGTTCTAAAAAAATTTTAAATTAAGTAGTTTATTTATTGGACTTTTTTTGTTCAGAATTTACAATAAAAATATTTTTATTTTATTTTTAATTTAAAAAAAAAATTTTAATTTTTGGCTAGATCCTATCATAAAATATCGAGTAATTTCTTTAAAAATTTATAAATATTTTCATACAAAAAAGACTAGAAATTCGATTTATTTCATTCGATTTTGAAAGCTAAGATTTGGGCTTTAAACTCATTGCAGAAATACAGAAATATTTATAAATAAAATAAATTCATTAAGCAATTGAATTTAAATCTCTTTTTTTTATTTTTTTTTTTTTTTTTTTTTTTTTTTTGTATAAAAATACAAAATTTCTAGTCCTTTTTTTGTAAGAAAATATTTTAAAATTTCAAAAGAACTTACTTGATATCGAATGCCACGGTTTGTATTGAAAGTAATAATAATATGACTATTTTTGTTAAGCTTGAGGTCTTATTTTTCAAAAATTAATTTTATATCGATATTTCGCTGTAATTTGTGTAGCTTCTTCAGGATATAATTTGTTACTTTAATTAAACAAAAATTACAAAAGAAGAAAAAAAATACAAAAAGTAATGATTTCAGTTTAATAAAAATTTAAATCATTTAAGCTGCGAATGCGAATAAGTCAAAAATTAATTTGAAATAAAATTTTAATGAATTCAAATTTTGTAATGAAAAAAACTAGACATATAATTTTTTTAATAATTTAAAATATAATTATATCCTGCCGAAGCTACACAAATTAAAGCGAAATATTGATATAAAAATAAATTTTTGAAAAATAAGACCTCAAGCTTAACAAACTAGTCATATTAAAAAGGTCAAATAAAACTAACTAATAAAGAAAGTAATAATATTTTTTTTTTGTATTTAAAAAACTAATAATAAAATTAGAACATTTCTATTTTAAATTAATAAAAAAATTATATATCTAGTTTTCATTACAAAGTTTGAATTCATTAAAATTTTATTTCAATTAATTTTTTACTTATTCAAATTCGCAGCCTAATTAATTTCAATTTTAATTAAACTAAAATCATTACTTTTTGTATTTTTTTTCTTTTGTTTAATTAAAGTAACAAAAATGAAGTAATACATTTATAAGCCAATGTAACACCACATATGTATGCTAGTGGAAAAAAAAAATCATGACTTGCATAATAAATTTTTGTGGGCTGTTATTTATTTGCATTTGCAATACCAAAAAGGCTACTATTTCTTTCTGTGTAAATAAGCTGAGTAAAAATTTCTTGCTGCTTGGTCGTTACTTTAAATGAAAAAAGAAAATTCATTTTTTTTAAGTCCCCTGAGAAGTTAATCTTTCTTTTCTTAAGTCGTCATCATTAAACGCTATAACTGCAGGCCCTAAAATAAAGAGAAGAACTTTTCAAGGGCAATTAAATACTTATAAAAATAACTTTTTATCTAAATAAATATAAAACTTTATAGCTTTTTGGTTGTGTATTAGCATAGATAAGAGAAATTTAAATTTTATATAAGTAAGAGGAATAGAAATAAAATTACAAGACTCACAAATATAGAGCTCCATTATTAACAATTATGCATTAGCTGAGCATTTACATGTTTTGAAAATGGTCAAAAACTACGTGACTTGTTTTTTTTCCTGCTTTCTAAATAAGCTGTGGTGAGTGTGTTAAACTTAAATATTTAAAAAAGGTAAAAAAAAAATTTTTCTATATAAAAAAAAATAAACTTTTTGAATAACTAGCAAAAGGAAAATTTGAGATGTTATTTTTGAAAGTGGTATAAGTCCATTAAAAAAATAGTTAGAGCTATTTAATTATTTTTGTTAAGTAGACTTACGCCGCTTTCAAAAATAACAGCTCATTTATTAATATGGATGTGCTGTTGTTGTATTTACAAGCATTCAAGTTAAACGACTGAAGTTGTAGGGAAATCTAAAATTTTTTTAAAAGTAAACTTTATATTCAAATAAAAAATACGGTTGAATATGGTCACCGTAAACATAGTTTATTCTCCGTAAAAGTATTATTCTTAATTTAAAGCATTTATTATTATCACCATAAACATGTTTCTAATTATTTTTAACCATACAAGTTTGCCGTCATAATATGGTTGAATTTATCAATTAATATATGTATAGTAAACATGTTTTGATTACCGTAAACGTAATATGTTTAATTAAATGAGAAAAATATGGTTGAAAGTAAATTGCTTTCTATTTTGTTTCTTTAACACAAAACAAATATTTAATTTATGACTAAAGAGGTTTAGTGGCGAATTAAGGCTTCTTAACATCATATGCCATAAATCGAATCCTGGTAGTCAAAAAAAATTTAAGAAAAATTTCAAACCCGCTTTATAAAGCAATAAATAAATAGAAAGGAAAAAGTCAATATAATAAAAAAAAAATTATTTATAGAGAGAAAAATTAAAAACAAAAATTTTTTTTGTCCCTGAAACAATTTTAACTGTTTTGTTTAACCATATATATGGTTAGGTGCAATCATACATCTAACAACATTATATCCCTACCATAATACGGTTGTCTGAACCATATATTTTTTGTGCGTGTAGAGGAAAAGCAATAAGTCACAGAACTTGTGTCTTTACTTGTTATTAAGGTTCTTGTTCAGTCTTTTTTATGTAAATGACTGTGATGTTTTAGGAGGGAATCAATGCTGTTGTACACATCCTTGTGACTTGATATTGAGCTAACCTAAGCAGATTGATTGTGCTGTGTATTATTGCAGCTAATAAAGTAAATAATACGACTGATGCTACAATATTTGTTCCAAAATAGTATAAATAATGTGAATTAGCTGAACAATTAGCTGCGTAATACGCTTTCTTTTCACTAGTCAAAGTATATTGCTTTTAGCACAAAAATATATTTTCACAACTCATGAGACATATTCTCTTGCAACAATTATTTCATCATTTCCTTTGGCTTATAAAAATTTAATATTAAAATTAAAAAATTTTTTTGCAATGCAAATATTTTTGGTAAATTTTTTTAAATACAGCGAAAGAATAAATTTGTAGCATTAATAAAAACACTCAAAATGAAAAAGAATTTGTAATACGTAAACATGTAAATGCATGCATACCAGCCAGCCATAGTCATTCAGTATTAAAAAATAAACTTTTTTTTCGTTTCAGCTTCCTATTTCTTAAAGAAAAAAAAATTAAAAGAAAATGTTTCCTTTTGGTAATTCTAGGCAAGGCGAAAAAAGAATTAAAAAAAATAAAGCAGACATTAGCGCTTGTCAACATTAATTTTTATCAACGCTTGGTCTGCCAAGCATAACCACAAAAACGGAATTAGAAAAGAATTTTTTACTTCTACACATACAAGTCTATTTACATTTATTTGTAAGTGGTATTTTATGCGTAGGTTTTTTTTTAAGGATTTGGCTTAGGATTTGTCTATAACGAAGCTGTATTTTGGCAAGAAAATTTCACTGGCAAAAACAAAAATTCTTGTGTATTTCTTTTTTGTTTGTTTTAAAAGCATTAATATTCTATCCACACATAAATAGTATACATATTCATGCATTTAAGGGAAATATTTATAAATTAAAAAAGAAAAAAAAATTACTTTTAATTTATCTTGTCTTGTCATTTGTTAGTTATTTTATAATAAAATCGTGTTTTATTTTTTTCTTACAAAGCAGAAGAAAACAAAATTACGTGTTAATGAAGCATAAAGGTCGTATTATTTAGTAAGATTATTAGATTATATAGATTTTTTTTTAATGTGTGTGTAAGCGTATATGTTGGCTTTTTTAAACAAATTCTGAAACTAATAGCAAAAAGTAAAGCAGATGATGCTATAATTGTATTTAAAAATAAATGCTTTCAAATTATAATTTAATTATTTTACTTGCTTGCTTGATGTGTGAAAAGAATTCTGAAAAAATTCTGTTAATGGAATTAGTAACGCCTTTATAAAAATACTTTTTTTATGCGTACACAGAGAAAATTATGAGAAAAGTTTTTGCTAACATACTTTTGTTTAAGTTTTGTTTTTATTCTATTTTTTTTTTTTTTTTTTTTTTTGTTCAGCTCTATAATTGTTTTTGTTTGATATTTTGATTCTACGAAAATGATTTTTTTTTCTATTACATAAATATTAGTTCCTATTTTAGTTAAAAAATTAAATGTGTTTATGCAGTTCGTAATTGAATATGATTTTTAGTTTTTTCTGTGTAGATTTTAGTCTTTAAATGGAAGCCAATGATTTAAGTGCTACACAATGACTTAGTTACTTATATATTTTAAAGATAAAAATTTATATTAAAAGGAAAAAATATGTTTGAATGGATTTAATGTGAGGTGGGTGTTTTATAAAAAAAAGGACTTATAAAAGGTGATTTTATAAGAACTATCGGAAATTTAAAAAAAAAAACATATAAAATTCAGAAAAATGCATGAAATATTTATTTGGATCGATAGTTGGGTCGATATAATTTAATGTTTGAAGATTATTTCATGCAAATGTTGGCCGCGGCTACGCCTCAAATGGTCCATCCGCTTAGTCCAATTTTGGCATACTCTTTCCAACATTTCGGCCGGTATCTCACGAATAATGTTGATAATGTTGGCTTCCAGTGCGTCAATCGAAGCGGGCTTGTCCCTATAGACATTAGCCTTAACATAGCCCCACAAAAAATAGTCTAGAGGCGTTAAATCGCACGATCTGGGCGGCCAATTGACTGGTCCCAAGCGTGAAATAAACTGTTCACCGAACTCGCCTCTCAATTGGTCCATTGTTTCGCGTGCTGTGTGGCATGTGGCACCGTCTTGTTGAAACCACATGTCATGCAAGTCAAGCTCTTCCATTTTGGGCAAAAAAAAGTTTGTTATCATCGCACGGTAGCGCTCACCATTCACAGTAACGTTGTGATTCGCATCATCTTTGAAGAAATACGGCCCAATGATGCCGCCAGCCCATAATCCGCACCAAACGGTTGTTTTTTGTAAATGCATTGGTAGCTCTTGCAATGCTTCTGGCTGCTCTTCACTCCAAATACGGAAGTTTTGCTTGTTCACGTATCCATTCAACCAGAAATAAGCCTCGTCGCTGAACACAATTCTTCGATAAAAAAGTGGATCTTCATCTAACTTTTCAAGAGCCCATTCACCAAAAATTTGGCGTTGTGGTAGGTCGTTTGGCTTCAATTCTTGCACCAGTTGTATCTTATAAAGCTTCACACCCAAATCCTTCCGCAAAATTTTCCACGTAGTGGAGTAACAGAGGCCCAATTGCTGCGAACGGCGCCGAATCGATAATTCACGGTCATCACCAACACTGGCCGATACGGCTGCGATATTTTCTTCAGTTCGCACTCTACGTAAGCGTGTTGGTGGTTTAATGTCCAACAATGTAAATTTGGTGCGAAATTTTGTTACAATAGCCCGAATAGAAGCCTCAGTAGGTCGATTAAACTGACCATAAAATGGAAGAAGCGCGCGATGAACTTTCTTAACTGAGCACGCATTTTGGTAATAAAATTCAATAATTTGCAAGCGTTGTTCGTTTGTAAGACGATTCATGATTAAATTATAGACCAAACTGAAGATGTTTGACAGTGACACAAGATACAAAACGTGCGTGAGCTGTCAAAACTAGTGTTGCCAAAAAGATAATAGCAAAAAAATCACTCTTTACTACCACTTCCTACAATATTCTAGTACTACCAAATACACTTACAAACTAATGGATGTCTAATTTTATTTTCATAGATATTCTAGGTGTTGCTATGTGAAATTTTCTTCTTTTCAATTGCTTTCAAAGTTGAAAAACTCCATCAAGGCTTAATTATCGCATTCAATATCAAATACTATCATTAAAAAATCCAATCTTTTTGCATGAAAAAAAACTTTAGCGACGAGCGTTCAAATAAAAAAAAAAAATTAGAAGAAGTGATAGCAAATTCAATTTCAAGAACAAAAACTTAAGTTGGATTTTTCGCAAAATTCTAATTTATCGAATTATGTGTAAGCAGACTTCGGCTGGACTTAAGGATTTCATCATTTTGCGGTTGCAAAAGTTTTATTGTAAAAAATCACAAATTTTGTTTTGACATTATAACTCGGGATATACGAATTTCCCCAAGAAAATCTACTTAATATTTTCTTCTTAGAATTTAGTGTACTAACACAATTTCTTGGTACGTAGAAGCATTAAAATCAAATTAATATTACTCATACGCTCACCATTTCATTACTATTATTTTCTCTGAAAATAATTATGTATTTCAATTTGCATAATATGCTGTCAACACTTATATTCTTTTTTTTAAAGAAGAGTATAAATTATTTGAAATAAACAATTTTAATTTCTAAAATAAATACAGAACAGCAACTGGTGTTCAGCTTATATTATGGTATTAATTTTTCATAGGCAAACTAGTTTTTAGTGCAGAAAGAGAGTCTGAAATATTTTTTTTGGGTTTGTCTAAGTGTTACAGCCCTTTTTAGGCTAGATTTAGCCTTTTTTTCTAGCATTTAGCATAGAAATTTTTTTTTAGCCTTTTTTCTTAGCCTTTTTTCTTTTTCGCAATATTTTTTTGTGGATAGTGCGAAAAATTCTTTTTTTTTATAATTTTTTTAAAAAAAAGTTCATGGTAATTTTTGGCGAAAAAAATTTTTTTAGGACTAATCGCAAAAAAAAGGTTCTAAGTAAAGCCAATACGTCTAGTTATTCAACGCAATAGAAACCAAGTCGATATCTTGAAAACTAAGCAAGTTATGACTATTGCCTCTTACCGGCCACTTTTTAGAAGAACTGGTTATCTTTTTGATCATAACTTGGCAAGTTTTCAATATATCGACTTAATTTCTATTGCGTTGGATAGATAAATATACTGGCTTTAATTTTTTATTTATTTAAATTTTTAATTTAATTTTTTTTAATTAAAAAACAACAACAAGCTATAACCAAAAAGGAAATCATGCTTAAGACGACCTTATTTTCTTTAGTTTTTGTCATTGTGTGTTCTCTTTTTGATTTTTTTATAAAAATTATGATTATTATTTTGAAATTTTGCTCTTATCCAAAAAAAAAGTTGACGTAGACTTTAAAGTAATATTTATGAAAATTTTATATGAAAAATTTCGATAACGTTGACTTTAAAGTCTACGTTAATTTTTTTGGATAAGGGGGTTACCTTTTTCCTAATTTTTGTTGTTGGTGATTTAGCTTTTTCTATCCTTTTTTTTTTTGGGCAAACTTAACTTATTTTTTTTCTAGCTACTGGCAACGCTAGTTCTATATTCAGACACCAAATATTTTATTTAGCAGCGGATTTTTTGCGGATTTTTTAAAACAATTTTCTTTGCTCTTTTTTTGCTGAAGAAGGATTTTCCAATTTAAAAAAAATACCAAAAAAACGCATTTAATAATAAGAAAGAAAATCAATTCCACATTGGAAGAATTATTAATTAAATCGTTTAAATTTTGTTAATTCTGTTAACAAATATTTTTTATCATTGTGATTACAAGAAAAGAAATTTTAATAATTTAATTTTATGGGCTTGACGTTTTATTTTTTTTTTTTATATTTTTTCTATGTGCTTTCTTTTTTTCTTTTGTGATTAAAACAACAAATTTACAAAACAAATTAATAGCCAGACTCCCTATAAAGAAAACTATCGTTCGCTTCTACTTCAGACAACAAACAGCTGATTTGTAGCTCCTTAAAAAAATTTTACCCGACAATTCTAATACAAGGAAAATCTAACTGACTAAAAAATATTTTTTTTTGTACCAAATTGTGGTTTGTATAGCTTATAAGTTCATTATTTAAGATCTAGACCTCAAATGAAAATAATTAACTTGCTCAGTGAGAGCTTTTCTATTTTTCTGGGTCCCAAAAAGAACTCTCCCAGAAGTTTTGCTCTACAAGATTCTAAGGCTAGAAAGTCACAAAATACATGTTCAGAGGCTTAGACACAAAATTTCCATTACCTAAATCAAATATAGCCTATCTTAAAATACTGGTATCTAAGACCACAGTACTAGTTAAAATATCCCTTTAGTAGTCTGAGGTTACACTCTTTGAGCGGCAGTACTCTCCGTTTTTAAAAAATTAATACAAATTAAGCAAATATTAAATTTTTATTTTATTTTTAGCTGGTAAAGGAGTTGAATTTTTTTTTTATTTATTTTACTTCATTCAAGGAACTGTAATAAATATTTTGGTTCATGTATGTAACAATTTCTATAAATACTTATAGGTTGTACAGTTCACTGACTATTATATCTGCTTTGTAATACAGGAAGTCAGATAGGCTGGCAGACGTTCAAATGCACAGGGAGATAAATGTCATGATATACACAAGCTCACTTACATACACACAGAACACAAATCCATTTCATTTACATTTATTTAACTAAAGTGACACATTTTATACTTTTTTATATTCCTTTTTTTTGCCAGGTGTTTGTTATAATTGAAAACATGGAAATAAATACAATTTTTACAACAATGTGTTGCCGCATCCGGCTCAAATTGCGCTGTTGCTTTTCTTGTTACTGTTGCTAATATTATTTTTTTGTTGTTGTTGCTTTTGTTGTTGTTACTGTTGCATTTTATTTATTCCCTTGTTAGTTGAAGTAAATCAGAGTAAACGTGTGTATTAAAAACAGGTGCAAATGGCACGTGCGTATGTGTGATGTTGTTACATAAACAACAAAATAAAGTTTCACTAAATTTATGCAGACAATTGAAAAAAAAACAGAAACCAAGCAATATAAGCAAACTCAACAACATAACGAGAAAATAAACGATTCATTTACTCAGACTTTTTATTCTATTTTTTTTTAATTTTCTTTTTATGAATCTTAATGATTTGTTATTGTGTTTTTATTATTTCTTTTTAGGATAAAGCACTAGAACAGAAAACAACAAAAATATTAGAAAAATTTTTTATTCAAATAAAATGGCTCTTGGGTAAAATTGTGATAACTAAACAGGTGAAAGAATTAAGTTAACAAACAAAAATAAAAATGTTACTGATACAAAAGAATTTAGAAATAAAAAGCAAAACCAAACCAATGGAGGGTATAAATATGGATTCATTATGTCCTTAACACTAACGGCTCACTGTATTTGTAAAAAAAAATATTTTTTTTATGAAAACAAAAGCCTGCTGCTGTAATTTTTCTGGGTAAAAGACACATTTTGTATTAAAAATTAAGCCAAAGATTTCATTTAAAATTTTAAATACTTTCTAACTCATGGTTAAAGCCTCTAGCATATTAAAAGTTGATGGCAAGTATTCAGATTTATTACAAAAAAAATTCATATTCATTTAGAATACCAGGGCTTAAATCGTAGCATTCAATAACGTATGAAAGCGGAAAAATTTAAAACTTTCGATTGAAGATTGGTGAAAGACGTACAAGTTGCATTTATTACTCATACTCATACTATTCATACCCCCCTCCTGCTCATACTTCTACACATGCGAACTCATACAAGTTTAGTTCAACAAGGCAAGTAATTGAAGATAAAATGAAGCAATTTAAAATGTCTATGAAAAAAAAAAAAAAACAACAGCAACACAAAACACTCATTTGAAGAACTCTTGTCTTAATAGAAGTAGCAACTTATATATTCTATTGCAGTCTAAGAAATAAAACATCTACTACGTATGAGGTATAGAGAATATAAAAGCAAGATATTGACTTGATTCTTAATTAAATTAAAAAAATAAATAAATAAAAAGAGAAACAACAGAAGCAATTAAAATTGTATTTAAACAGCTCTTTAAGAAATAAGTTTTCAGTATGTTGCTTTCAGCTAAAAATCGTTCCTCGACAATAAAAGAAACAGATTTTTTTGAAAGTTTAGAATGCCTCGTTATGTTTGGAAAAAATTATCCTTTAAAAATTAAAAATTTTGTATAAAAACACGTTTGTTTCCGTTAAAATTACTACGATATCTGTGAAATTTTGTGTGTGAGCCAATTTAAAAACGACTTGAAGCCAGTTTTGTTGCAGAGTTTCAAACTATTTTTATAATTTAAACATATTGAAATGCTTTGTTTATTAAGCTTGAGATCGTATTATAAATATTTATTTTAATATCAGTATTTCGCTTTAACTTTGTGTAGTTTCTTCAGGATTAATATCAGCATTAATAAACTGAAGAAGAAAGCGAAATACTGATATTAAAATAAATATTTTTAAACTTTAGCTTCTTCAAAATTAATATCAGGGTTAATATCCTGAAAAGTTGGATATTTAAAATTTTAAATTTTTATCGGCTATAGAAAGAGACACTAAATATTTTTTTAAATTTCTGTTTTTATTGAAAAGGTTGCATTTTTGTCATTTAAGAATAGAATACAATATCATTCATATGACCACCATGACTGGCTCTTCAGTAAATATTCGATTCCTTCGGCTCGAATCTTTTCAATGGACATTTCGATTTCATATTTCAACGCTTCCTTTGTCTTGGAATGGTTTGCGTAACTTTTATCCTTAATGGCTCTTTTCAGAAAATAATCCAAAGTGTCAATTTACACCACAATTTAGGCTGATTATTCGATTTTCAAAAACACTGTGTAAAATATCGATAATGAAACCAAATTTAGTCCATATCATTCTTTTGAAATTTTAAAAACAAAAATTGATTGAGCTTGGTACGGCAAAGCTCACTGTTGATGATAACAGTGGTTCATTGCTCATTTTCGAAGAAAAATGGTGCAATGATACCGCCAGTCCAAAATCCACACTAAAAAAAGACTCGTTGTGGATGCATTGGCTTCTAAATAGTCACGTGTGAGTTCCCTGAACGCCATATGAGGCGATTTTGCTTCGCCCATTGTTCGAAGCAATAATGCATCCTTTGTTAAACCAAGTGATATTTTTAAGCATTCATGACCATCATAATTTCGAGAAAAGCTGTAGTTTGCTCAATATTTTATTTTCTTATTTTTAGAAATCAGCTAATTAAGTTAAATTTAAGTTTTTCCACTTCTTCTTAACATAAATTATTTGTTTTATTAATAAAAATAAGTGTTTTTTCAAACAGGTTCCCGGAGAAAGTCAGAGAGAACGAGACTTTTTCATGAAAAAATTTTATAAAAAAAAAAATTATTTTCTCTAGACAAAAACAACGTTAATTAAAAAAAAATAGCTTCTAAGCAAAGTTAAAATCAAAACGAATTTTTATGAATTGACTGCAACTGAAAACAAGTAAAATTGGAAAAGAAAAAAAACTTTAATAAGCAAACAACATCACTGCCAAGTAAATTAAATTAAATTAAGCAAATAATTAATTTTAATAAACCAAAAATTAACAAGCATAACAAAACCAACAAAATCTTCCATTAAATAATTAAAATAATAATAATTTTACTAAAAAGAAAACAAAACAAAAGTAGTTAAAAGGAAAAAAATTGTTGAAAGTCATTCATGGATTCAAATTATCACAAATTTTATGAGACAATAAAGCAAATGGGTAAAAGTAATGCCACCATTATGAAACTTGACAACTTTCATTTAAAAATTTGTGGAAAACGTAAAATACATATTGCGACTTAAAACAATAAGACACAAAGTATTTAACATTAAAAGACTAAGGCAGTGTGGTGGCTTTTTGTTGTCAAGCCATACAACACAATAGCTAAAGTAACAACAACAACAATAACACACATTTACTGTAACAGAATCATCAACAACAAAATGCCTTTTGGATTAAGATTTTATACATTTCTATGGATAACGCTTTCAAACTCATGGCTACCATTCATGCCATTAAAGCCATCAACGTCTTTTCTAACAACATTCTACTCAGCATCATTATCACCACCATCAGCCGCCACCGTCTCCGTCTCAGCACCATCAGCATCATCCTACTACCCATCAAGTGGCATCTTTTACTATCACAATGCCATGTTGGGGGCTGAGGCACAACCATCATCATTAACCGAGAAAATTCCATTAGGTAAGTGAGAAGCTTTAAAGCAAGTACTTAAAAACAAACAAAACAAAACAAAAAGGGAAAAAAATATTCAAAAGTATAGCACACCACATCACCACTATCAGCTAAGCTCAAAAACACACACTTGCATTAAACGAAAATTTTTCAAAAGCGAAAAGGGAAAACACAAAAAACTAAAATAAAATAAAATAAAATAAACCTTTTGCTAAAATACCAAGTAAAGCGAAAAAACAAATGCAAACGTAAAGGATGTTTGAAAACTAAAACAATAAATGGTTAGCGTTAGATACTCGTGCATTCACTCACTAGACAGCCACTGGCGGAATGGCATATGTGTACCACTTTCAGTTTAATGTTTTCTTTTGAGTTTTTTGCTTTCATTTTTCAGCACTGCTCTAGATTTCTAGTTACTTTCTCGAATTCTTCTACTGCAACGGTTTACACAAAACCCAAAAGAAGCAAATATTAAAAAAACCCAAAACTACACATAGAAACTGTTCAAAACAGCGCTCAGTTCCACATTTAAAATACATCCGCAAGCCATGCATGCATGCCATGATGATTGGCACACATTGAAACAAACATTTGTCTCCACTTTCAGTTGAATATTAAAATACAAAACATTTACGAGTACATTCGAGCAAGTGCATATGAACTGCTTTTATTTGACTGGATTCTGTAGTAACACTAAAGCGGCCAACCATATTAAAGGCAAATAACTAAATGTTGGAAACTCTCTTTGGGCTTAGTTGCTGCGTTACTAGGATTTTCACTTTTAGCAAATATTTGAATGAATAAATTTAATAATAATGTTACAGTCAACAACAAAATTTTCTAAGCATTTACCCAGGCAAGACATTTCACTTTAAAATTTATAATTAAAATGGGATAAAAAAATCTTATATAAATAAAACCTATCTAACAAAACAGCTCCTGGCACTTTTTGATTAGTTTATTTTCCAAGTTTTCTATTTTTTATTTTGTACATTTACTTTTTTTTATAAGATAAACTATATTAATTTAACTATTTAATCAACTATTATAAACAGATAAACAGTCCTTGAAATTTTATTAAAAAAAGAACACAGCATTATCAAACACAATCAAATGATTCAGCTAGGCTTGTGTCCAACTTGTTCCGCTGATCTCAAATGATCTCAAATTCGGTCTCGAATATACTAAACATAATATAATTTAAAATTTCAAATGAAACTTTGCATTCTTTACTGTATATTTTTCGTTCATAACTTTATCACTATTTCATTTGAATAACAATTTTTTGTTATTTAACTAAATTTAGAAAAACTCTAATCCCAATGCTTGCACTTTTTAATATTTTAAAATTTAAACTTATATCACCCTTAGGATCTTTGAGGCCGAGTTTGAGATCAGCTGAACGAAAACTTAGATTGAGCTAATAATGTCGTATCTGCAGACTGGTGAAGAATTGCTAGAAGGGTCTTTTTGTATATTAAAAAAATAAATTTAATTTAATTAATTAATATAATTACTTTAATTAATTCAATTAAATTATTTACTACTAAATTTGATAAATTAATTAAATTTAATTAATTTAATTTGATTATTTTATTTATTTTAATTAATTAATATAATTAATTAATTTCATTTAATTCATTTATCAAATTTAGTTAATTTAATTAACTTTTAAATTAATTTAATTAATCGAAATAATTTACGTAATTTAATATATTTATTTAGTTTATATATATTAATTATTTTAATTTATTTAAGTTTTTTTAGTTAATTTTATTAATTTAATTATTTTAATTAAATTAATTAGCTAACTTAAATAAATTAAAATATTTAAATTAATTGTATTATTTAAACTAAATAAATTTATTAAATTAAGTAAATTAATTAATTTAATTAAATAATTTAAGCTGATTAAATTAATTAAATTAATTAAATATGATTAATGAATTAAATTAATTTAATTAATTAAAATAAATTAATTAATTAAATTAATTAACTAATTTATTTAAATTAATTAACTACTTTATTTAAATTAATTAACTACTTTATTTAATTTAATTAACTTAAATAATTTAATTAATTACTTTAATTATTTTTTTAATTTAAGTTACTAAATTTCATTAATTTTATTAATTAATTTAGTGTATATAATTTTTTTAATGACTATGACACAGCTAAAATCTTCGACGCGCACTACTGATTTTTTGAAGTAAAAGATTTGATTTTTACAACGAAACGTATTTATTGTGATTTAAATTAAGCCTTTTTTAATAAGCTTCGATAAAACTTTTTTTGAAAATAATAATACTTAATACTGGCAAATAAGTTTCTAACTACCTATTTAAATCAAACAAGGGCATAATCCAGTCTATGGCATTTCAGTATAAAATTAATTATAATTGACTCCATTATTTTATCAATCTACTGCAAAAATATAGAAAAATTACTACCAAAATTTTTAAACAACAATGAATATCTAACGAAATTCCCAACTAAAATTTCATATACACAAACATAAAACTAAAAATAAAAAGTTATACTTACAGCTAGTACCTTTTGAAATAAATAAATAAATAAAATACATTTTGTGTTCATCTTAATACAAACTAAAATACTTTTAAAAATGAGGACTTTGGGAAAATAAATACACAGCAGTAGACCTCTAAATATGTGAAATTAAGAGTGCTTTTGCATGTACCATTTCAATAAATGCAGGCAGAGAGAGAGAGAGAGAGAGAGAGAGAGAGAGAGAGAGAGAAATACTGTATGTATTTTAAAAGGAGGTAGGTTATGAAATTATAAAACAATTTTAATAATAACCAGCAATTGTCAACCATTTTTTTAGCATAACAGAATCCTTGTTTGTTGAAAATAAAAAAAAAATTAATAAAAAGTGTAATTAAAAAAGAATAATCTTTTTTGAAATATAAACTATATTCTCTTAGATAGCCAGTCGGCTTCAAATGCCTTAGCAAGCCACTACTTCCGATCAAGATTGGTTTGAGATTGCAATAAACAGTTCAATGCTTGAACAGATACTAATCCGGTCACTATAGTGTAGAACTAGATTATGAAGGGTATGAAAACAATGAAATTTTGTGTTCCTAAAAAGAGGCACACGTACTCCCTTTATAGTCTTAAAACCAAGAAGTTAATTTCTACTTTACCGCTCACATGAAAAACAAGAGCTACAAATATACTGAAAAACTGAAATGGATGGTGATTAAAAAAAAAGACTTATTAACTGTTAACGTATTTAACAGTAGACCCGTTTTCGCTACTTAGGACGACATTACCTACAATCGTCGGATATTTGGGAAAAATCACCCAAAGAAGCTTCTGAATTCTTAATGAATACTACGCTCGGGGATGATTTGTAACTTGAGAGTAGTGTCACAATAGGTCTATTTTGGCCGCAGTGACCAGTTTACTTGTTAACGCTCCTCATTCTAATTCTAAGCAGAGGCTACTTTCAGCTTAAAAAAGCAATAACATTAAACTCTAGCCTGAAAAAATAATTAATTATTTGTCAGTCAATGACAGCACTTAATTTATTATTTTAACTTTTTAGTGACATTTCATTAGTTCAATGAAATATTTCTTTAAAAATATGATTATTTCATTGAATCATTAATACAACGTTATCATTCATTGAAATATAATGAATTTTTCATGGACTTAATGGACAAAATTCTTTCAGTGTATATTGAACTGCTAACATGAGTAAATTTTAAGTGTTGTAGGGTTATTGCTGTCCTGTGAGCAGCAGAATTAACTATCTAGAATTTAATAGAATAAATTAATTCTGCTTATAGGGGCTCCTCGTATCACTACAAAAGCATAACCTGTTTTTATATTTTTATTCTAACATAACAAAGAATAAGCAAAAAGATATTCACGTTGTGTTGTATTGGATGCTGTTTTGATAGTTTTGCTAGTTCTCTGAGTTTTTTGTTTTTACTTGCCGTTGCTGTTGAATATCTTTTTTCAATTCTATTCCCTTTTTTTAATGCATTCACTGCATCAACACTTCTAGTTTTATAAGCAAATTTCACATGTAGAAAAAAAATTAAACAAAAAATAAGCACATGCACATACACACTTATTCGTAACTATTTATATCTTGTTAAATAAAATTTACATACACTCGTATGTAACCAAATTGCATGTCCTTTCATAAAAACTGTTGCCATTAGTTTGAACAAATTTTAAAAACGTGACACACAAATTTCATGGAACAAAAAGCCTGACTTTAAACAACACAACAACAAAAACCAAAAAAAAAAAATGTTTTGCAAGTTTTTGTTTAAATTTAGTTCAAGTTCTAATTTGTATAGAAACAGAGCATAAAATAGGAAAGTAAGAGAGAGAGAAAGAGACAAAGGGGAATAGAGAGAGTTATAAAACGAATTTTGTTATTTCAAGTGTGTGCAAACCCTACAGGATTATATAACCACAGAAATATTACTCGTACATACACACATAACCAAAACACATTTTCCATAATAATTTAATTTCAATTTATTTATTTTCTTTTCAAAAATTTTCTACAGCTGCATCGTCATACACAACAACCAACCAACATTTTATTTAATTTCTTATGGATTTCATTGACCTGATTTTTAACTTTATTTTTTTTTTTTTTGCTGTGGCTTTAACAAGAAATCTTAAAGAAAAATTTTGTTTTAATTGAAATACTTTTATTTATTTTGTATTGTCAATTGCATTTTATATACAGCACAAGCACTGCTTGCTGCTAGCAAAAAATCTGAAATTTTATTTTAAATTGTACAGAAAAAAACTCGAAAATCTTTAGAGAGAATTTCAAATTTGAGGTCATGTTTTGGCAGATTAGTATTTTTTTTTTTATTAAATTCAATTAAATTAAAAAAAATTTGTATCTGCAAAAAAAAAATACCAAGAGGAAAGAAATAATTTCATTTATGAACAAAACATTTGAAAAACTAACGTGACAATTTCATAATAAATTTTATAAAATTTAATTTAAAAATTTTGCTTGTTAAAAATATTATTTTAAATTTAATAAAGAAAAGGACTTACATCCAATTATCCTAATAAATTTGCTGTTCAATACAATTGTTCTTTGTTAGACAACAATATATTTCTGCATGACCCTTCCTTATGTAACTGATAAGATTTAAAAGAATTTAATAAAATTAAATAAAATTTTAAGAGAAGCTGAATTGCTGTCTTGAGCATCTTTTATTTTTTTTAGACAAAAGAAGGAATTTCTTGCAAATTAATTTAATTTCGAATGCAAAGATTTTTGTCTAATTAGAGCTTCATGTAATAAAAAGACTTATTTACTCTGAGCCTTAGAATGTCATTCCATTAAACTTTACATGGTACAACTGACATAACATTGTCTCACTTACTACCACATGCATGATGGCCATCCTTAATAAAGGGATCTTCAGCGGTTGAAAGATGCAGACAGGATAATCTTTCTGAACAGTGAGATACTAGAATTTATTATACTTAAACAATGCTGACAATTCAAGAATGTGCAACACTGACAGTTTAATAAAATACAACACTGGACATAGGACGATACTAGATTAAATGAAGGGAAAATGTTAAGCAGTAGGAGTCTTCAAACTATCAGCAACAAGACAATAATAATTAAATTATTTTATTTTAAAACTGATTAAATTTAAAGAATCATTAAATTATTTAACCAATTTTAATATTAAATTATTTAACTGAATTAATAAATAAAATAAAGAGATACTACATACAGATAAAATTTTTTGCTTTATCCTTTGAAATGACCAATGACTGATTTTTTAAGTAAAAGTATTCACCAGAGATTGGGGAAGAAATGTCATGATGATTTCATGAATTGGTTGAGCTCAAGCCTGCAGCCAGCTGCTTATTAAAAATTCTGTTTCTAGCTAGTCAAATCTGTAACTGAAAAGTTCACAGCCCTAGTCTATTGCTTGATGGATTTATTTGTAGCTTTGGGCAACTTGCATGTCATTGTAATCAGTTTCAATATGGAAAAATTCAGCACTATTACGAGTATCGTTTTCGTTATCGAATTAACTACAAGCCATCGTTAAACTAAATGATGATTTTAGTTACAACAATGACTACAGTAGCAGGGCTGTTACATATATTTCTGTCCAAGGCATTTCCATACTTGTAAATATTTAGCCAGTATGATAGCTAACACTTACGATCCATTTTTTAAGAGACTATGTCTTTCTAGCATTTTCTCATGCCCTTTTCAAAATCTAGTTTATTTGTGCTATTTTAAAATCCACACAATTTAAGACATTTTCTTAATAGCTTCAAGTCAAATTTTTAATTTTAATTTAATTTTAGGTAAGCCTACAGACATAATTTTCCTTTTCTTTTTCCTATTTCAAAGGAAAATTTATTATTTGTTGCACTTTTGTGACACTTTGGTTTCATACAATTTTATTTATTTTATTTTCTATTTGTTTTTTTGTCTGTTAAAAGCAAAACTACTACTTGTAATAATATTTATTTAAAAGATAAAACACCAAAGTTTTTTTGTTGTTTTTGTTGTTCATTTTTGTCGTGTAATTGCATGGCCGTTTGGGAATTCATTTTTGTTTTTGGTTTTCCCCCGTTGTGTGTATGTTGAAGCCGTAGCATTAGTGTGACAATTAATTTTTTTTCTGTCATTTTTTCTTTGTTTTGTTTTTTCTAGGCTTTTATTTTATACTCATAATAACTCGCGCTCTGACTTGTTCTTAAACTTACCCACATGATCACTCTATTTAAAAAAAAAGCTAATACTCAATAACAGGGAAATCAGGAATACTTATACAACAGGGTAAAATATGAACTATTTGCTATCAACTAATGCAGGGTCAATCAAAAATTACGTTGTGACAATAAAATTTTTTAGTTGTAGCAACCAGAATTTGATAGTGCAGTCAAAAATTTAGTTTTGGTAAAAATATTTCTAACTGTAAGACCGATTTTTATTATCACGATTAAAAACTTCGACTATCATGACTGAATTTTTGATTGGAAACAAATTTAGTTCTCACAACCGAAGCTGTTTTCTGTTTTCTCAGTTTACATGACCATAATTCAAAACATTTACTTTGCCACTGACAAGTCTTAAGGTCTCATATGGCAATGAGCTTTAAAAAAATACAAGAAAAAAAGTGCTGAAAACGCAGAAGAAAATATAAGACGATATACACTGAGAAAACAACTTTGGTTGCGAGAACTAAATTTGTTACCAATCATAAATTCAGTTGTAATAGTCGAATCTTTTAATCCTGACAACAAAAAATTGGTGTTACAGCTCTAAATAATTTTAAGAAAATTAAATGTTGGACTATATTAACTGATTGGTAAAATTGAAAATTTTATTATCACAACTGAGTTTTTGATTTTAAACAAATTTGGTTTTCACAATCAAAGTTGTTTTTTCAGTACGTATATTAACTTCTTTTTTAGTCTATTTTTTCAACACTTTTTTTTTTATTTTTATTTGAAAGCACATATGGTACAGAGCTTGTGCCTATAAATTACTTTCTTTGCATTGATTACAATTTTCTTGGAAAGGAAACCGCTGATTGAACGCTTCTTCACGCTTTCAAAAAACATAATCTACACTGTTATTTCCCAGCAAAAAAAAATTAGGAAATAGCAGTCTCGAAACACTTCTACTTCCGAAAAAAAATCAATGAATTTAACATTAGCGTGTCATTGGAAAGAAGTTATTCTTTTTAAACGTTTCATTGAATAAAATGTAAATCTAAGAAGCTGTAAAATATTCGTAGAAATTGTTTTATAATTACGGTGCAATTGTTAAAGAAAAGCCAGTGATTTAAAATTACATAAAATATGTGTTTAGAAATGACTTTTTTACCAGCTAGAATACCTAAGTCAATCGCTTGCTTTAAATTGATGTGAATTATTTTTTTCTTGGTTAATAAGTGTGATCTCAGACGCCCACCGGCATAATTTACCAGCAACTGTGGATTTAGTTCAGGAAATATTGTAATCATCCAATTGCGCTTTTGCAGATTGAAAGAAAAAGGCAAAAACTTTTGCTTGACTCAAAAGAAATTTAAAAAAGCTGTATGTAGCATAATTTTACCACTAAAATTAATTAAATTAATTTATTTATTTAATAAAATATTTGTTTTCTAGTGCGGTAATTTGAAAAGTGAACTTGGGACAGTAAACTTCTTTTTAATTTTAATTAATTTCAAGTGCTCAAATTTGAACTTTTTTAATAATTATTTGCGGAGGTAATTAGCTACTTGTGAGACTTAAATCTGCAAGAATAAGCGTAAAGACTGTACAAGAAACTGTTTGGTTTGCACTACATAGATAACAATAATGGACTAATTAATAAAATCTTCTTTTAGTAAATTAATCCATAATTGCTTTTTTGCTTTATGCTTTCTCCTTTTATTTTATTTGCAAAAATTCTTTAATTTAATGAATAAAGTTCTTCACTTACAACTCTCAGGTCAAGTGGGAAATGTTGAAGTAGAATGGGCGTGTATATACATACGTGTGTATAAATGTGTAAGTATGAGTTTGCAAACAAAAAATGTCGTTCATTACAAAGAGAAGCAACCAGCAAAAGGATAAATTTATTTATTTTATGGCACTTGAGCTTTTTACTGCAGCAATTGCTTTTACATATTAAGGTTTTGCAAATGTTTTATTTCTACTTTTTTTGTTATTGCATTGAAAACCTAAATGGTTAAGAATGTGTGTATGTACTCACATGCGTTAATACTCGTATAATTTAAAATGAGTGAAATGCTTAAACCAGTTACCAGTAACCCCTTTATGTCCACAATGTTGTGCTAGTTCCCTTTTTATTATTGTGAGAAACAGGCCCCTAATGATAATTAAAAGCATTCCTAACACAATTTTACACTTTAAAGCACACACACTCACAAGGGACATTAAAAAAAAACATTGTTGCGTATGAGAATTTTGCGGCTTGAGTGTCATTAAAATAATGCAATTAAAATCTCATTGAGTGTTTTTTATTTTTGTTTTGTTGCCTCCAAACGTTAGCTGGATTGCCTTTGAACAAAATTGAAAAAAATTTTGCAGTCATGCCAAACTAAAAATAATTAACCAATAAAACCTTTAAACAACAACAATAATAATTATTTATAATGAATGCCAGCCTTTAAATTTGTGGTTAATACACATTTGCTTTTGAAATATTTCTGTGGTTGTGTTTAACAAAACAACATTTCCTATTTGTTGTCTCTATTGTTTTTTTGTTGCGCTGTTGTTAATTATGTTTTGTGTTGGATTATTGATTTTTCTATGGCAAAATTTTTTTTGGAATAAAAATTCTAAAGACCATTTAATTATTTACAATTAAATAGCTTGTTTTAACAATAAATAAATTTCACATAATAAAATACAATTTAGTTTTTAATAAATAAACAAATTTCAATAAAGTAAAACACAAAAAAAAACATTAGAAACTTTTACCTTTTATCCAAATAATTTGACGTAGACTTTAAAGAAAAATTATATGAAAAATTTCTATAACGTTTACCTTAAAGTTCACGTCAAAATTTCACGGTAAGTCAGAACTGTAGACATTTAAAAAGTTTGTGATATTGTTTGTAATTTGCACACTGTCTATGGGGATCTTTATAAATAGCGGAATCAAATAAGTAACGTTAGCCTGTCTGTCCGTCCAGTCAACTTTCTGAAGTCCTTAGAGGCTTACAGCAGAGCTTAGCATACCAATCTGTCAGTTGTTTCTGTCTTTCAATTGCTATTGAAATTCAAACGGATCGATTTATTAATGGCGGAGCTATAAGTCAAAAATATTTTTTACCATTTTCTTGAACGGATTTTTTCGAATTTTGTCTAAAATAAAAAATGGACACGAAAACAAAGAAAACAGTGGTTCTCAGTTTTATCAGAAATCACAATCATAATATCTGTACAAATAAATAAAAGCAATCGGTTAATAAATGCCCGAGCAATATCAAATTTTTGAACCGATATTTTAGATTTTTATTTATTTTTGCTTTGTTTTTAAAAAATTTGTTATACTTTACATGTGCCTAATGTTTGTATTCACAAACACAAGCCAGGCACTCGGTCTTATATAAACCTGTTCATGTATGTGTTTCTTTTAAATGGCTTAAGTCTAATTGCATTAGGATCTATTTAGCTTGAAGTCATATTATAAAAATTTATTTTTATATCAATATTTCGTCCCAATAGCAAATAAATGAATTTTTTATAATACGACCTCAAGCTGTTTCAATTAAATAATTTTTAGTTTTTTTTTTTTTTTTGTTATTGGAGAAGTATGTTTTAAGTGAAAACTGAAAAGACAAATATAAAAATTTGGCTGACACAGTAAAGGGCACAGCCGAATTGACTAGTTGTGATTTAGCTTTTTCTGCCTTTTTTTAGTTAATCTAGCTAATTTCTTTTCTATCTCCTGGTAACGCTGCTTGTCACAGAAATATTTATTTATTTATTTACAATTAGAAATTAATTTTTAAATTAAATTTTATAACAAGAGCCATTGGCTCTCGGGGTCTAGAGAGGAATCGACCCTTAATTTGACAAGCTTGTAAATAGTTCTTATAGAACTATTCATTTATTTTTAAATTTTCGCTAAGCAAAACTCAACACATTTAGAATCAGCAAGAAAAAAAAATATTTTTTTTCTGTGATAAAACCCTAAAGCCGTTTTCACTTATTTTAATTTACCTTATGTTCACTTCCTGAACGAAATTAATTTCCATATAAAGTGTTTTTTATTTTGTTGGTAAAGAATTACAAGTACTTATTTTCGTTTGCACTACATAGATTAATTAGAAATTAATTTTTAAATTAAATTTTATAACAAGAGCCATTGGCTCTCAGGGTCTAGAGAGGAATCGACCCTTAATTTGACAAGCTTGTAAATAGTTCTTATAGAACTATTCATTTATTTTTAAATTTTCGCTAAGCAAAACTCAACACATTTAGAATCAGCAAGAAAAAAAAATTTATTTTTTTCTGTGATAAAACCCTAAAGCCGTTTTCACTTATTTTAATTTACCTTATGTTCACTTCCTGAACGAAATTAATTTCCATATAAAGTGTTTTTTATTTTGTTGGTAAAGAATTACAAGTACTTATTTTCGTTTGCACTACATAGATTAATTAGAAATTAATTTTTAAATTAAATTTTATAACAAGAGCCATTGGCTCTCAGGGTCTAGAGAGGAATCGACCCTTAATTTGACAAGCTTGTAAATAGTTCTTATAGAACTATTCATTTATTTTTAAATTTTCGCTAAGCAAAACTCAACACATTTAGAATCAGCAAGAAAAAAAAATTTATTTTTTTCTGTGATAAAACCCTAAAGCCGTTTTCACTTATTTTAATTTACCTTATGTTCACTTCCTGAACGAAATTAATTTCCATATAAAGTGTTTTTTATTTTGTTGGTAAAGAATTACAAGTACTTATTTTCGTTTAAGTACGAGTAGAGTATGAAAATTATCTTTACAAAAATATTTATCTCCCCCAACTTTTAATTAGTTTTTTTTATTACTTTGTCATATTTAAATGAATGAAAAGAATTATACTCCTTTAGTTATAATAGCCAAGTGCACAATTAAAAATGAAACTGAATATAATTAAATGAGTATGCAAAAGGAAATTTTTTATTTTACCAGTAAATGCGCTATTATATATTTTTTGCAAAACAAAAAAGAAAAAATTTTAAATGAAAATAAAATGCAAATATTTATAAAATTGCAAACCTTATGCTGAACCATATACAAGACCAGAATTAAACGTATTTAAATTTGAATTTAAAATATAATAATGAAAATCATTTTAGTTTTTTTTTTTTTTTTTTTTTTTTTGCAAACAATAAAAAGTAAATAAAATGTAAGTGGTAAAAAACCAAAATAATTTAACTTATTTTTGCATTTAAAAATTACCTGCAAAAGAAACTTGAATGCCTGATGAAAGTGGAATACAAAAATGAATGGAAAACGAATGTAAATTAAAGTAAGTGAAACGAATTTATTTAAAAAAAAGTTTTTTTAAATAATCTCAGTTACTGAAGTTTGCCTGCCCGTTTATTAAAAAAAAAAAAAAAAAAATTAAAAATTTTGTGGATTTTAAAGTTGATCTTGTCGAAATTTTTGTAAATTCTTCTTTAAAGTCATTTTCAATTTTTTTTTTATAAGATTGTTAGTTTTTAATTAACTACAGTTTCATTCTGAACTTTGGTAACCACAACAAATATTTAGTTGCTTTATTATTGTACTTTTTCTTGTCAACTTATGGAATCTTCAACACAAAACACAAAAATTTGTATTAAGCCCAGCCAATGTCAGACAAAATATTAAGGTTTTTAAAAATTATAAAGTGTTTAGCTTTTGTGTCTGGCTATGTACAAGAATACTTTGGCAACAATTTTCAGTTGCTCTGGTCCAAAAGTTAACTTGAATTTGTAAACTTGGGGGAAACTTTTTTTCGATTCATAGGCTTTTCTGATAAAAAATTATTTAGACGAAAATGCTTCACAATACAAATAAAACTTAGTTTTTTTAACAAAAGTGTTGCGAAATAATTTAAATTCAAATTTCCTTACTAAAGCCTTAAGCTGAAGAGGAACAAAACTAACTTCCTTTTTCCTTTGTGAAGTCTAAAAAAATTATTTTTTTTTGGTCTATAATGTTATATCTATATAAAAGAGTAACGTTTCTGATTGACTGACTGGCTGACTGACTGACTGACTAACTAATTTCTAATCATCGTTCAGACCAAAACGGCTAAAGCAATGCAATTGAAATTCGGTGTATAAGCTTCTTTCATAATGTGTACAATAAATAAGAAAAGATTTTTGAAATTCGAATATTACGGCGGTAAACCAAGGTAAAAAAAGGGTAAAATCAGATTTCTTACATCTGCGGAACTACTCAAGATGGAACCAAAATTCAAAGTACAAAATATTCTACTAAAAAATAAGAAAATGGCTGTTTGGTACTTTTTTGATATTTGTATATTTGTGGGATATTAAGGGTAAAATAATCATTTTGATACGTTGTTTAACCTAATTTATCTTTTAAACTACCAGTCACAGCATGAAAAATTAAAGTGCATTCTTCTCTTCTTGAAAAAGTTTTCAATTTGTATAGGCCGTTTCTTAAAATTCAAACAAAAAAAGGGTAAAATTTTGTACCGATATCTGCTTTTTTTTCCTCCAAAAGTACCTTTGAGTAAATTAATTGATTTTAACATAAATTTGTAACACCCAATTAAAATCAATTTAAAAAAAATACCAAAATAAAGTAATATGATGGACCGTTTTTAGTGGTTATTTGCAAGCCTGGAACCATGATATTAAAATCAAAAAAAGAGTGATTTTTTTGCTATTATCTTTTTGGCAACACTAGTTTTGACAGCTCACGCACGTTTTGTATCTTGTGTCACTGTCAAACATCTTCAGTTTGGTCTATAATTTAATCATGAATCGTCTTACAAACGAACAACGCTTGCAAATTATTGAATTTTATTACCAAAATGCGTGCTCTGTTAAGAAAGTTCATCGCGCGCTTCTTCCATTTTATGGTCAGTTTAATCGACCTACTGAGGCTTCTATTCGGGCTATTGTAACAAAATTTCGCACCAAATTTACATTGTTGGACATTAAACCACCAACACGCTTACGTAGAGTGCGAACTGAAGAAAATATCGCAGCCGTATCGGCCAGTGTTGGTGATGACCGTGAATTATCGATTCGGCGCCGTTCGCAGCAATTGGGCCTCTGTTACTCCACTACGTGGAAAATTTTGCGGAAGGATTTGGGTGTGAAGCATTATAAGATACAACTGGTGCAAGAATTGAAGCCAAACGACCTACCACAACGCCAAATTTTTGGTGAATGGGCTCTTGAAAAGTTAGATGAAGATCCACTTTTTTATCGAAGAATTGTGTTCAGCGACGAGGCTCATTTCTGGTTGAATGGATACGTGAACAAGCAAAACTGCCGTATTTGGAATAAAGAGCAGCCAGAAGCATTGCAAGAGCTACCAATGCATCCACAAAAAACAACCGTTTGGTGCGGATTATGGGCTGGCGGCATCATTGGGCCGTATTTCTTCAAAGATGATGCGAATCACAACGTTACTGTGAATGGTGAGCGCTACCGTGCGATGATAACAAACTTTTTTTGCCCAAAATGGAAGAGCTTGACTTGCATGACATGTGGTTTCAACAAGACGGTGCCACATGCCACACAGCACGCGAAACAATGGACCAATTGAGAGGCGAGTTCGGTGAACAGTTTATTTCACGCTTGGGACCAGTCAATTGGCCGCCCAGATCGTGCGATTTAACGCCTCTAGACTATTTTTTGTGGGGCTATGTTAAGGCTAATGTCTATAGGGACAAGCCCGCTTCGATTGACGCACTGGAAGTCAACATTGCCAACATTATTCGTGAGATACCGGCCGAAATGTTGGAAAGAGTATGCCAAAATTGGACTAAGCGGATGGACCATTTGAGGCGCAGCCGCGGCCAACATTTGCATGAAATAATCTTCAAACATTAAATTATATCGACCCAACTATCGATCCAAATAAATATTTCATGCATTTTTCTGAATTTTGTGTTTTTTTTTTTTTTAAATTTCCGATAGTTCTTATAAAATTACCTTTTAGTACTGAATGAAATAAGAAATCGGATAGAGATTAAATAAACAAGATTTTTTAATATTAACGTACTTAAAACTATGAGACTGAGGGCTTTAGCAAAATAAAAAATTTTAAAAGCAACAATTTGGTACTTTGCTAACGAAGTGGTAAATTTATTTAAATTTTTCCTTTTTCAGTCCTGTTTATTTTTTTTGTTACAACCACTTTCGTTTAATTTTCTATAATCACACAAAATAATACCAAATAAATTATTTGTGCTTAAGGTTTTCCTAAAGTTTGTTAATAATGCAGTTGCACAAATTGTATTTTTTATTTGGAAATTATTGTCTAACTCTGATTTCTTTTCGGTCTCCCTCTGTTTTCTGCACAAAATACTCAATTGAAAAAGAACAAAAAAGCAAATAAAATATTTTAAAAAATAAAATTTTATTAAAGTTTTGTGGTTGTAATTTTTTTTCATTTAAGCTGGGATTTAACAATATTTTCATGGGTTTTTCATGGAAATATTCACAAGCATTTCGTGTGTAACAACTGTACGCATAAATTGTGTCAAAAGTTTTCAATAAATGGCAAATGCTCGTAGTTTGATATGCTTGTATTTGTTTTTTTATGGCTCGTTTCTTTATTGTGCGAGTATGTAAAAATATTTGTTGAAAAGTTTCTTTTTGTACGTTTACGAGTTTTGTTTTTTAATTTTTCTGGTCTGGATTAAATGCCAGCAATTTGAATCGTATATTGTGTCACACGATGGCTTTGGGTGGTGTCACAAAGTTATTTGATTGTAGTAAATGCCAAAGTTATCTTATTGATTTGTTGGATGTCAAAGAAATCTGGCATAAAAAATTTTATCTTTTGCTTGAATTTTCTTAATGCTAAACGCACAAATTAAAAAAAAAAAAATAAAGTTAGAAATAAACTTTTTGTTGAGAATACTTGCAGTAATATAATGAAGCCAATTGCTAAATCTTAAGATTGCATTTATGGTTACAATTTTTATGAATGGAAAACTTCTGCTTAATTTAATGTCAGTAAGAACTACGTTGTATCGGTATTTTACCACAATTAAAAAAGAATTTTGCCAAACAAGTTTGATTAGATTTTTCAGCTATCACTAATCAGAGATAAATTCAGCCAACCAACTTACAAAACTCATTGATTACCAGAAAGCATTTGATACACTAAGAAAACAACTAAATTTGTTTCCAATCAAAAACTTAGTTGTAGAAACCGATTTTTTCAATCGTGACAATAAAAAACAAATCTATCAGTTAGAAATATTTATAAGAGAAATAAATTTTGGTTGCTACAGTATCGAGTTATGGTTGATACAACTAAATTATTTGATGGCCACAAGTGCATTTTTGATTTTAAGCAAATTTAATTCTCACTACCAAAGTTGTTTTTTGTGTGTAAGATGAAAGACACAAAATTTAAAATCTTCAGAGGCGAATTTACAAAAAAAAAAAAAAAAAAAAAAATTGATAAAATGCCAGAAAATGATGAGCGGGCAGTTGAAGAGATCAAGCATTAGGGACTATGATTTTTTTATTATTTATTTGGGGCTAGCAGTAGTAAGTATGTTTAATAATAAAAGCAAAGACCTATGCTCTTATCAAAAAAAAGTTGACGTAGACTTTAAAGTAAAATTTATGAAAAAATTATATGAAAATTTTCGATAACGTCGACTTTAAAGTCTACGTTAATTTTTTTGGATAAGGCGGCTCATCTTTAAAAAATTTTCCAAATAGTAAAGTGCTTATTCAATTTATTAATAGTATATGTGACCCTGGCTAAGAAAAGGTGGCTTATGACTCAAAAAGGAAATTGCGAGAAACAGCTATTAAAGATAAACAATGCATTTCGGTAGTTTCTTAGTAGTTTTTCTTTTGCATTATGTACAGTCATGCCCAAAAATCAAAAGAGCATAAATGAGATAAGTTCGTGTTTGTATATAAAGAGCGATGCTGTTTTTAAATTTTTCAATTCCATTTATTATCTTGATTCTGGATTTTCAATAAAATTCTGTTTTTCTTTCATTTGTGCTCATTCTCTACATTTTTAGTACACTTCTAAGCAAGTTAGGACTTTCTAGTTTTCACTACGTGAAAAAGCGTCTCAAAAACTATCGAAACCGAAAAAGAAAGTGGAAAATTTTTTTTTGAGTCATAAGCCACCTTTTCATAGCCAGGGTCACATATGGTCATCAGCACTTGTAGAAATAATTTGTAGGAGGTTGCTGGCAATCATTAAAGAAACTTTGTCTTTTCCTAAGAATTTACTTTATTTTTTACTTTAAAAATGATATGATATGAAATGATGATACGATATGAAAATATTTTATAAAGAAAGCAAGTATTTATTAACCCTGACTATTGCTAACAAAATCAACTAAAAGTTTCCTATATAACACACAAAAAATAATTATACATAAAAAAAGACAAAAGATTTAAAAATTTTAATTAAAAAATTGTTTGATAAAGCTTTTATATTTACTTTTATAGAGAACGAAAATTTAATTAATTGAAAATTCTGTTTGGTATAATAATTTTTAGAAGAGGATGTATGATAAATCGTATTAGATTTTAAATTGTTTCACACTTCAAAATAAATTTTAAGATTATTTTTTTGTTAGTAAGTTTTATTTGACCTTTTTCTTTTTAATTAAAATGGCTATTTTGGGATGACCTTATTATTGAACCCCCTAATTTAGTTTTGTCAAGAAAATTTTTGAAATATGTATTTTTAATAATTTGATTAATTTATAATTATATCCTGAAGAAGCTACAAAAATTGGAGCGAAATATCGATATAAAAATAAAATTTTTTGAAAAAAAAGACCTCAAGCTTAACAAAATAGCCATTTTGATTATTTTTTTGTTTTCATTTATTTAATTTTATATTTTTCTTTTAGCGTTTTGTAAAAATTTTACAAGCGCATGTACAAACTTCGTTGCAAATAAGCTAAAACAAAAAATAATTGTTACAAAATTAAATTTTATTCTTAAACGATTGTCAATTAACAGTTTCCTATTTTTTTTTGTTTGTAACAATTGTTTGTTTGTTTTTTTTTTCTTTTAATTAAATTGCTGCCACTAGAAAATGCAATTAAAACAAATATTGTTAATGAGTGTTTAAAAGTTAAAAGTAAAATGTTCTAATGCTGTTGTTTTTTAAATTTTAATAAATTTTTTTAATGGGATTTGTAATACGAATAGTTTGCTATTCTTTTTTATATTTTTTTTAGCAATTAAACTCTTAATTTACACTTTTGTTTTGCTAAAACCATTTTATTTTATAAGGCAATTTTAATTCATCAAATAAGTTTTAAAGTAAAAGATCGGATTTTACTTATTTATTTTTATAGCCATATTCATTTCAACTTTATGTATCTTCTTTAAGATATAAGTAATTTGATTAATTTAATTCATAATTATATACTGAACTATTAAAATTTTTGTATATTCGATCTTCTTACTCTAAGAAATCGTAAAGGACCATGTTCAAGACCGGGTGGATTAATAAGCCAGATACCGGCTGCAACACCACCTGTCGGGCCGATTTTTAACGCTAAACCTTCCAAGGCGTAACCCAAAGGCATACACAGAAATTCAATTAAATCACTCCAGCTTTTTAGGAACAGTACAATGTCAAACACACGTACAGGCGAATTTTATATATTAAGATAAGCTACACAAAGTTATTGATTATAAATAAAAATAAAAAAATTTTCAATTTATCTTTCACTTATGAATGTCCTTAAGGTATTACATAAATAAAATATATTTTTAATTTGTAATATATCGCTTAGAAATTTTGTTTATTTAGTTCAATGCCTATTTTTTTATTTTCCTGTTTAAATTTTGTTAAACTTTTTGGTTTCTTGTTTAGTCAATTTATGTAATAAAATAACTATTCGAATGTTTGGCCAAAAAATTAACAAGGCTTTAAAGTAATCCACTGATGCTTCAAAGCAGCATCTGATGAAATGAGCCATATGGATATGATTTCCCTTTTTGTACTAAAAAAACATTTTTTTTTAATTTTTCATGAAAATAAAGACTAAAGCTACGTACAGACGGTTGTCAGATCTGACAATATTGTAAGGCCTGGCAATGCTCTGACAACAAAACATTGTCAGCAAAATATAAATTGCCAGTTCAGACGATTGTAAGAAAACCTTACAATTTCATTGCCAGACAATTGTCATACAATAAATTTATCTGCCAACAAATATTGTCAGTTCAAACGGTTGTCAGATTATTGTATAGAAAAAATTGTCAGATATGTTGTTAGATATTGCCAGAACTGTCAAAAAGAAATTATTATTTAATTAGAATATTTTGTATAACATAACTGAAAGAGAATTGTTTTATTTTATGTTTGTATTTTGTTTATATTGTTTTTTTGCTAAATATATACGCAATTGCATAGAGGAATTGGATTGAGTAGATTTGTTAACTTTCGTGCTTTAAAAAAGATCATCGGCTTGAAGTATCTACATACAAGCAATTTGAAATTGCTCGTCAGAGACTTGGCCTGAATTTTTTGGTATATTTTTTTTATAACAACTGATGTGCGGAGACTTGCCCATTTTCTTTAGCAATTATTCAAACTTACATGGATGCAATCTACGACTTCTTGCCTTAACAATTTTTGGAAAGTTTATATTCCAGCCAACCAGCATTCCATAAACTTCGCCGTACCTTAACTTCTTTTATTGGTTTGATTATATTTTAACGTCATCACATAGATTTTACTTTTTTACTGTAAGATTTTTGTTTGTCCCTTGATTTTTTCCCACCTTCAGGCCTTTTTGGCCACTGCAAAATGATATAGAGGTAATTGCTCAAAGCTGCAGTCTATGACGAAGGTGTTATCGCTATCCATGTTTTATTTCACTTGTTTTTTAATTTTTATTAAATTTTGGTTTGTTTTTTAAAATTTATGTGTATTGCCAATAGAAATATTTCTCTGACAATGATACCATTGTCAGGTGCATTAATTTAAATACATCTGACAATAAAAAATTAGCTTACAATGTCTGACAATAGCAAGAAAGAGTGTTCACACGATTGTCAGATGTCTGACAATATTATTGTCTTACAATGTGCTGACAATGCTTTTTCTGACAACGTTGTAAGACAATAATTGTAAGTTCATACGGTTGTCAGACATATTCTGAACATTTTCTGACAATAATTGTAAGATCTGACAACCGTCTGTACATAGCTTAATGCTCTTATCCATAAAAAATTTACTTAAACTTTAAAGTGAAATTTATGAAAAAAATTATATTAAAAATTTCCCTATCGATTACTTTAAAGTCTACGTTAATTTTTTTTGGATAAGGGGTTAAATTTTGTTAAAAAATTTTCAGTTTATTACAATTGATTTCATGAGTGCAGCTGCTCATAAAGACCATGTGAGACTATATGTCACATATAGAATTGTAAGGTAAAAAAGGTGAAACGCAAATGTTGGTACTTTTTCTCAACCACATTTAGTTTTTAAAATAACAAGACAGCAGTAAAAACAATTACAAAAAGTACCAAAAAAAATTTTGATTTGTAGGCAGCGTACTAATCTGGCAGTTGCAGGTTCGATTCCTGTCTAAACTCTGGTTCTTTTCTGCAGACTAGGCTTTAAGTAAACTAATAAATTATTATAAACATTTTATAATAAATTATAATTATATCCTGAAGAAGCTACGCAATTTGGAGCGAAATATCGATATAAAAATAAATTTATAAAATAAGACTTCAAGCTTTTTAAAAATTAGACATTTTTAATTATAAAGGAAAAGGTGAAATAAATTAACAAATAAACATTTTATAATTAATTTATAGAATCCAAAAAAAACTTTTAGTAAATTTTTTTTAGTTTTTTATAAATATGGGGTAGAAATCATAACTTTTTTTGCTACTTTTTTCATAATTTTGTAATCAATTTGTTACTCCAAAAAATTAAATAAAAAAAAAAAAAAAAAAAAAATTCAAAGGAAAGAAAGTATCAAAAGAGAAAAATACTCATGATACTCTCATATTTACATAAATTTTTTGGTGGTACCTTTGCTGTGAATTATTTGCAAGCCCAGAACTAATTCTGAATGGAATAAGAACTCATGGAAAAGGTAATTCGATTGGCATTTGTTGTTTGAGTTTTTTTAATATTAATGAATCTAGATCTAAAAAGTTGAGATCAAACCATTGTGGGTAAAGTAAAAAATCATAAAAGAGACAGTATGTGATTTTTATTTATTTAATTGATACTTTTAAGGTAGTTAATTCTAACCGAATTATCTTGAAATATAAAGAGAAATTTATTTAGCATAATTTATGTAATATTTTTGATTTAATTTTTTTTTTTTCTAAATGTATAAACAGATTTTATTTACCTATTGCTTTAAAAAAAAATATATATTAAAAATATCTTTTAAAACCCTCATGTTTATAAAAAAAAAAAAAGTTATTAAAAAGTATTTCATGTTTAGGTCAGCAATAAAAAATGTTTTTAATTTAATTTAATTAAAAAAAAAAGCTTTTAACACATGAGTGCCTTAAAAACAATCACGCATTATAATCAGCGGGTCAAGACCACAAGTAAAACCAGCATAAATAAATAACTAAACAGAAATACTAAAAAATAAAATAATTAAAAAAAAGAATAAAAACAGCCAGTCCATTTTTCAATTTTGTAAAAACATTTTTTTTTTGAGTTCTTTATTCTTTCTTCTTCGTGTTCTAAATCCAAAACCGTGGCAAAAGTAAAATTCAAATCAGCAACAACAACAAATAAGACAAATAAAATCCTTTGTGCTTTTACTAGCAGCCAGCATTTATTTCTACATTTTTTTTTTGTAAAAAAAAAATACACAACAACAACATTTTCTATTTAGTTTTACATGTTTAAAAGTTGACTAAAACAACAAAAAAGAAAACAGCAAAAAAAAATTTATATGAATGATGACTGCATGTAGAAAATTTTATAAAAAAAAGTTTTGCTTTTTATTGTTGTTGTTATTGTTTTATAAAATTATGCATATGCCGGCTGTGTATGTATGCCAGTGCTGTTGTCTACAAAAAGTTGTTTTTCATTTAAATTAATATGTTGTTGTTGTTGAAAAGCTGGGTTTTTCTTTCATAATTTACCACTCACACAGTTACACCCAGTGTAACACACAAATAAATCGTTTGTTGTCCATAAAGAGAAATAGAGAGAGATAGAAAGAGAAAAAGAGTGAGAAAAAAGAAAGAGAAGGAGAATGCTAGAAAGAATGTTATGTAAAGTATACGAGTACATATCTCGGCCAAAAAGTATGAAAATATATTAACAAACTTCTGTGCAAAATACAACTACAGCTCGTTTATTACATGATGGCCAAAGTTTTAATGGTTTTTTGTAAAGCCAAAAAGGATTTTGTTACTATAGAATTTCATAAATTTTTATTACAACTTTTATTGCAATACCAGAAGCAAAACAATAAGAGGTAAAAATTTACTTTTCAAAATAAATGATACAATTGGATGCAGATATCGCCAAAAGGGAAAAGTATGCAATCAAACAAAATATTAAGTTTTTATTTATTTAAACAGGCCACAACATAAAGACATACTACACACATACACAAAGCCTTGTTACAGTAACCTATTTCAAAGTTTATTTTATTTTTGTTTTAACTATAGCAATCAGTTATTCAATTGATTTTTAGTTAGTTTTTTAACATCCGCTTTGTAGGATTTTATTTAAAATAAAAGTAAAATTTCAAATGATTTCGATTAGCTAACACTAAATAAATGTTTACTAAATATTTTAATGGTTTTAAATTATTAATTAAATTTTAATTTTCTGTTTACTTGCAGGTGCCATTTTTGAACAGGGCACCGATGAAGTACAATCTGCCTTTAAATATGCCATGCTGAATCATAATCTGAATGTATCCTCACGTCGTTTCGAATTGCAGGCTTACGTTGATGTTATAAATACAGCGGACGCATTTAAATTATCACGTTTAAGTAGGTGGTCCACAACAACAGCAAAATGTTTAATTTAATTTAAGTATTTATTTCATTTCCATGTCCATTATTTCAATTTTTTTTTCTTTTATTTTGTAGCAATTTTAATTTTTTTTTTTCGGTTTTTGTTGTTGTTTTTTTCATTTTCATAATAAGGTCAACAAATGGCGCCAATTGAAAATATTTTTTTTTATTATTATCATTTCCATTTCCAAGTCTCTTGTTTTTATATTTGTTCTTATTTAAATTTGTAAAATTTATTGTGTGCTTGTGATGTGGGTTAAAATATTAGGGGAGCACAAAAATTAAAAAAAAAAGACCGAAATGGTCTGCAAGTAGCTCAACGTAGAGCTTAAGTCATTTCTGCTGCTCAAAACAACATCTGCCCTAATGCTCTAAAGGTTGATGAGTCTTTTTGACTCACGCATGCCCACTTCGGCCCATCAGCAGCTTTGTAGATTTTGTTTCTCCTCCTTGCGTAGAAGGACACAAGTGAAGTTGTTGGTTACCCTGCAGGATGACTCTGGGGGTATCGATGCGCACATAAGCCCTCTTACTTATTTCATTCATTTAAGAAACCAAAGTCAATTTGTCAATTTGAAAAAAGGGAAGTACAGATCCCTAAATACTATAGAAATAATTTTTTAATTGTTCTGATACAAAACTTGACTTGTATTTGTAAATTGTTGTCATTTTTTTTTTGTAAATCTAAAAATATACAAAATTTGGCTGATGTGGTGAAGGGTATATAAGATTTAGCATTGCGCAGATCAAGCATTATATTTGGCTGCAGAAAGTGTTGAAGTGCTGATACTTGTTTCCCGTATTTAAAATGTTGCCATGACGATAATGTGAAAAATGTTTTGATGAATTCATTCATTTGCTGCTCCCTAATGTGCGAGTAGCTAAAAATTGTCCATGTGGTAATTTTATATACGTGACAGCCAGAGTACAAGCTGTCGTAAACAAATGACGCTTTAACATTAATTATGTTTGAATAAATGTAAATTTTTTGTTTCTTTTCTGTTGCTGTTTTTGTTTACATATATATTTTCAATGTAGTCATTTTTCTTTTTGTTATTATTATTGTTGTTGTTATTATTTCTCTATTTGAAGCATTTGTTTTTCTTTATTGAAAATCGTAGTGTAATTCCGTTTTATGTTTGTTTTTAATTGCTTTCCGTTTGTATGAATTTATATCAGATTGCATTATCCGTTTTTTTTTTGTTGTTCCTTTTTTTTTTTATTTTATTTGTTGCCTCTGTGTCCTCTCATGTCAGCTTTATTTCTGGTTCAAGTTTTTTTTTTCTTTCTTTCATTTTAAATTCATTTTTGCTTTTGTTTCATACATGTTGTTCTATAAACAAGCAAGAGCACATGCATTTAAGTATACGTATGTGTGTGTTTGTTAGTGTAAGTGTGTATTAAAATTGGTATTTATGTTTGCTTGTATGGAGATATGATTCATGTCTATAGGCCATTTTGTTTAACTGAAAACATTCAATAACAACTTTTTTTTGGTGTTGTTGTTGTTTTGTTTCGGCTCTCTTTTATTTCGATTTTATGCTGTTATGTACTATTTCCATTTCTGGGCTATATGCATAGATTTGTTATTTGCAGTTTTCATTTGTTGTTGTTTTTTTTTATTGCCATTTTTCAGTATGCAATCAATTTTCTCGTGGTGTTTATTCAATGCTGGGCGCTGTATCGCCGGACTCATTTGATACATTGCACTCGTATAGTAACACTTTTCAAATGCCATTTGTGACACCATGGTTTCCGGAAAAAGTAAGTAAAACCACCACCAACATGCACTAAAACTCTTTAAAATTTAAGCAACCAAAAACTAAACAAGTTTTTAGAAAAACTTTTTTTTTTTTTAATTTATTAATAGAAAAAATTAATTATATTTTAATGGAATTTTTAAATTTAAATATTGTTTGCTTTAAGCATCTCGTTTTATTAATTTTTTTTTAATTTATAAATTTCAATGAAGCCTCAAAATAAGTTTTAGGCATGTTTGTGTTTAATATAATTTTGGTGATTAATCATCGGCATAACAAGAACATTATTTAGGCATTTTTGTTTGAAAAACAAAAATTATGTGGTTTATTTTCATGAGCATCATTAAAATGAATATTGTTTTCGACAACACTGCCAACAACATTAAAAAATTTATAGGCAATTTATATTGTTGTTAAAAGTATCTAGTAAATGTTTAAATAACAACTAAAAGCACACAGCTCTGCATACTCACATTTACTAACATGAAAGTTATCTAATGACCAGCAAGTATACAAACAAAAAGCTTACAAATCATAATCATAATCAGGTTTTTTTTGTTTTTTTTTTTGTTTTCTGTGAAAAATGAAGCTAAAAAGCTTTGAACTTTTTGACCCCTGGGTATACACAAAAATATAAATAAAATAAAACCAACAATAGAGCAAAGAAAACAAGACAAAACATTAAATACAACAAATAGTATAGCTTTTATATAAAATTATAACGTTATGAAATGTTGAAACGATAACATAATAACCAGCATTAATGTTCATAAAGAAAAGTTTAGAATATGATTTATTGGCTGATAAACAAAAAGAAAAAGTTTATTAAAGAAAGATTACCATGGTTAGTGACAGCAAAATAAAGCAACAAAACTATTTTTTAAAAGCCTCAATTTTATTTTAAGAAAAAACTCTATAATAATTAAGTTAGGAATGTGTAAGTTTTGTTTTGTATGACATACGGTTTCATATAGTCAATTTCATTTGGCCAGAGCAACTAAAAACTGGGTCCTAAGTAGCTTGAAGTGCTATTGCACTCTGTTTTTTTTTTTTTAATCGGCTCTAATTTCGGAGTTCAATTTGTTATTACATATAATATTTTTGGATATTTTGTTATAAATGCATATTTTTTGTGCATAATTTGTATTCATTTTTTTATTTTTAATATTCAAAAATCTTCATCTATTGATAGCCTGTAAAATATTTCAAAAATAAAAAAATCACACACTTGGCAGCAATTTAGTGTATCACATGATTCTTCTTTTTTTTTTTTTTTTTTTTTGTAAATATATATGAAAGTATTTTGCCATTCCAGTTCACTACTATTAAGCAATTTTCGATTCTTAAATTCATCAAAACAGCCAACACACAAAAATTACTATTTTTATTAATTTTGTATCTGTTTTAATACTGAAAGCGATTAAACGTCTAGAAAACTTTAAAATTAAATACATCCTATAACAAAACGAAACTAAATCTCTCTGTACAGCTGCCCAGCAGTGGGTAAATATTGACTGACTTACATATATAGTTAATAACTTGCTGTCTCTTAAACCTAAATAAAATAAAGTTCACCACCATTCATAAAAGCCTTTCAGCTAAACATAACGCAATAGCAAAGATATTGAGAAATCTATATTTTTTTAAAAGTTTAATTTATGAAAACTCTACTATTGCAAAGTGAAATTAATTTTTTTTTTTAATTTTATTTAAACATTTCATTTTAATTTAACTTTTTCTCTATTTAATCTGTTAGACATGATTTTGTTTCAAAAATTTATTTATTGTATCTTGTTTGTGTTGTTATCATTACAATCACTTTAAATAGTTTTATAAATATTTTAAACCTTCCATTTAGGTGCTTACACCATCATCCGGTTTTTTGGATTTTGCCATTAGTATGCGTCCGGACTATCATCAGGCCATTATCGATACAATACAATTTTATGGTTGGCGTAAAATAATTTATCTCTATGATTCTCATGATGGTGAGTACAACAAAAACAGAAATTTCTAACAAAATAATCACACTCATAAACAAACAAACAAAATAAAATATTTAAACACACATTTGGCAACCGACCATCAATAAACAAAAAAAAGGATTATTTCATATAAAATGAAAACGGATATATTCATGAAAAAAACAAAACATTTTATTTGCAAAATATTTAAATAGAAACAAGTAATTTTAACGAGAAGAAAAATTCTTTACAAAAAAATTATTATTTGAAAAAAAAAAAAATATTGAATTCATTTACTAAAATTAATAATTTTATGCAGAAGCTGAAGTGAAAAAAATAATTTTTTGTTTAATTAATTAAATAATTACTTAAAAAATAGCTGCAAATTTTTTTATCAAATTCAATTTAATTTAATTTGAATTCTTTATAGAAATTCTATTTTCAATAAGATTTTGAGACCGAAATGTTATCCAAAAACCGTGGTGTGGCTTCATGTTATAACAAAATCTAATAATTGCACTAGTGTATTTCAGTTTACGTAAACTATTTATAGCTTTGTGATCATTAAAAAAAAAAATTTCTGGAAGAATTCACTTTACCGATTTCCACTTAGAAGGCTTTAGAATTTTTGAAACAAAAAATTTCTCTTTTTTTTTTTTTGCGGGAGAGTCAAATAGAGATTATTCTATTTTTATTAAAAAATGCAGCTGTGATAATTAAATATTTTAGTTGTAGGAACCAGAGTTCAATAAAACAGTGCAAAATTAAAAAAACTGCATTTCGAGTTATAGGACCGATTTTCTACTGTCACTTTTAAAAAATTTTAATAATTTATTTTTAACAAATCTAATTCTCACAGTCAAAATTTATTTTTTCTTAGTTCTGATTTTTTTAAATAAAATAATTCTTAAAATGTAAGCTTTTAAAAGGCCAATTTAAGGTTTTGTTTTTTAAATTTTAAGATTCAAAAGTATAATCTACTCGACATTCTGTTTAATTTTACATGAGTTTAACAAATTTCCAAGGCATCCTAAATATGACCAAGACCAGACACAGCAATTTTAGTTGGGTAATTCTTGATTTTGTAGGAGGGAGAGGCAAGAAGAATGGAAACAAGTACAAACTTTCTCGTACTCGGCAATTCCCTTTTGTTCTCTCTTCGTCTTCAGATGAAGGCTGAATGAATAACTGAATAAGAATGCTAAAACTGCCGACAAAACGGCAATGTTAAAAGAGAATTGAGAAAGAATTGCCCAACTAAGCTTGCTGTGTGTAGTCCTGCTCTGATTAAAAATAAAAATCAAGTGTACAAATTTAAAAAGTTCAAAAGGGAATCTTGCTATTCTGTGAAAATGAAGAAAATATTGATTTTACTTAAAAAAAAAATAAATTGAAAGAAAAAGTAAAATGAAGTGCAAATAAAATTTATAATGAAAGTGATTTAGACATGCCATGATGATGATAATCTTCTCAGTTATGTTTGTGTGCTCTTAATTTTGTATGTTCGTACACGCCTACATTCTCATACACTCAAGCTTCTCTTTGTTTCCCAGTTTTTGTAAGTTTTGTGTTCAGAATGCTTAACAAACATTTTATTATTTAATACTTATTACACTATTCAGGCTAAATAATTGCACGTGAAAAATACACATGCGTGAATGTGTAAGACCCTTGATCTCTTTGTTTTCTTTTCTTTTACTTTACGTTACATTTTTATGTATACACAATGTGTAGATGTTTATGTTTAAGAATTTAATGTTGACTAGATACAAGTACGAGCACATATTCACATTCACTGGCATTTGTTTTGTTTGTTTGTTAGTTAAATTTCTTTGTGTGTTGATATGAAAGTGTCTTTATGGTTTATATATATGTATGTATGTCATAGTTTAAAAATGTGTAACAACAAGTTGATACAAATGTCATGTGTATTTATATGCAGTCATGCAACATCTTTGTGAACTATTCATGAAATAACCAACACACATGCAGATACTGCATTCATGGGACACACTATTTATTTATGTGTATTCGTATGTGTTATTATACAGCCACTTTTTTCTTTGTTTTTGTTTTTACATACACACACACTTGCTTTATGCATGAAAAAGTGTAAAGTTTACTCAACCATGACTTGAAGAAAAATAAAATAAAATATAAAACACAGAACTTTACAACAAAATAATACTGCTGCTACATTTTTTTCTTTTCTTTTTTTTTTTTTTTTGTGTGCAAGCACTCGCTTACATACACATACACAAATATTTGCATACAAACATGTGCGGTAAGGTGCATGTGTGGGAATATTAAGCAGCAGCTTTAAGTAGAGTCAACGTTTATCAAGAAACAGCAGGGGCACTAAATACTATGAATTGTTATAAATTATTTTGCAACCAAAAGTATGCATGTGTGTATGTAGCCAACAGTGTGTTGTTTATGGAATGTAATAATAGTTTAAGCACACTAAATCATATTAAAAGTTTTAAAATACTCTTTTTATCTTAACGCCTCATAAAAAATATTAGCTTTTTGTAAAAAAAGGCAACAAGAAAAAAAATAACTAACGAAACTGTGGGAAATATTCTTACACAGTGTAAGCGGTATGCAAAAATTTAGTTTAAAAAAAAAAGTTTTTTTAAAGATTTTCAAGTACACACATCATGAAAATTGCTTTATGCTCCCCTAACTTCAGTTTAAGTTAGAAATAAAAACAAAATAAATTCTTTTCTTATGGCAACATTTTAATTATTTTTTAAAGTTTATCTGCCTTTCTGTTATTTTATGACTTTTTACCAATAACACACACTAAATAAAAACTAAGAGGAAACTGTTTCATAAATTTTAATAAAATATTTCCTTAAAATTTTTCGATTGAGTGAATGAAATATTTCCCAAATTATGGAAATTAATAAAATTATTTCAATAAATAAATGAAACCTTGATTGAATTAATGAAATCACTGCTTGAAAATAAAAAATCAAGTAATACCATTCCTCTAAGGGGTCTTTGGGTAACGCTATAGATTAAGGGGTAGTAAATATATGAATCTGTGGGTCCCAGAGTCTAGCTGTGAGGCCTTTGGCTTGCTATACATATGACTGGATTGTCTTACATTAATTACAAAGCAGAATATTTTTAATTTCAAACTAAAATTCTAGTAAATAAAATTCATTTTCTGTTTTGTTTGCTCGCTATGCAAATTTTCGTTTTACAATGAATTTCTGTGAACTTTGATGCTTTAGGACTATTAACGTCTAGTTTACGCCCCCTTTTTAATATATAACAATTTAATTGTCATTTTTAATAATTAAAATTTTAATTTCCAAAGCATTTCTATGAAATTTGTGATATATGCTCTTTGTAATTCAAGCAAGTTTTACTTGTATTTTTAGCCTGACCACGTCCTATATTTAAAATGATTCCAATTCAATTATTCTAAAAACTTGTATGAAATTTATTACATACACTCCCTTTACTCTAAAAAATCGTTTTAATGGAGTAAAGAACTGGGAGAGGCAGTGTGAAACTTTATGTCTGGCTTTAGGTAATGTTGGAATTTAATTCTTTTTGTTTTTAATATTAATTGTAAGTCGACATTTCGATAGAGGAAATGTGGAGCAAGCTTGAACATATTTTAAATTTTGCCTTATTTCTGGAGTTTAATAGATTTCACAAGAAATATTTTTCTGGAACACTTTAATCCTTTAAAATCTTCAATTAATAAATAGAATTTTTCGATTCTAATTAAAAAACAACAAAAAAAATTGAAAAAAAATTAAAAGGTTAAAGGGTTCAATTGTTCTACAAAATTATTCCTCGTGAAATGCTACTCTCTCTCTCTCGAATTTTAAAAATTTTAGTTTAACTTATTTTCGGCTATTTTTGGTCCTTACATTAACAAAAACAATAAGTAAAAAAAAAAAACAAGGTTTTTTTATAAATTTATTAATTTTTATTAAAATAGCCGAAAATAACTGAACATATATAATTTAAAAAGGTCCACATACAGTTAATTAATTTTATTTTAACGATAGAAATAATTCAAAATTAAAAACAAAAACTATTTAATAATTATTTCGCACTTGGATTTTATTTATTTATTTATTAATTAGATTTTTAAGCATTTCATTTTCTATTTATTTATTTTGTATAGAAAAATTTATTGCTTTCTTTTACATTTTATAATTATTTTATTTTATATTAAACAGATTTAAGTAACAAAAATAAAATTTCTGAAATATATTTTCTTACTTTAGTTGGCTTTAATGTGTGATTATTTATTATTATAATTTTTGTTATTATTTATCCCATTTTCGTCTACTAAACTTTTGTTAGTTTACGACAACTTCATTTACTTTTACTTACACATGACTGTTTTTAATACAAAAATGCTTATGTATGTATGTGTGTGTGTGTTAGTATTTTTATTTTAAATTAAATCTATCCAACTTCATTTAAGCTATTATTTTCTCCACATTAAAGCCATAACATTAGAGAAAGAGAAAATAAAAGAGAAAATAAATATTAAATAAAATAAAATTAAAAAAAAAATTAAATAGAAAATGAAAAATATAACTTGAGTTTTGCTAAAACCCTTGCCATTTTGTTGTTGTTTTACATTTTTAGCAATGATGTTGACTGAAAAATCTATAAAGAGTTTTTAAAATAGTTTTTCATGGTCTTGTTGCAGCACAGTTTCTCTAGTTTTGTTTTTATTATATTTATGTAGCGCTGTGCGGGTGTGTGTGTTGTACATGAGGGTGGGAAATATTATTTTTTGTGTGTGCCAGCCTGCAGCAGCAAACACCCACAACAAGTATAAACAGCAATAACTAATAGTCTTTTGTCTTGGCTACAGCAGCAGTATTATGCTCGTATGCTGTAACAGGAGAAATCGTGGCTTAGATGAATGTGAACGTGAGAGAAATGATGCAAGTTTGTGTGTAAATTTACCAGGATGTGCTCCATTTATTATGTTTCATAGTTTCTGAGTTTAAATTTAGTTTTTCTGTTTTTTATATTTTTTAGTTGAGTTTATTTTTAAACACAACCAAACGTACTCTTAGTTGGCAGCATGCAAGTAATATGTAATGTGCATGTGAATGTTTTTTTTTTTTTTTTTTTTGAAAACGACTTGTTAAGATGAAGTGCTATATAATCTTAAATTTAATCCATAAAATGTAGCTCTTGTTTTTTTTTAATTCTCCATTTTCTAACATTTTATACCAAGAATACCGGATGTTAACATAACGAGCACCAATATACTCACATCCTTAGCTATACAAATACTTATATACACCCTCACATGTTAGTTTTTCATGCATGTAAGTAGGTGTACACAGTAAATTGATACCCAAGGGAGAACATTTTTAGGAATGGCTGAAAATTATTTTGCTGGTGTTGCTGGTGGTCCTTTAATAAATGTGTCTGTTGCAACTAAATTTTATAAATTTCAGGAAAATCTTAATATCGGTATTAATACTTTATTTCAGTTTAAAAGTTTTAATCCCATAATTCAAACCAACTTCAACTTTTATTTAAAATCTTTAATCTTTTTTGATGGCTAAATTAAACAAAAAATAAAATTATTTTGCTTGAGGGCAACAAAATCTAGTTTTTATTTTGTTAATTTTTAAATCTTATTATGCTAATGAATGTGACTAGAAGTTGCTATAGTTTAAAATTCACTTTTTACATTCTTCTGTAATATCAAAACCATAAAAAAAAGGTAAATATGCCGCGTTATATATCTTTTAACATACGTTTTAAGTATTTGCAAATATATTTTCAATATTAATGGCATATTTATCAAACAAGTCTTACGTCATTGAATATTAAATGGTTTTAGTAGTAGCTTAGTGGAGATCATCTATATTTGTAACCTACCAACCAAATATTCAGTTATTTTTTTTAATATTTTTTTTTTTGAAATTTTCAATTTCCGTTTTGCATCATAGAATAAAAACTACGAAATTTATCCTAAACGTTAAAACACTTCCGGAAAGCGTAGAACTTACAAATTGCATTCCAGTTTGGTTTCAGTAAGTTTCTGTTGCAAAATCGGGAATGGCACCTCGTTAAAAAATGAGGAATGATAAAAATCCGTCAGAGCACGAGTACTGGGGTATGAAGGAATTTAAAAAAATTTTTTAAAATAATAAAAAGTTTTTTCCGACTACTTACACGATAGCTTACAAGTCTCTCCTTTAAAATGATGTATGTTTCATCTCGAAATCTTCTATGGTTCCTTCGGAAGTTACTTTGGATTATTTTGAAATGTCCATATACCCCAGTGCTGTTGCTCTAAGTGATTTTAGCAACGATTATGAAATAAGACCAATATCATTTTAAAGAGGAGACTGTTTTAATTTGTAATCTACCGCCGAAATACTCAGAAGCTTCTTTGAACTATTTAAAATTTTTTTTTTGAAATTTCCTTACACCCCAGAACTGTTGTTCTCAAGGATTTTGGCAGCTTCTGCTTTGCATCATGAAATAAAACCTACAAAGTTTTCAGAAAATGTTAAAACACTTCCAAAAAGCTTAGAGCCTACAGATTAAATTCCTTTTTGATTTTGGTAATTTTTCTGGGCAAAATCAGGAATGGTACCTCAGCAAAGTGGTGAATAGTAAAAGTCCCTCAGAAGAAAAGTACTGGGGAATAAGAGAATTTAAAAATTTTTTTAAAAATAATGCAAAGTTTTTTCTGAGCACTTGGCCAATAGATTACAAATTTAGACGACCTCTTATTTCAAATGATATGTAAACCAACCAGTAATATTCTATGGTTCGTTTGCATTCTCTTAGAGAAATTAACGCACATTTATATCTATGTATGTTCTTATATGTCTCTTAAATATATTTGTAAATATGTCATACTGAAAAGAGATTACCAAATATTAAGAAACGTAAGGAATTACGTGTAAACTTATTTAACTAATCATATTTATCTTCACTCACTTCAAGAAATTATGCAACTGAAACACTTTGTTTATTAAGCTTGAGGTCATATTACATATAAAAATTTCTTTATATATTATTGGACGGAAATATTGATAAAAAAATAAATTTTTATAATACTTTTCTGTACGTTGTCTAGGGACTGCTGAAAGTTGATTTCAATGACTTGACGTAGAGAAAGACAGAGCGACATCGCTAAGTCGACTCCACTATTCATAAGGATGCAGAATATGTGTACTCTATAGGGTGTCCCATGTACGGTGTAGAAATAACAAACGGAATCACAAAGTTATATTACTCGTCTTACTTACAGTGAAGGGTGTAACAAATTTTCTTTTGATATTAACGCGTTAATTAAAAAAATTAAAATATTTATCTTACGTATGCTTTTACTGTAATATTTTTTTAAAGTAACTTAAGGCTTTTATGAATTTCTATGACGAAATGGATGAACAGTAGAAAAGCAAATAACAGAAAAATTGTTTATGTGGCTGTGCGAAATTTGAAATGTATTGTATTGTTGTAGTTACTTTTATCATTTATTGGATAAATTGGAATTAAACTGATCTAAGCGAATATTTCTTCAAAATGTATGTAGAGATGACTATTGATTGTACTCATTTCCAAAAAGAATTGTGACCATAGCTTAAGATAGAAAATGTGGCGGAATATTTTATTATTTATTTATTCTTTCATTTAATTTAAATTATTTAATTTTAATTTCTGCTTAAATAGAAATATTTTGAAAAATAAAATACTAAAGCCTCATCAATTTTAAAGCCAATGAATAATATATTAAAAACAAAAGAAAATCCATAATTTAGATTCATTGAAATTTTAAATAAAATTTCATATACCCACCCTATAATAAATAATTTTGTAGCCTTTCTTTCTATCTTGGCCGTTTTTATCTGTTTCTTAGCAACACATTTGCAAAACATTTCTTAAACGAAAATATCTTTAGGTTTCGCCTGAATATCTAAATAAATAAATAAATAAAAAGCATTTTTTTTATATTAAATTGTTGCTAAAAGTTTGTATTTTATTTTGGTTCTTTTTCCTTTTTCTTGTTTGGCTGCTATCATGTTGCAAAAATCCAATAAATGATAAAAGTAACTACAACAATACAATACATTTCAAATTTCGCACAGCAACATAAGCAATTTAGAAGGCGTGCCAAGTTTTTCTGTTATTTGCTTTTATCCTGTTTATCCATATCGTCATAGAAATTCATAAAAGCCTTAAATTACTTTTTTTTTTTAAATTTATAGTAAAAGCAAAGATCTCTCTTAATGTGAAAGATGAAGCATCAGTTAAATTTTAGTTTGGGCATTTTAAAAAAAGTTTTGTAAATTGTAGCTGTTTATCATAAACTTTTAAAAAACTTAATTTAAATTTTTTGGTAAATTAGAGCTTTTTGGAAATCATATGACGCTATGATGCTTGTAAATTTGATGAGGTATTTTCTTTCTTTGGCCTTTATCTACATTTGAGTAAATATTATTTAGTATTTCCGTTTTCCGCTTTGCTCATGTTAAGTATTTTATTGAATAAATTTTGTGTTAAAATACCCTTTCTGATGTTATTAAATTCATAAAAGCAGCCAAAAAAGAACTGAAATTAATGATAATAAAACTATTTTCTAATAACAATAGCCATTAATCTTATTATGGATACAGCACTATGCTAAAATTTCGTTTCTTTATTAAATAAATTTTTGCCAGAAAGTTTTATTCAAGACTAGCTGTTTTTACTCAATGTCGCTTTTCCTTTAGTGGAAATTCTTAAAAGAAAAGTAGAGCGTAGGAGATTAGTAAAAAAAAAACAATTTAAACTACTTTATTGAAAAGTGGATGTGAATGCCATCAAACTAAATGAATCTGCTTCACAGACAACAATTGGAAACAATTATTTACATCCCAATTATGAACAAAAACTCCTGGGCAGTGTTTTTCATTTTCCCTTTCTTTTTATAGTAAAAAAAAATTCTCCCTTTTTTACCCTAGAAAATTTTCTAATTTAGAGAATTTTTTCCCAATAAAATTTTTGGTTTTTGGGAATATTTATGATTGGGCTAATTATAAATAAATTTAGGGGATTTTCCCCCAAAAACGAAAATTTTCTTAGAGAAAAAATTCTCTGGAAAATTCATAATTGGCATGATACTTAAAAAATAAACAAAACATACTGGAAGATGTAGTCTTTCAAAATTAGAGGGCACGTCACTTGAAATCAAAGGTATTATTGGTACAAAAACAATTTCTATTACTGCTATATGTATCAGTGTTGTTGCCTCCACAACATTTATTGAGAGCTTTTTCACCACTTCTACATACCATTTCTAACAAGTTTAACTTTCATACAAAATTTTAAGAGAAGTTGATCTAGACTGAATTTAATGAATTTAAAAATTATTTTCTGTAAGCAACAGCTTACTTTGGGCTTATAACTGTATTAATACATTTATGTCTTTGAATCTTAACTTAATTTTTAAAATTTTAATCACTAAAAAACCTATTTCATTTATTTTTTGAAAAAATTAGCCAACCTACTTTGAACTGTAATTGAGGTATAAATTTCAAAAAAATTCATTGAAAAAAAAAATTTTAATTACTAAAAGACCTACCTAAATTATTTTATTAAAAAGTGGGCGTGGTACATAGATAATTGATACTAAAATGAAAAAATTTAATCCTTTTGAAAACTAAAAAAAATTAATATAATATTTTTAGTGCTGTAGAAGAAATTTTTAACTTACTTTAGAAGTTATTAACGCATAAATTAATAGAAAATTAAATGTGCTATTTATGTGGCGAGGAGTGTACATGTGGTATGCCTTTTTAAGCCTCTGCCTTTTCTTCAATAGTTTTGTTACTATTTAACTTCAGGCTACAATTATGACAAAATTATATACAAGCTTTACAAAGCTAACAAACATGACACTGAGTATGGCATTTTGTATTTGAGCCGAGTGCACACATCGAGTAACTCCATGAAACAAAAAGTTTAGTAGTGCGATGATATAACTTAAATTGTTTTTTTTTAATTGCCTTTATAATGAAAAATCAAATTATTATTCTAGAATACATAAATTCTGCTACAACTTTCTTCTAACGATATACAAAATAAGCAAGAAAGAATGAATAAAAAATAATCGTCAGCAAAGCTAAAATTTTTATTTGACAGGTTGAGGTAGTCATGGGTGCTCATTTAGCTTATGGAGCTTTTACACTGTAAGACTGAGATTTTCATTCATACAATGCTAGTTTTGATAAGTTCGATATTTTAATTTCATGACAGTGTTGTTTCACTACTAAAGCTTTGATGACACAAGTGCTGCTTATTAAAAAAAGGGATTTTCCGGAAGCGTCGCTCCAGCAATCTAGAGTGTCTATATTTCGAATAAAAAGTGACAGACTTTCAATATAGAGTTATTAAGATTCTATAGAAAGTCAAAATATAAACCAAAGCGCCTTAAGAATATAAATTACTTATAAACATTTTCAAAAAATAATAAGAGCCGCATGGCAGTTAAATTTCTGTTGGTTTTATGACATTATTAAGTACATTATCCTACTTTCTCATTTGATTTGATGTTTTGACTTTGTTTTCTAAAGAAAATTGATTTTTATTTTTATCAAATAAAAATTAAAAATATTTTATGCTTGTCAATTCACAAATCAATGAAGTGAAATTAAACAAAATTAAGAATTATTTTAAAGCAGCACATTAACAATTAATTTTGTAATTAATTATGCCTTAAATTTTTTTTTAAATGCTTAGTGTGCCTAGTGGATTGAAGTCAAGTTGTTAGTGTTGCTGCTTAAACTAAAACTAGTGCCTGTTGTTCTAGTGATGATGGGATACGAGTATCTGTTAACAGCCCATTTGCCCTTTATTTAGCCATTCAAACTATTATACACCCATGGGTTTGAGTGAAAGTTGTGCAAAAATGTTTATTTTAATAGGTGTATGTGTGTGTGTGTGTATAGCACACACTAACAACTTGTTACTTGTTTTCTTCTTAATTTTCGTAAGCACAACGAACATGATGTTATCTTGTGTACAAGTTTACTTTTATTTCAATGAAATTGAATTTTTTTTTTGTGTTTTCTTTTTTGGCTCTTAAAGACAAACATCAACATACAACAACACACTCCCTCTTTCTCTCACTCTGTGTCCCTTTATGTAGTACATTTACATGCCAAGATAAATATATGTGCTGGTATTAGTTTATATTTCTTAAGGACTTTTGTTTGTTGGTATATGTTTTCTTAATGTTTATAGTTTCTGTGATAAAGTTTTTCTAGTCTTATAGTTTTTTTTTTTTTTCGGTAATTTGTTGCTATAGCAGCTCCCTCTTATAGTCATCCTCCCTTCGGACGCTATTTTATTGGTGTTCCATTACAAAAACATTGTTTTCCTTAATTGGTTTTACATCCCAGACATTATTTTGTTACAAAAGCAAATAAATGAAAATACTAGTTAGAAGTGAAACAATTTTTTTATTTATCGCTTTGCAAAGAAGTTTGTCTAAATGTTGTAAAAGTAAAAGTTGTTGTTACAAACAAGTGTAAGAAATTGTAGTAAAAATTTACTACAAATTTATGATGAAGAAAAAATTCTCTACATCCAATACTCGTATATACTCCTCTAGCAATATTACGACTAAAATATCAAATGTGTTATTAGTTTGTAAGTTCCTTCAGCAAACAAAAAAAAAAAAAAAAAAAAAAATAGAAACAAGAGAATTTCAGAATTTAAATATTTAATATGAAATATTTGGGGTGCCTTTTAAATGAATAAATTACATTTACTATTTTAACTTAAATGAATGCAATAAACACAGAAAAGACACAAATAAACACTCGTTTTGGGATTAGTAAAAATTAAATTAAAATATTATTTTATGCATGCGAACGTTAATAAAATTTAAATAAATCAAAGTTTTTATACTAGAAAACATGTGTGTTGATGCCATATTGCTTGTTAAGGTTTCATGTGAATATTTTAGAATAAAATTAAAAGAAAAAAAATTGATGTATGTATTAATTCATGTACAGATTAAATTAGACTATTTGAAACTGTTTTGTTGGAAACACTTATTCTAAATAAATTATTTCACACAAAAAGTTTAAAGATTCGACAAGCCTCAATTTTGTGAGCAACAAATGTTGCCATGAGCACATTTGTTATTTTTTTAATATAAAAACTAATTTTTATTCTTATTAATACAATTTTTTGATTGTATATTAATTTTTATTTCGATTTTGTTTTCTCAAACAATTAGTCGTTAAATTTTCAAGGCTGGCATTTTGTTTGTATTTAAAAAATAAAGTAAAAAATTAATTAAGGACTACACTTACCATTTTAGTAAATTTTTTTTTATTTGCATGATTTCACATGAGTTTGTAAGCATATTTTCTGGTCACCTTTAGGTAGCATTTGTAAAATAGGCTCCAAGGCATACAAAGGCAACGAATAATTGAGTAAAACAGCTTGTCAATTAAATAAGATTTGGGCCCGGTTTAAGCAGTTAAAAGTTTTATTTTTAAATTGGTTTAACATTTTATAAAATTTTAACAAAATTTAATCTTTATTTGTGATTAATTCCATATTATGGTGGTTTGCAAAATGCATTTTTTTCCATTATATTCTCATATTGTTTAGTTAGTACAATAATTACTAAGAGTTAAAGCATATCTATATAGCTATTTCATCAGACACTACTCTGAATCATCAGTGGAGTACTCCCAAGTTTTGTTAAATTCCTAACCAAACATCAAATGAGAATTAAAATCAACAGGGTAACAAAAAGTTTCAAAAAATTCAAACAAGAAAATAAAAAAACTAATAAAGTAGGCAGTAAACCAAATAAACAAAATTTACAATTGAAAAAGAGAAGAGAGTAATAAAAATAAAATATTTAATCAGAAAGCCAGTTCTCGAGTTATGCTAAAGTATATGGCATAAGCCTTTTTTTTTTTGCTATACAAAACAAGTATCAGTTTTAGCTTTGGCAACACCAAAAATCTTTGAAGCACTGTGTAATGAATGGATATCCTACTTTTAAAATAAATTTTTTGAAAAAAAAAATATATAAAATAATAAATTTGGCTTAAATTAAGTTATTTCGTTTATGGTATTTGAAATACCATTTGCTACTGTATAAAAAAAAAAAAGAAGAAGAAAATTATAATAACAGCATCAACAAAAAAACACAATTTGTATACGAACAAACACATGGTAAATAAATGAATAAATAAATATTCATATGGATACATAAATTTAGGTCAAGGCTTTAATTTATTTGCATAAAAATTAAAGCAAAATGATTTGTCTCACAAAATATTTACAATTCAAATGAAAAACTAATATTAAATTTAATTTGTCAACATTAAATAAATGAAAAAGAGTTTCATTTAATTTAGTTGAAAAGCAGTGCATCATTTCTTAAATTGAAAAGTTTTTAAAGCTGCTTTAGCAAAACTAAATATTTAAATTAATGAATTAAAAGTGTACTGAAAACAGACAAAAGCAATTTGATTTTAGTTTTACAAAAGCCTGATTGATTTATTTTTTTATTTTTAAAAATTTATTGCTTGAAACTGAAACCTGAAATAAGTAATTCAAAGGCGTGACTTTATTAAGTTTAAAGTTGTTAGTAAGTTAATGAGACCCATTTATAGTCAAATTCCACACCATTTTAGTAAAAAATTTCAGCGAACTCTAGTTTATTTTTGTTTAATGAAAAAATAATTACAGAAAATAAAAATCATTTTGATATTTTTTTTTTGTTTAAATTTCCAAATTGCTGCAGTTTAGCATTTAACTTGTATGGAACTTGAGTGTGTTTGAAGTCCATAAGCATTATGAATACGGGCTTAAATATTTTTTTATATTTTAATTTTTTTTTAATAAAGAATTTTAATAAACGTGACATGTCGTGTTTATTTCCCACACACATTTTTTATTTACTTAATTGATATGTTGTTTTACTCAATTAGTTGCTTTATTCTTGTCGTATTATTAACCTTTTCTGTTGATTTTGTATGCATTGGAGCCTTTTTTACAACTGTTAGCTAAAGGTGACCAGAAAATATGCTAATAAATTTATGTGAAATCATGAAAATGAAAAGAAAAAATTAAATAATATGAATATTTTATTAAGCTTGAGGTCTGATTTTTAAATTTTGTCAAAATACTTTTCAAATATGTATTTTAATAATTTGATTAATATTTAATTATATCCTGAAGAAGCTATACAAATTGGAGCGAAATATCAATATAAAAATAAATTTTTTAAAATAACCAACAGGTAACAAGGGATCTAAGATGAGCTAAAAATATTGTCAGATCAGATTTAGTTAAGACCTTAAACATTAAGCCAGTAGTTCGATTCAGTAACATTTGTATCGAAAAAACAAGTATAACGATATTTGATCCAATTCAATATTCAGTAATTTTCCGACAAATATATTCGGTACAATAGAAATCGTTATTTGCAATGATTATTTATATGCTGTTAACTTCAGAGCAAACTTCGAATATTTTTGTCGGCAAGGTACTGAACAAAATATTGTTACACTTGTTTTTTAGATACAAATGTTATTTATAAAAGTTACTGAATTGCTCTGCAATTGTGAAATAAACGATAAAGTGTGTGTGTTACAATACCGAACCGTAATAAACTAAACGTTTTTTGATAGAGTAAAAACGTAACAATATGTTTTAGCTAAAAATACTTTAATTAATTCATATTTTAAAATATCACTTTAGGTGTGGGAGAAATTAATTTTTCTGTGCAATTTCCCATATGCAATTCCAGAAATTCTCTGTCAGCTGTATTGTGATTTTACATTAATTTGTCATAAAATATAGTGCAATTTAATAGTAAATATTACACCCAATTTTTTTTTTTATTATTTCCATTTTACAATCAAACTAAAAGCATGAATACTGAAATATTACAACAAAATTGAATATTAGACTGTAATACATACATATCTATTGCTTGCTACGTACATACATACATTTGTAATGGTAGATGCATTTCCATTTATAGAAAACGAAGGAGTAAAATTTTTATTTACATATTTTTGATTCATATTGCAAGTAAACCATATTTATTGTTGTAAATTTATTTTTATAATCATATTCAGTCGTACATACACATCAAGGCATGCCTAGCATTTTATGCAAAAATAAAAAATAAAAAGTATTTTGCATATACTCACTCGTATAGTTAGAAAATTATATCATATTACACAGAATATATTCACAATATCCAGTAACCAATTTATTTTCTAGTCGTACACACAAACAGTCACATTCATTCATTCATTTCCTTGTACATACAAGCAGCATATGAAATATAATGTCACTGCTTTTTTTAAAAATAACACAAAAAAAGTAGAAAATAAAACACGAAATGATCGCATTTTATTCCACTTTGGCAAAAGCCAACCTTCCCAAATCATTCACACATACACACACACATGAGTACATGAAAACATACTACTACTTCCATATGAAACATTTAAGAGTATAAATGTGCACTTGCTTAACTCTCATATTATTATTTGAAGGTATAACTTAATAAAATGCATATTTCCTATAAATGTACGTGTTTGTGGGTGTGTGTTTCTATCCAAGTATAGATTTTTTTGTTGTTATTGTTATAGAATTGCATTGATATTTGAACTTGCTGTATTTCTTTTTTACAGATTCTTTTTGCACACAGAATATTTTAAATGAAATTCATAAGGCAACGAAATTTTTCTGCATATTTTATTTCAGTTATAAATTGTAATTTAAAGAATTTTTTCTTTTCTTCCAGTAAGTGAATGTAATATGTGTATTAACCCACACACACGCAAATAGGAGCATAACACTGCCCAACAAATATCTACTTTATATAATTTTCCAAAAGTATTTATTACTAACACATTTTTAATGCATCTCATGTGATTGTTTCAAAAGTCACACTGGTATTTGTGTAACAGCACTAGTTTTTGCGATTTTTCAAACTAACCGCATTTAAGGTAACGATGCATATTAAGTCATTTTAAAGTGATACAAATTTAATTTCATAATAAATTTTGTAAAAAGCCTACACAGAAAAGGCGTGGTTTAAAGGACTCAAATTATTTTTTTTCCAACAAAGCACAATTTAAAAAGATCTGCTCTTAAGTTCAAGACACCCATCATTCAATCACATAATAATTGTTGTTTTTGTATGGTAAAAATTACGGGCAAACCCTCTGCAAAACCAAGATAGGTTGCCATCCGATGTCGTCTTCTGGTCAAAAGCCTGTTACACGCTCTGATCACCCATCAGCATAAATTTTTTTTAAACCTGACAACATGGAAATTAAAGACGAAAGATAAAAATCTGACTTTGAATTCACATCTAATCAATCAAAGTGAATTAAATTGAATCTATCGAAAGAGTCTTGAGAAATTCTGGCAAAAAAATTTACTCCCACAATTTGGATAAATTACATGATCGTACTAGTTCACTTTCGTGTAGCGTAATCAAACTCTGATTTGACACTGGCAGTAACAAACTCAATTCAGCTTTTATTAAAATAAATAAATCTTTTCGTTTTCCATTTTAAATCAAAGATGTTTACCAAAAACTTAGATATCATTTTTATACATTTCCATTTGTGCAGCAATAATTTAAATTTTTCACTTTAGTTTTTCAATAAAAACAACATCAACACGAATAGTAAACAATCAATTGACACATTTAAATGGATTTTATTTTGTTATTTGAAAACAAACAAAAGCTAAACTAAACTTATTTACACTTACTTGACCTTTACAACACACACACACACATAATCTTAAAGAATTTACTACGTAACTAGACATGTAATTTAGATACGAAGGACTTCTGTTTTTTTTTTTAATGGCAAAATCAATTTTTATTGTAAAAACTAACAAACAAGCAAAAAGAAGAGATTTCGATTTTGTACATGTCGTGATATGAATTTTCCATTTCCTTCTAGAAATATTTAAACATTTAAAATTGTCTCTCAGAAAATAAAAAAAATTTTGCCTTTAAAATATTTTGTTGGTATAATTTCACGAACAATATTTTTGTAGAAAATTTTTACATTCTAACACTTCAACTTATTGGTCTTTCGAGTCCTTTTTTAAATATATGTTAAACAATTTCAATTATTTGAAGAGTTCGAGTTTCACAAAAATATTTCTTGTTAAGTTGTGCAAAAAGTTTGCTAAAAATTTTATGCATTTAAAATGGAAGATTCCTTATATAAATTTGAAAAAAGGGAGAAGTTTTGCCCCCTAATTTGATATAGGCTTAAAGGTTAACTTTTAAAACTCCCCAAATACTTACACTTCATTTTGGTTCCCTTTACCACCATCTATGCTAAGAACAAAATTACTTTGAAAAATTTTTAATTTTATTTAAAATTAACAAAAAAATAATTTTAATTTTTTTCTTTTGTAATTTGTTTAACATGGAGCTCTAGTATTATTCATAACATCTTAATATATAAAATTTCACTGTGCGTGTGTTTGACATTGTACTCCTACTAAACGGCTGGACCGAGTTAGTTTAATTTCTATGTACTCGTATGTCTTTGGCCTTGGAAGGCTTACCGTCATAAATACAGCTGACAGAATGGCGCTGCATTCGGTATCTGGCTTATTTATATATTACCTGTTTTTACTGGTCTTGCACGGTCCTTTACTCTATGAGTACGATTTCTTATAGTAAGAAGATCGAATACACAAAAGTTTTATATTTTCATAAAAACCCAGCTTAAATTTTTATGAAAATTAAAATGGACCACGCCTACTTTTTACATTTTTCTCAAATCGTAGAACTTCTAATTTTTTATTATATGTTTGGCATGCCTTTGACTACATCCTCTTTTAAAATTTATTTTAAAAAGGAGACTGGCTAATTTGGCTAATTTTTTCCTTATATGTTCAGAGCAACCCTACATAGCTTTTTATGAAAATAAAAACAGACCACGCCCACTTTTAAATTTTTTCTCAATTCTGAGAACGGCTGGACCGACTTGGCTATTTTTTTCATCTCATATTTTTCTACTCTTTTTATTTATTTTTAAATATAAATAAAAATTGAGGGCCGAGTCAGCTAAATAGTTAAAATATAAAAAAAAATTAAATGTAAATGTTGCAATCCCAATAAATAATGACATAATTTGATAACGAAAACAAGTTAAACGATTTTTAAACATGAACACTATTAACAACATTATTTTAAATGAATCATTTATTTATATTCCAACATGCTGTTAACAATTTGATCTTTTTGTATTGGCTTTATACCGATTTCTTCAATATTTCATTATTATGTGTTACATTTTTTCCTGCAAATTGCTTTTATCATTATCGACACTTAAATGTTGAAAAGTGTTTGTCTCTGACAAAGTGTGTTAGTGTAAAATATGTATGTGTGGGTATGGCTACATCCCTACGTGTCTGAATTAACTTTTGTTCCATTTATATATAGAAATTGTATAAACGTCACATACTCGTGTACCATAAACAATAACAGTAAAAACAGGACAACAGCTATTCAGCAAAACATAAACAGCCATAAAACAAAACACTTTTCTAACAGTAAAACTGTAAAGCTAACCAACACTCTCCCATACAATTTCTTATATAAAACAAGAAAAAATAAAACAAAATATTAAATGATGTGTAGAGGGTATAAAAAAAATTAACTAGAACATCATACAAGGACATTGTCATAAAACTTTGCAACAAAAAAAAAAAAAAAAAACCCATCACACCGAAAATCCGTTTTCAAACTCTGAGTAGATGATTGCAATACACTAGACAATGTGCTGTTTATACACGCACACGATTAAAGTGAGTTTGATTTTGTTTTTCTAGAAAATCTGATTGGTAACTAAAACTTTGTTAAAACAACCATTGTGCACATCAAACAACACAAGCTTAAAGTATTAAAATGTTTTAACTGACTAAAAGTAAACTGTGATTTAAGTTTGAGTGGTAAGCTAAAGATTAAATTAGTTGAAGCAATAACTTCACGAAAACTAAATTAATAATTTTTCTTTTCTGGTGGTAACACTAAGAAAGATTGAATTTAATTAAAGTTGTGTATTGTGATGAGAGTACAAAAATTATCGTATACTATTTCTGTTGATACTTGAGTTCCATTCTCAAGATTAGCCCTGAGTTCGCGACACAGATGTTGGTGATGAGGAGAAGTCTGCAAGTAATCGCTTCACCGAATTAGTGTCTGGGGTTAAAATCAATCTTTCTGAGTTTTAAAAAAATAATATCAATTGTCAAGAATTGATTAAAAAATGTTTCATACATACATACTTTCAATAAATAATAGGGAATTTTTTGGTATAAATTGATATACAAACAGAAAACAACTTAGATTGTGATAACGAAATTTTGTTTCCAATCAAAACTTCAGTTGTGATAATAGAACTTTTTAATCTTGACAATAGAAATTCGCTCTTACAGCTCGAAATATTTTTAACAGAATTAATTTTTGGCATGTATTATCGAATTCTAGTTGCTACAACGGAAAAATTTGATTATCACATATTTAATTCTCGCAACCTAAGTTTTTTTCTGTGTGTATGTATGTACAGGGTGGGCCAAAAGAAACCAAGGGGTGTAAAAGTTTAATAACTTTTTTGTTTATTAACTTTTTTTTATTTTTTCTTTCAGATTATATAATATACAAAATGGAAATTTTTTTACACTAAGTATGAAAAATGATGTCTCTTAAATGACCACCGTTTTCAGCTTCGCACTGATGGGCTCTTTTTAGAGCATTTTCCATAACATCTTTCAAAACTTGTGGCTGTAGCGTTCGAATTTCTGCAACAATGTCTGCCTTGAATTCAAGGATTGTCTCTGGCTTGTTCACATACACTCGCTCCTTCAAAAAACCCCAAAGAAAATAGTCGGGTGCTGTCATATCTGGCGATCGCGCTGGCCAAATAATTTCCGAATTTCGAGCAATTATTCACTCTCCATTGTGTCTCGGGCAGTATGGGCAGTGGCTCCGTCCTGCTGAAACCACATACCAGGTCGGTTACAGCACTTCCATCTTCATTCTCGAAGAAGTAGGGCCCAATGACATTTTCAGATGTGATCCCACACCATACTGTACACCTGATGGGGTGCAATTTTCGTTGATGAATGGCTCTTGGATTTTGAGAACCCCTGAACTTACAGTTCTGCTTGTTAACAAAGCCATTCAAATGAAAATGAGCTTCATCACTCATAATCAAATTTTCAATAAAGTTGATTTCATTTCTGGCCAACTCTTGAAATTTAACTGCAAAATTTAGACGTTGCCGATGATCTGCGGGTTTTAATTCTTGGACCAATTGCACCTTATATGGGTATAACTGTAAATCTTTTTTTAAAATGCGCCGTAGTGACGTACGAGACATTTCTAGCTGAGCAGAACGCCTTCTGCCAGATGTTTCTGGTGCTTCGTTAACACTTTGCTGTACTCGTTCAATATTTTCCGCAGTGCGACTTAAACGTGGTCTACCGGTTTGAGGCAAATCTCTTACGCTGCCATGTTGGTGATGACGATTAACTAAGCAACGAATCATCGCTTCAGAGGGCGAAATTCTGACGTTAAAATGTCGACGATATGCTCTTTGCGATAAAATAATTGATCTCTGCTTTAAATAATAACATTCTATTGTTCTGGTTTTCTGCTCAGTTGTGAACCTCTCCATTATAAATTCTCCAAGTGTTGTCTATATAATCTGAAAGAAAAAATAAAAAAAAATTAATAAACAAAAAAGTTATTAAACTTTTACACCCCTTGATTTCTTTTGGCCCACCCTGTATATGCAAAAAAGAACTATGTAGCGAAAAACTATACAAAAAATACGTAAAATAAAATTGTGAAAAAAATATAAGAAATTTATTTCAATATTAAAAACAAAAATATCAATTATTAATTAATTCAAAATTAAAACCGAAATTTTATTTTAAAAAAATATACAACAAAAACTTAAAGAGAAATTTTTTCTTCAAATAAATTAAATTAAGTAAAAGATATTTTGTTAAGCATTTTTTATTCAAAATCTTAAAGAATAGTGTCTTAAAAATACTGATATAACAGACTGTATTTCTGCCTGCACTGAATCATATAAAACTTACACTGAGAAAACAACTTTGTTTGTGAGAACTGAATAATTTAGTTAAGGTAATCGAACTTTTTTAATTGTGATAAAAGACTTTCGTGTGCTATAGCCAAAAGTATTATTTGAAAAACTAACATTTTCAACTGTATTATTTTTGCAATCTCCAAAAATTTCATTATCACAAATTCCTTGCTCACAACCGAAGTTATTTTCTGAGGGCACCATTTGTATATCGGGTTATGCACATTAAATAAATCTGTATTGTACGTGTATGTCTTTTTTTTGTTTACAATATGTCCCCAATGCTTAAAGCTTTTTCTATAGTTCTTGCTGTTGATAAATACATTTTGTTTTAAAGTATGAAAGCTACTTAAGGGAATATTTTCCGTAACAAAAGCAATGAACGAAAGGAAGGATAACAATAATAATAATAATAACACTAACACTGGCATACAAACAAACAATAGATGCTTGTCTTGTAGAAAAAAAAAAACTGCAGTCACTCACCATAACAAAAAATTAAAATAAAAAATAAATGAATTCTTAACATTTTCTCTACTTTTGGTTTTAAGTTTTTATTAATTTTTTAATTTCTTAACAACATTACATGCATACTCGTACAGCTAATATTTAAATAGCATTTTCATTGACATTGGAAATCAAAATTAAAAAAAGTTTGGTGATTAACTCCCCAAATTCTTGCTTTAACACATTGAGTTCCACGTCGTGGGGTGGCACGTTTCACATCTCCGTACGACAATAATTGTTTATTCTTAGTGCCTGTCGTTCTTTTATGAACGACATTGAGTAAAATTTGTTGTATCTTTTACTGAACATTTTTGCAAACGCATTCGTGGGTCTACTAGAACGATTTTTTGAGGTTTTATAAAGTGAAAAACGTAAAGAATGTGTTTTTTTTAAACGCGCACGGCTTCCTATGAAGGTTTTTCTAAAAAACCGCTTGTCACTCAATGTGTTAAGAAAACCTTTTGAAGTTTTTATTAGTAGACTGACCCTCAACCAAACGCAAGACTCTTAAGTATTTTTTTATTTAAGATTTTGATTAGTTTCAATAGCAAAAACAAATTGGGCCATAATTGTATACCCAGAAACCAACTTCGGTTGTGAAAACTTAATTTTTTTTAATCGAAACAACCAAAATTTAATTCTATTAAAAATATTTCGAGCTCTAACACCAATTTTCTATGGCCACAATTAAAAACTTTGATTATCACAACTGAATTTTTGATTGGCAACAAATTTAGTTTTCGCCACCGAAGTTATTTTTTCAGTGTACTCATATAAAAATTTGTGTTTATAATAATTTATGTGTGGCTAATTGATTTTAATAAAGAATTAAAAAAAAAACAAACTCAGAGATGTAATATTTTAGTAAAACAGCTAAAAACTGTTGGCAAACTTCGGCATTCGATGAAAATGAAAATTTCTTTTGAAATTTCCATTGCTTTGGAGTGCCGTAATTTTTCTTTTAAGAAGCTGATAAGCCAACATGACTTGAAATTTTCTGTATGATTTTTTATTGCTTAAGACATTTTCTTCGATTCATGTATGCTTTTCCCTTAATGATGTTCCTTTAGAATTTAAATTAAATGCTGCAATAAATTTATGATTTTCACCAGCATAGCAACAAAATTTCTTTAGATGTAACCTTTGGTTACAAAATTATATCAATCTTGCACACAAAACACCAAAATGGATAAGCCAAGCCTTCTGGATACTATTTTTATTCTACACTTTGTATCCTTTTGGGGAATTTGGAGTATGAGTGTAAGCAAAACCTGGCAAGAGCTTGTTGTCTTTTTGTTTTATATGCCACACCACCATGCCACAGGCTTTTCATATACTACAGTTGATTAGAACAGAACAACGAATGGGTAGGGAGTTGGCATCTAAAGCTCAAAGAATGTAAGCATGTGAACAGATGACAAAAAAATTTTTTTTGTGTTTGCTTATGAGTACAAGTGCTTACGAACTAAATGACAAAAATAAAAAAAAAAAACAAAAATCAAAGTGGTCAAAAATATCAAGCAACATTTGGTACAACAAAAAATGTATGCATTTTTAAAAACTCAAGGACAGAAACAATAATGATGATTTTGATGATGTTCATGATCATGAGGATGCAAATGAAACTGACTATGACGATAAAGATAACACAAGTCACATTGTGCACAGAAACACTCAAACATTCAGGTTACATTCTCAGTTTTCTAGCTTGCAATGACTTTTAAAAAAATATTTAAAAATTTTATAAGAGCAGCAAGAGTAGTCTGCTCTGAATTGAATTTAATCCCTAACAGTCATTTAAATGTGTGTTATGTATTGTTATGTTCTCTATTATTTTAAAACTATAAATGAATCTGTGTGTGTGTGTGTGTGTGTGTGTGTGTGTGTGTGTATGACAGTATGCATACGTTTTTGTAATTACGAAGCTGTAGTTACATTGAGAAAACAATTCAATTGAAAACAATAGTTATCAACTCTAACGAAAATTGAAATAAATGAGCGTTTGATTAGAAGTGACACCACACCACACCACATCATATACTTGTATCACCATACACTCTCCCTGTTCATTTCGTAACTGAATAGCCAATGTAAAACTCAACACAGAAACTACAAGGGAATTAAGACATTTTTAAATGGATTTTTAGATAACAATCCAGAGACCTTTTTTTCTTTCATACAGGCTTTAAGAATATCTATTTGAATTAAATTTTTTTTGCTTAATTTCTTGACACACTGACATATACAATTTCCATTTTGGTTTTCCTGTTTAATATACAATTCAACTGCATGTCACTACAAACTGACTTTCTACATTTTGAGTTTAGAAAATAAAATTTCCTGTTTTACACACATAATTGGTACAAGTCTTCTTATTTAGATGGTATAGAGTTTTTTTGTTTGTTAAATTCATACCATTTTTTTATGTTCATTTATATTTCAAGGTCTTTTGCGGTTGCAGCAAATCTATCAAGGCTTAAAGCCCGGAAATGAATCATTTCAAGTTGAGATGGTAAAGCGCATTGCTAATGTTACCATGGCCATTGATTTCCTGCATACACTCGAGGATTTGGGTCGTTTTACAAATAAATATATTGTACTTGATTGCCCCACGGAAATGGCCAAAGAGATTCTAATCCAGCATGTAAGAGACATTTCATTGGGACGTCGCACATACCATTATTTGCTCAGTGGCTTGGTAAGTACATTAACATACAAACAAAACAACTAAACACAGAGAAAGAGAGAGTCTCATACTTCTAACCACATAAAAACCCCCATATGGGTATATAAACACAAGTAGTATTCGTTTGTGAAGACGAGCACATTACAAGCTGAAGCAAAATGGTTTCAGGCAAATAAAATATTTTTAAATATTCAGTTTTTATATTATTTTTTTTCTTTTGTATCAAACAAAAACCAGCCAACTGCCCTTGTGTTAAACGAACATGTAAATAAATAAAATGAAACTAACAAGAACGACTTGGAAAAACATGCTACAATTAGAAACAGCTTCTTGTTAAATATAAATTCTATTGTTATGGAATAACATATCTTGAACTTAATGAATTTCATTAAAGAGTTTTATTATTTTATTGAATTTTTCGTTTTATTGAATTTTATATATGAACTAGATGTTTCTGCCCGTCCGGGTACTTATTACCTGAGTCGCTATCCTTAGAGTGTAGAGAGCTTATGTACCCATTCTAGAATAGAATTTTAAACGATAAAAAAATCCATCCAAAGAAATACAGCCATTCACTACTTTCATTCGTTATTATTAGCAGAGGCAAAAGATTAAGTAGCAAATAAAATATTTCAAAGCATACTTTCAGGCTTAAATAAAGTACTAGCACCCATCTTTATGAACAATGGTAAATTTAAATCGTTGCAAAGTGGGCGTAATAAAGGGCGTGGCTGGTTCAAAAATAAAAATTTGTATAGATAACAAACAAACAAACAGATAATAAATTTTATTTATATGGAAAGCAATGATCAGCACAGAAAAATTTTCCAGAATATTTGTATTCGTTATCGATTAACTAAAATATTTTTTTAAATTGTATGAAATACATATTTGTTGGGCAGTGTTATCAGAGTGGCTCTCTCTCTCTCTCTCTGTCTCTCTCAATAAAATAAGGTCAGGTTATTGCACATAATTTATTAGCGAAAAATTTTCAAAAGCAAAACTCAGCATGTTATCTGTTTTATGAATAAATGCCTGTCCAGTATGTGACAAGTCGACTTTGACACTTCTTTTAAAAAGCCAATACAAACACACAAAAGCAAGCATGCAAGATAAAGAAATGTTCGTACACAAAGACTGTCCTTCAGAAATGTGTGCTGCTGCTTCCACAAGAGACAAAGGGCACAGTATTTGTGTAACTCAACATGACTGTGTTATCGCAAAAAAAATTTTTTTTTTTAATTAAATGTCTGCTTGAAATCAGAATTTAATAGATTTTAGTCATTTTCACTTTTTGTTTTTTGTAATATGATGAACAAAAGGTAATTTGGCTAGACAATTCCATTCATTAGTTTTGACATGATGATTATTAATGAACAATTAATAATATTTTTTTTTTTGGGATTAAAATGTATGGCTAATTTTTGGTTTACACAATTCACACAGGTAATGGATGACCGTTGGGAAAGTGAAATCATAGAATTTGGTGCCATTAACATAACAGGATTTCGTTTGGTGGACACAAATCGCCGTTTAGTTAAAGATTTTTATGATAGTTGGAAACGCTTGGATCCCACAACATCAATTGGTGCGGGCAGAGAATCAATATCGGTAAGTTGCAGCAAAAAAAAATAAATAAATGAATAAAAGTTTTTTCAGTTACAACAGCCTTTTGAGGTTAGCCTGTCTAGTTAAAAATCTAGTAATAGGCAGTGCAATAATGGTTCATGTATTTTTAAATGTGTATACTGTGTCTTTTTTTGTGAGACAAGATTGCAACGTTAACTCTACTTAAACAGTAAATATTTTATTACTTTTAAACTTTATTCGTTAGCTCTGTGTAATTTTAGTTTGAAAATCCTGCGGTTAATAAAATACACTTTCAGCAAAATATGATTAAGTTTCTTTTTAACTGTATGATGCCCTGGAATGGATCCTTTAATAAATTCCATTCCACTTATTATAGCAATCTTGCTGTTTGTTTTACATCAAACCAATTATTTTTATTTCCTTTAAAAATCTCTTGCAGACTTTCAATGAATTTTTTATTTCTTGAAGCCATAACGTACACTTGCCACAAAAAGATAAAGTCATTATCAGCTTAAATAAGCTTGCATGTGTCATCATTATTTCCTTTTTTGATATTTTTATTGTTTAATAACTTAAAACGAAAAGAAGGAGAGACATGTGTGCTTGCATACCTTTTCAAAATAAAAATCAAATGTAATCTGGCATGGAAGTATTTTTTAATATCAATAGTTGCAGTATGTAAAGCGGAATTTTCATAATGAAAAGCAAATGTCAGTTATTTTCAGTATATGTTGGCTGAAATAACATACGAGTGTATAGAAATGTTCTTCCAGAAATTAAAAGCTTATAAAATATTTTAATTCATTTTAAATAGCAAAGTGCTAAGAATTATTGCACCGAGTTTAAAAAGTATATGCAGGCCCTGCTGCACTACAAGAAAACTGTTTTATAAATCTTATGAAAACCTGTTAATTAAGTATTTCTTGAATTCAGTGAATTACTAAAGTATTTTCATAACAATTTGTGTCTCAATAAGAGTTCACTTTTTAAATTCAGTCTAATAGTTTTTTGGTGCAAGTAGCAGTTTTGAAACTGGGCGTGAAAGTGAAATCAATGCCAATTTTTCGAAAAAAAAGTCATTTATTTCCGATTAAAACGCTTTGCCATCTGAATTGCTCTCAAATTTGAGGCTCAGAAAACTATCATGAGAAACAAATGCATTCACACCAACCAACTGTCTAGAAGGAATTTTGATTATAACTTAAATTTTTTGAATTTTAACTGCGCACGGCATTCGTTACAGGAACATGACAACAGAGTTCTTGGTAGTCCTGGAGCTGGAGCAAATTGCACAGTGCCTGATACAATCGTTTTATTGCAGCATTATTAACGAAATTATTTTTTTAAATTTCATTGAATTAATGAAATATTTAATTAGGGGGTGGAAGCCTAATTAAGTTTTCATTGGATTAATGACAAAATTAAAAAGATACGCAAGCAAAATTCTCTCAGTGTAAACTGTAAATTATAAATTGAAATCATAAACCATAATCATAGTCAGAAAACAAGTAGGCTTTTATTAAAAGCTAACTTTTGTTAAAAAAATAAATTCTTGTGGACTTAAAATCGTTTTAGTGTGACTATGAAAAAAGTTTTCTCTTTTTATTATTTTAAAAATCTAGAAATTTTAAACTTGTAATAGTTTAATGTGGTAGTTTTAAAACCAATCTGCTTTGTTGGCTCATGACTTTTTTTTTAGTGAAAGAGTAAAAATAGGCAGTGAAATACTTTGAAATAATTTGGTTTCAGACTCTAGTTTGTCATAATTAAAATTAAACCCCAGTAGAACAAAGTAAGATATTTTTGATTGTAGCTTTAATTACAAGAAATTTGAGAAGTTAAATTTCGGGCAATTCAATCTTCAATTTAAAAGTTTAGCCTTGTAGAATTTTAAAGTGACAAAAAGCTTAAGGTTTCAGTTCAACAATATTCTTAGATCTTGAAGGTGCGATTATAGAACATGACGATAATGATAAAATGTCTCAATGGTTTCTCTTTGTGCTCACAAAATAAATTATGCAATTTGCACCAAGTTTTATGTATTTTTCTACTCTTTTTCTTCCATAAATTTTCTCTAGTGTTACTAATTGTTTGTTTGTTTGCCATTGTAAACCTATTGCAGGCGCAAGCAGCTCTTATGTATGATGCTGTATTTGTTTTAGTGGAAGCCTTTAATAAAATTTTACGTAAGAAACCAGATCAATTTCGCAACAACATTAGAAGAGGGCAAACAATGATTGCGGCAGCATCTACAGCGGCCAATGCTACAGGCTTAACGAATGGCGGTGGAGGTGGCGGCCTTATGGGTGGTTCATCTAATTTAAATGGTGGCAATGGCATGGGTGGAGGAAATGGTGGCAATGGTGGTAATAGCGGCAGTAATACTATACCACGTGCACTAGACTGTAACACATCAAAGGGTTGGGTAAATCCGTGGGAGCATGGCGATAAAATTTCGCGCTATTTGAGAAAGGTAAACACAGCAAACAGCTAAAGCAAATCGAACTAAAGTTATGGTTGGAAGAAAGTAGTCAGTCATGTGTAATGAATATGAAGATTGTTATGCTACGATTGCTACTCGAGGGCGTGTGTGTATGTATTTGTGTATTTGTTTGTATTGTTAATCTATTCAGCTGAGCATGTTGTTAAATACTAAAATTATTGTCAGCATTACACAGTCTTCCTTTGACTACATTTAATTGAGTTTTTCTGTTCTTTTTAGTTTTTAATTGACTGGAAGGCTCAATAAAAATTAATTGATGTGTCATTTACTTTGCACTAGTTATTTAACCCCTGAAACATGCCATGCCGCCTTCTATTTTATTTTTTATTTATTTTCCTTTGTTGTCAGAGTGAGTGTCAGAGGGTATTTTTTTTTTAATTTATTTTATTTTATTTCCTTTTCATGTTTCAAATGCATTTCGTTTGGGTGTACACGAAATTGATGCTGTTGAAAGTGAATTATTAAAGAGATGAGGACAATGTTGAGAAGACCTTACATTTGACTTGTTATAATTTTGTTTATTGCAGGTGGAAATTGAAGGTTTGACGGGTGATATTAAATTCAATGATGATGGTCGACGTGTTAATTACACACTACATGTTGTAGAGATGACAGTTAACAGTGCCATGGTTAAAGTGGCGGAATGGAGTGATGACTTGGGCTTACAGCCTCTGTCAGCTAAATATGTAAGACTAAAGCCGCATGCAGAAATTGAAAAAAATCGCACTTACATTGTAACCACTGTATTGGAGGAGCCCTACATTATGTTGAAGCGACCCACTGTTGGTGAAACTCTAGAGGGCAATGAACGTTTTGAAGGATATTGCAAGGATTTGGCTGATTTGTTGGCTAAAAAATTGGGCATAAATTGTGAGTAGCAAAACAAAAGTATTTTAAAATGTTTATTAACGAATAATTAAATACGCAGACACCTGCCTGCTTCTTAATTTTTTTATTTTTTTTGTTTTATTATTATTATTATTATTATTGAATTACAATAAGTAGCCAAATCTTAACTGAAAAAAAAACTTTTTTTTTTTTAAGAAATAATTTTTTTTGCTCGCAATGTTGCTGTTGTTTGTGGACAGGTTGTCTGTGGCTCAGCTTCATTATTTATTTTTTATGCCAGACCACATTGCATTTATTTATGTCTTTTAACAGTTTTTTTTTTCTTTGCAACTTAACGTGGTTATTTTCATTTTCTTTATTTTGATGTGGTTTATTTTCAGATGAAATGCATTTGGTTAAGGACAACACTTATGGCTCTGAAAATCCAAAAGTTCATGGCGGTTGGGATGGCATGGTTGGTGAACTTGTGCGTCGTGTAAGTTTAAGTTAAATTCTCATTTTGCTTTGCTTTAATTTATTGTTTTACACCCTCCTTTCCTTGGCATTTATTTGTAAATTTTTTAACCATAATGTCTTATTTAACTTGTTTCGTTTTAAACAGGAAGCGGATATTGCTATAGCTGCCATGACAATTACTGCTGAACGTGAACGTGTCATCGATTTCAGTAAACCATTTATGTCATTGGGTATTTCGATAATGATCAAAAAACCAGTCAAGCAAACACCAGGCGTTTTCAGTTTCATGAATCCTTTATCGCAAGAAATTTGGGTAAGTTCATGTGGTTAATTTAGTTTTTTATTTTATTTCATTTTTTTTTTCAATGTGTTAACTGGTGTGTGAGTAAGTGTTCTAGTTAGTGTAAGAACTTGATAATTTAATATTTTTTGGTAAGAAATTTAATGTGGCAGTTAATTTGTCCTTGATTTTTCGATTAGCAATATGAAGTCATTTATTTAACTCAAATTTTATTTATATTTTAATGAAATTAAACAAATTTACAGGCTCTTGTTTGTTTAGCTCTCCACTTGAGACCACAAATACTAGCTGAAGCACAAAAAATTTTTTTTTTTAATTTTGCTTTTAAAGAAAAAGTCAATGCAGCGCTTACTAATGAGAAAACTTAAACGCATTTTCTTTTAAAATATTTTACTTTTTTCATTAATTTCTTACTTGAAGGTTATTTATTTTTCTTAGTTTTATTGCTTATAATGGGTGTCTCAGTAAGAGGGTTTTTTTTAAATTATGGTTTTTTTTCTTTTGTGCAAGTGAAAACTCTGAAATTTGTCAGCTGTTACATAGATTTATTCCCATTCAGCATGAGTTATAATTACGAAGGAGTAACATGTAGTCAATAATGAAAAACTTCTTGTGGACGACATGTGGCTTTAGCAAGATGGAACCACCTGCCACATAGCTCGTAAAACAATCAATTTATTCCAGTATGAAATGAAAAACTGCACTCTTACTAGGACACCCTTTAGTTTGCTTAGAATTGGCTAAAACAGAAAACTTCAAACTTTAATAGACTAAACAGAAAAGTTCTCAACACATTTTTCAAGTTGTAGTCACAAGCCAACACCAAGTTTTTCTTCTCCTGTTTCCCGACACACGAAAATTTCATTGAAATTTTATACCACGCTTTTAAAAACTCCTTTTTTTTTAATAGTTACTTCGAGTTACTTGAGTATGAATATAAATGTACTCGTACTTAAGGCAGGTACGTATCCAGCGACAGCGCTTTATCTATCATAATGAATTATTTGCTTTTACCTTCTCACAAACTTTACTGTAAATACGCATCTGGCAAAAGTATATCTTATCAGCAGTTATACCACTTTTAAACTAAAAAGCTTTTAGCCAAATTCAACACAAAAGTAAAACAAAAATAAAAGTAAGAACTTGGAAAAAAGCAAATAATAGGAGTTTGAAAAAGGAAAGTAGTAACTTAATCCTTAAGTAAATGCATTTTGTTTGTAGAATTTGTTTTTTTTTTCGTGAAGAATTGAAGAATTTTTAACTCAAACTTTTTATACAAATATTTTTGATTCGAAATTATTTTTATAAAAAAAAATAAACACAATTTTGTGCAACTGATTTTGCGAAAAGCTTAAGCAACACTTGAAAAAGTCTTAGTTATTTTCCCTGGCATATGCGCCACACTTAATTGCAGAGTGAGAGCTTAAAGTAAGAGAGAGAAAAAAAGCAGGCAAATAAAGAGAAGATCTCTAAAAAAAGGAAATTGTGTAAATTTTTTCCAAGAAACCACAAAATTGAAGTGAAGAATAAAATTATTAAAAAGTTAATGAATGAAGTTTGCGCAAAAAAAAATATTTCACAAGTCCATTTAATATATTATTATTGTTATTATTAATATTTAATATGAGAAATTAGTTCTGAGTTAAAATTTGTTAATAAGCACTGGTGACTTTGACCAACGGCTTTCAACCCCCAAATTGATAAGTTAGCACGCTACCCATCAACCTACTCATTTCATATAATTTCTGCAGCGACCTTGTCAATTAAAAACTTGAAAACACTCGCTAGAAAAAGCATTTGTTGAATAAGAAACTCTAGTCAAAAATATGTTTCTAACAATCAGCTGAGAATTGTTACAAAATGTTAGGTTAAGTTGAAGAGCCCGCCCCCAAAGATAAGTTCTCTATTGGGAGCTTTTTGTTATACCTGTACAAAAAAGGAGGTAAGCATCAGAGATCAGCAATGCATACGGAAAAAGTAAGTAAAGTTGAATCATGACTCATAATTTGTTGTGCTTATACGCATTCATATCCAATTCAACTTTATCGAACCTTATATACACTCATAATGTTTGAGATACTTATAATACTCATACTTGACAATAGGCTTGTGTCCAACTAGTTCAACTGATCTCAAACGATCACTCATTCAACTGAACTATGATTTATGCAGCAAGAAAATCTTTATCTGTCAGACATGCAGGAGTAGGACCAGCCCCACACACAGCAATTTTAGTTGAGCAATTCTTGATTTTGGTGGAGAGGGGGGAAAGAAAAATGGAAAGGGGTACTCCGCAATTCCCTTTTGTTCTCTCTTCGTATCTGTTATAAAGATGTAAAGAAATAAGACTGAATAAATGACTGAATAAGAATGCTAAAATTTGTTGAAACAAAAAAATTGTGTATGGACAAAACGACAATTTTAAAAGAATTGCCCAACTAAACTTGCTAAGTGTGGTCCTGATCTAACAAGAAACGAGTGGTTTATAATGTGAATCTGTTAAGGCCTCAGTTAGACGTTTTTTCCAGTTTAACAAAATTTTAATTTTTTCATCTCTGTTTCCATATCATTTATCACTCAAACAACAATTTTTTTAAATAAATAATTTAAAAAGCAAAACAAAAAAATTAAAATTGTTAAATTTATTCATGGGCTTTTTTGAGCAAATGATGAACCCAAGTTTTTTGTATGTTTCCTGGCAACAAAAGAAAAATTATTTTGTGTGTGTATTTCTTAAATACACATAAAATATTCATACTTGGGCTCACAACATATTCATACTACACGTGTATGTGCTTTTACATATGAATGAGCTGGTGATTATTTTACTTACATTCGTATGTTTGATTGTACAGTTTATTAGCTTGTACTCATTTTGTGTAGTGTTTTGCTTTTCCTCGTTCTATTTTTTTATTACGGCCTATTTTTTTTTGTTTTTGCTGTAGCCTTAGCTGGCAGCTGGTAAATATGACATTAACAGCTAATAACAAAACATTTAAGTGTAGTTAAAATAACAAGAAATAAATTGGCATAAATTATATTAACAATTTTGTTTTATGTTTTCCTTTTTCCTTTTTTTTTTTTTTTTTGGTGTTTTCCTAAATATTATTTTTATTATTTTCAGGGGGTCTTTATGTGAGTAAAACCAAATAAAAACTTCTACATACGAGTGAATGAGTATATAATTTGATTATAAGTTGCCAAAACATAACACGTGTTATGTACTACAGGAATGCATAAGCGGGCTTATAAGCACTTTTTGTTGTAAAATATTACACATATTTATAGTATGCTTGTACAAAGCTCTATTAGGTAGACTTTGACCTTTGACAGAATTTGAACATGGAAACTCACACAGAGTAAAAGATTCCAAGTCAAATACTAAACTTGTTTAAGCTTAAGCAAAAGAAATTAATTAAATAAATTTTTAAAATAATTTTTTATCACCAAACTAAATCTGTTCTAAATTCTTGTTGTGAAGAAAAAATCTTTCTTTTGCTTTAATTAAATTTTAAAAATAAAAATTGCACGAATTGTTGGGAAATTTGTTCAGGTTCTATTCAATATTATAAAAGATTCTTCAGAAATTTATTTATAAATTAAGTTGAAGAAAAAAATTTTAAATATTTTTTAAAATTGCTTGATTAATTTTTACATTTTTATTACTGGCTTTAACTGCTGAGCAAATTCAACTACTATCCAGCTCTGAAATAACTAAAGCAAACTTTTATTTGTTTAAATATCAAAATCTTATTGTAGATTAATTCCAATAATTACAAATATTTAATTATAAATATATCCTGAAGAAGCTATGCAAGTTGGAGCGAAATATTGATATAAAAATAAATTTATAAGATAAGAAAAAGGTAAAATAAACAAACATTTCATGTTATCTCCAACGGTAAATAAAAATCTCTTCAGAAAATCTGTTATTGCAATTTTTGGAATTTTGGAAAATATAATTTAAAAGATTTCATTGATTCATATTAATTGAACGAAAAGTTCATTGCATTAACATAATTCTTTTCTATACCCATCATTTCTGTAGCTTTTTTTTTCAGCAGCAAACTTTAAGAACCTACGGGCATTATTTTGTGTTATTCTTTAGGGTGCTGGAAAAATATTTTACTGCAAAAAATCTAGCATTTTTAGCAACAGTTTTTTTTTTATAAAAAAAAACGCTGATCATGTTTCCTTAATATTAATTTTCCAAACCGTTATCTAAAGGTAATTCAGACAAAACAATTTACACGTTTTTATCGTTTTATACTCTTTATTCGTATCATTCATTTTTTCACTGGCCGACCAATCAAATTTACTTTTTTTTATACTCTTCACCAAAAACATAACGGGGTATAAAAACAATGTATATCAAAAGTAACAATAAAATTAAGAGAAAAGTTAAAAAATGGCGCTATGACTGTGCCTCACACACGTATGATTTTCGATGCATGTGTGTATATAAGCAGGTTTTTGTTTAAAAAAAAAAAACATAGAGGCAAGCCAACTTATTTGCGAGAGAGTGAGTGCAACAGAGAGAGTGGTAGAAAGACAATATTGAATTAGGTAGTTCATATATTTTTAATAAGAGAGATATTGTAAAAGAAAGACAGAGAGAGAGAGATAAAGTGATATTATAGAGCATATTATTGAATTAGATCTCCCACAAGGCAGCTGAAACAAAAAGTGACCTACAAACAATTGCAAAAATGGCTGTTAATCTAAAAATATATTTCTCTTTTAAAAAACTTATTAAAAAATGGTGATTTACTTATAAGGCTAATCATAATTTTTTTTATTTTGTTAACAAATAAAATTTGTTTTTAATTAAATAAAGAGTTGTTATGGGAATTATTATATTTAATTTTATCTTTTAATGTTAGTGTTTAGCTAAAAGTAATTGTATTTAAAAAACCATAAGTAGAGAAAACGAGAACAAAATTATTATTATCTAAAAATATTAACTGTGACCAGGGCTGCCAGCAGCTGGGAGAAAATATGCTAAGTTAGCTTAAAAGGCTAGAAAAAGCTAAAGGACTCAAAAAAAAATAAACTTAGGAAAAAGTTAAAAAATATTGCTTAAAATTTAAAATAATAATTATGATAATTATGATTTTTATAAAAAATTTTTTTCGCCAAACATTACCATGAACTACTCCTTTGCTTTTTTTTTTTTTTTTGTTTTAAATTATAAAAAAAAAAATTTTACACTATCCGCAAAAAAAAATTTCTAAAAAAGGCTATTCTAAAAATGAAAAACGACTAGGAAAAAATCAAGAACAAAAGGCTAAATCTGGCCTTACAATTACTTTTATATATTTAATTTGATTAAAGTCAAGTAGCATATGACAGTGCTATCAATATATGAAGTTTTTGATAGCGAGTATAAAGTATTTTTTTTGTGGTTGCTCAATACTCAAAACCTGAATGCTTAAATTTGAAAGCTTTTATATATTTTATAAAATTTTCACAGCAATTGTCTTAACATTTGGTCATTTTCAAATGTTAATATTTGTGTCTTATTTATTATTTTTTTTTTAATTACATTTAATTTCAGGTTAGTGTAATATTCAGCTACATTGGGGTCAGCATTGTATTGTTCTTTGTCTCTCGCTTTTCTCCCTATGAATGGCGTATTGTGCAGTATCAAACAGGTATGTCAGTTTAATTTGAAACAAAGTCTCAAATTATAAATTGGTATTTTAAAACACAATTATGTTCAATGCAACTCTATTTAGTTGTTTTTTAACTTCAATGTTAAAAAATAAAAATTATTTTAAGTAAAAATTTTATATGTTTATATCAATGAGATTTCATTTGCATTTCTAGAGAAATCCAAAGGTTTAATTAAAAATTGCGAAGATAAATGCAATAAAAAAAGACTAAATCTAGCCTCAAATAGGCTAGCCTGGCAATATTGTTTTGAAAGATATATTTTATTTTGTCGCTGTAAGGCTACAGGAAAAAAATGTATGTTATGCAGTTAAATTATTGATTCTGCAAAATTTTGTTTGAAGGGCAAAAAATTTTTTTATGACTTGTAACCTTTGCGGTTCTCAATAGTTAGTGTTTAATTGTATAGAAATACTAGCAACTGTAAGAGGAGTTTTTAAACGTTTTATATTTATGCCAGATTAAATACGTAAAAGTGGAAAAAAAAATATATTCATTAACTATACAATGAAAGTTGAAAGAAGTCACATCAGAAAAAAGAATTTTCTATTAGCAGGCATACAGCTGAACTTGTAAAAATGCTATAAAAGAGATAAACAGTAAAAGTAAAAGACACGTATGCACACATAAACGAGTACATGTCGATTTACTTATAAGGAAATGTGTATGGGAGTGTGATTTGTATTTGAGTGTGTGTGCGCTTGTGATATAACGAGAGCTCATTTATATGAATGCCTTAATTTAATTTTTGCGTTATAATATAATAATAAAAAAAAAACAAACAAAACACAAGCACACATCACAGTGAAAACAGCTGCCAGCATAATATTTATGTGCGAGTTTATGTTGCTACTTTCTTTGAATTTAAATGCTTTTTTATTTTCCTCTTTAACTTAAAAAACCAAACACACACACACACACACACACATACTTACTTTTTATCTGAATGCCAAGCAATGTGATAGCCAGGAATATGATGAAGAAAAATATCTACATTCCATGAATCCCTTCAAACAAAAAGTAAACAATAAAACAAAACAAAAAAAGAAAACATTGAATAAATTTCCCAATCCCAAGATATGTGTAGTCATGAGGAATAACAAGTCAAAGGCTCACACATCACATACCAGCACTCATACTCTTATACACAACACATACGAGTAACACACTTACCCTTACACTCCCTCTACTATACCATTTGAAATGTTATTTTCTTTACTAAAAAAATGACACCAAAAACAACATGCATTTGCAAAATAAATTTTAAAAATAAAAATAAATAAAACTATAGAGAAATGCCAATTATTATAGTGGCAAGTATTCGATTCAACACGTTACAAAAATAATAGAAAAACAAAAACGGCCCTGTTCTGTAAAGCGAATTCTAAATAATTTTTCAGTTGCACATTTTATGGTGTTTTCCTAACAGAATTTATATAATTTTTAGAGTAAAGAGAGTACTCGAGTTTTATTATAGTTCGTAAGCACTACTCGTGCTCGCGAGCAGAATTTTTTCCTTAGCCTGATAACTTTTTTTTGTTAGTTTTAAAACCGCATCAACAAATTTCTCATAATTAAATCGAATGGCTTGAAAAAATCAAATAAAAAATATAATATAATTTTAAGAATTTTATTTATTAATTTTAGTAAAATTACTTTTAGTTTAATGCATTTAATAAAAAAAAAATTAGTTTGAAAGCTTTTAAAATTTTGGCTAAAAGTATGAAGAAGATTACTTTGATGAATAAGAAATACTTTGTGATAATATTAAACAATGTGTGTTAATTTTATAACACAGCAATTACGAGATTCCTGAGGAATCTCAGAATGTAGATCTTAAAGGTCACTGTGTGCTTGTAGGACTTGATAATAATAATAACAATAACACAAAAACTGGACTTTAAAGTTAAAAAATCGAACTTAGAACATCAAATAAAAATTATTTTTTTTTAACTATTCGATAAGTTTGCTTTATTATTAAAAAAAAAAATTATTAGTACGTAGACAGCTGTCTTACACTGAAAAAAGAAAAAAGTTTTATTAATAAAAAAAATTTCACAAATGATGTGAATTAATCCCCCCATTCCAATTGTCCTAATCAATATTTAATGAAGTCGTTATTGTCGACGATTTTAATTATTATTCCAGTGGACATAATCGTTATTTATCGATAACTCTTTGTTTATCATTGTAAAATGAGACGGCGCTAAATACAATATTGAAATGACTTTGATTTTGTCATCACCATTTTAAGTAAAAACGACTAAAAAGTTCAAAAAAAAAAAAGATTTGAAAAAAAAAGAAATAAGTGACACATAAAAAACAATTAGAAAAAACCATTTTCTTGGAGTAGGATTTTATATATCATGAATAGTTTTTAATCGTTTGATTTAGTAACCGAGTACCTACATACATGTAAAAATGTTACCGAATGTTTTTTTTTAAAATTGTTGAAAAAAACTTGGCCAGGATAATAAAAAACACGCACACAAACACATTTCTCATAAAAAGGAAAAAATGTATCAGCAACAATATTGAAATCAACACAAAAGGAAAATTTATTTATGTTGCGTATCTCATACACATTTTTGTGTGTACCCATTCGTACACTTTATAAGTTGAATAACAAACACAACACATACCGAAGCAAATGCAAAAGAATTTTTAACCAACATATTTGTTGTTGTTTCTTTACAAGAACATGTTTTGCATAATGGGTGTGTTTTAAAATAGATTTCAGCTGAACTAAAAACACTAGTGCTCTTTTAAATAGTTTAAGAAAGTGTTGGTAAAATGCCCTTCCCTAAATATGGACATAATTAACTAATAAACTAAGAAATTTTCACTTTTATTTGGCCTTTATACTTTTGAAATTTCTTTTTTTTTTAATCAAAACACACTCCAGCAACTGGTGCTTTAATTTGCATAATTATTGCTGAAGCAGAAAATACTCTGTGTGACCTTTAAAAATGAATTTCTAATGAAGCTTTTAAAAAAGTTTTTACATAAATTTATATGCACAAATCCCATAGTGCTAGAGGATATAACATAAGTAAAAACTAAATACTCACTCTAATGCTATATATTTGTTGTTGTTGTTTCTGTAGAGAATAAAATGAAATGAAATGCTGTCACAATTTAAGAATTTTTTTGCTCACGCAGCACTGCTTGCCTGTTACTGGCTATTTAAAAAAAAGCAGCAAGACAAGAGTGTGAACTGATGAAATTACAAAGCAGATAGACAACTAGAGCACGCATGAATTGAATTTATTTTCTTTTCCTTTTCTACACTTACATAATTACTTTTGACTACATACATGACATGTTGTGTGCTTTATTCAAATGTTTTTTTTTTTTCTTTTGTTAATTTTATTATAAACAGAAAGTCATGCTCATCATGATCAATTATCAAATCAACAGCCACCTGGGATTATAGGTGGTGTTCCGGTTTCAGGACCAATGACAGCTGTAACGACTGGTGTTACCGGCCCCACAGGTACAGCCATACCCACCACATCATCAGCAGCAGTTAATGATTTCAGTATATTGAATTCATTTTGGTTTTCATTGGCCGCTTTTATGCAACAGGGTTGTGATGTCTCGCCACGTTCTATATCGGGTCGTATTGTGGGTGCTGTTTGGTGGTTCTTTACACTCATATTAATCTCTTCGTATACAGCTAATTTGGCTGCTTTTCTTACCGTTGAACGCATGGTGACGCCCATTAACTCACCAGAGGATTTGGCTATGCAAACGGAGGTACAATATGGTACCCTGCTGCATGGCTCTACGTGGGATTTCTTTAGGGTAAGTTGACATTAAAATTCAAAAAATATGGATTTAAAAATATTTCTATTAGTAAAGGGCTGCACAAGCATACTTCAAATGTCTTACAAGCTCTTTTTAATATTAAATATTATAAATGTTTGCAGTGAGGTGTGGTTTTGGAATAAATAGTTAGACCAGGACCAGACACGGCAATTTTAGTTGCATAATTCTTGATTTTGTAGGGATACAAACTTGCTCGTGTTCCACAATTCGTTTAAGTCTGTAAAAAAAAAAGAAGACTAGAAGCTTCAAACTGAATAAATTAATGAATCAGAATGCTAATGTTGCCGAAACAAAATCGCTCTGTCTAGACACAGCGGCAATTTTAAACTAAAATTAAGAAAAAGTTGCGTGTCTGGTCCTGGTCTTAACTAATCAGTGTGGCTTATCATGGTCACAGTATGAGCTCGTCCCTTAAAGTACGAATAGTGTAGCTATTTTATATAATTTGTTGTGCAAACAGACGAACGTTTAAATATAATCAGTAGAAGTTCAATTTTCAGCAATAATTTTAATAAGATATAGACACCACTCACCTAAAATTACCACTGACTCATTTAGAAAAAAAGGACTTATAGCACTTGCAAAATAACATCTCAGATGTTGTTTTACATGTAAGAAAGCAATGAAAACATCAAATATTTGAAGTGAAGCGGCCCATACAAGACAACTGATTGATAAAAATATGCTTACGCCACATTATACCATTAATATTCATGTCAATAAAGAAATATGACACTTAGAAAACTACGTTATGAACAGCCACAAAGTTTGTGCTACAAATTGTAAAATTGTTTAAAATCTGGCTAGAACTGGCATTTATATCCCTTTCAAAAGTCCGGACATCTTCTGCGGGGTGCAGAATAACTTCAATCGTGTCTTTTACTGCGGGAAGGAAAAAAACTAAGTCTACAAAACTGCTGGAGAGCCGAGACTGGAATGTGGCAGCGAACATATAAGCATAAATGTTAAATATTCTAAAACCTCAGAAATGACTTCTAACTTTAAACTGAACTGTTGACAGCACACTGTAGACTATGGTCGCTTCTGTTAAGAAGGACAAGAAATATTCAATCACATTCTATTTGCCTAGCTGTTCTAAAAACATTTAAGAATAATAAAGTTCTTTGTCGAGAGTTGGACTCTTACATTCATTCGATATAATTTTTTTTTTAATTTTGTGCTGGTAATCTTTTTGCTTAAATATTGAAATCGATTTTATAAATAAAACAAAAACAGCAACTAACAAGTTATAGATTTCCCAATGCAATTAGTTTTGACAAGCAAATGTATGCAACAATCTCTGTTTGCTTTTAGTTAATTTATGCTCTGTCATATATTTGTATTCGTACTTTAGATTTAACGACGTTAGCGCAACAAGTTACAAAGCAAAAGTAAAAATAGAAACACACAAAAACATCTTTAAAAATTCCTTAAAATTATTTTGCCTAAAAAATAAGAGAAAATTAATGGAAGCGTAAAATAAATTGAAAATAATTTTGAATTTGACTGCAGTATTTACTGAATAAAATAACTTGTCAAAGTATTCAATAAAAAGAAAAAGTGTGAAAACAATATGTCAAAAAATGCGATTAAAAATTTGAGGGCTCTCCTCATTTTTACACAATTATTTATGCCAAGAGTTGCAATATTGGCTGTTTCCAATATTTCCTATCTAAGACCACAAAAATTAGTATACCAGTCTGAAGTCATTCCTTTTAAATACCATTGCTTCTTAGCAATAAGCCAGTCAGCGCCTGCCAATGCTTAGAAAATTGCAATTCTTTGAATAGAAACGGGTTATTAGTTCTTCTCTTAATATAGCCCACAAAGTATGCTGATTAATTAGTATCCTTAAGAACATCAGATAGCACTTAGGGTCCCAGAGAGTCTGTAGAAAGTGATGAGTAATCATTAATTTCATTTCTTTGAAGGCAAGTCAAAAAGCTTTACAAATGCATGATGCCTTTACTTTATAAAAACAAATGCTTTAAAAGCCAATTTATTTTTTTAAGCCTCTAGTTTTTTGAGCTTTAAATTTTTAAATCAAAAATCACAATTAGGAGCGGGAACAAAAGTCACCTGGTCACTGCGGCATAGACCTATTAAAATACTATTCGCATGTTACAAACACCGCCTAAGTCTCGTATTCATTAAAAATTCAAAGACTGCCTTGGGTGATTTGTGCGCCTTGTCAGACAGTTGTAGTAAGTGACACCTTAAGTATCACTACGTACAGAGATCATTTCAGCTGATCTTTATATTTTAAGTGTTTTAATATTCCGTGATAATTAAAATTCTCGACCTAGTCAGGCCCAGTACGTAATTTATTGAATACTTTTGCTAACCTGATATCCCTTGGTTGGCAATATTATGGCGATTCTCTCCTAATGAGCCTAATAAGTCTTCCAGACAGCTTAGAAAATGGTTCTGGGCTAATGAAAGTCAGTTAGTTAGTTCATTGCTAACATATCCATAATGATGTCAGATCACCACTTTAAATTTAATCCGACATTGTGAATGATGGCAGAGTTAGGCGATCCCAGACCAGTTTTGGCTGTATTTTGAAAGGACTGAGTGCCTGTAATGCTGATTTGCTATTAAAGTGAATGCAGCTATGGCTTTTTTTAGGGTTTCTTTCAAATTCTCTTTTTAGGACGCTTAGATTATAATTACAGAGCTTAATATCAATAATTTTCTCAAAATATGATCTATTATTTTTAAAGTGGTATAAGTCCACTTTAAAAAAAAATTTAAGCCTTAATTTTAGTGAAATATAGACATCATCCTATACCGCTAAATCATTTTTTTAAGTGAACTTATACCAATTTCAGTAGATGTTGTTGCAAAAATAAGTTTGAGTTTAAACTTTAAAAAAGCTGGGTGTTTTTTTTTTTATTATAAAACAACATTTCACATAGACTTTATTTTATAAAAACTTAAGAAACTACCCTCGTTTATATAAATAAATTTAGTATTGGTTACACGGCAACTACTACAGTTAACAAGATTGGTTTCAATTTTTTTTCCTTTACATTCATTTTGTTGACGCATCTCAAGCGTTTGTCTGCATATGAAATGAAATTAAAAAAAAAAAAAAAAAACAAAGAGTAAAACTTTTCGCAAGTGTCTGGGCCTGTTCCATTTAACAAGAAATTTACACTGTCAACGACTTGTCTTTCATGCTCTGTTTTGCTGTGTTGTTAAACTGTTTTATAGTTTTGCTTTCTTTTCTGTTTCTCACCCTTTCTCTGTAGCATTTATTTATTTAATTCATTTCATTTTACAATTTTGCGTTGTCTTGCGTAAATATTTTATGTTGTCATCAATGAGTCCTATTGGACTCATTTATATGCTTTTCTCAATTCTCTTTACTTCCTATACGAGTATGTAACATTTCTAATAACCACTTTTGTTGCCAATTGACACATTTTTGCTGCCAGTACCTAAACACTGGTTAGATATTAAATCGCATGAACATTTTTATACCATAAATTCTTTAGAGTTTTACCGCCATCATCATCATCATCATCATCACTGAATGAAATTGCTGTTGTTGTCGTCTGTTGCAGTTCACATGCTGTTGACAACAAAAGTGATAACAATTCAATGATAAATATTTTACACTCAGTTAAACAATCTGTTATTTATTCATGACTATTAATAAAGTTGTTGCTGCCTTTTATTTTTATAATCAGGCTTTAATTATTTTGATTTACTATTTATTGCTTTTAGTAATGAAAATAAATTTCTGTTGTAAATATTTTCAAAGACTACAGAATACTTTAGTTTTATTAAAACATTTAAATTTTTCGTTAAAAGATAAGAGAGAATATATTTTATAGGCTTTTAAAGAGAGAGTAATGCCTTGGCAACCTCAAAAATTTTTTTCAATTTAAAAGGCCTTAAAAAAATAAAAATCTTTTTTAAGTTGTAAAAGAATCCAAATTCACCTTTTTCAACTGACGTTGAAGGAAGAGGTTAACGCAATAAGTACTTTATGGAGGGATTTTCAATAAAAATTTTTCAAAAAGTAAACATTTTCAATAAAATAATAAAAAAAAAGCCTACAGGCGAATGCCAAACTACTGAACGTGTATTAAAAGTTGCCCAATTTTAATACTTTTGCGTTGACGGTGATGTAGTGTATAAGACAAAGCTTATAAGGAAACATGTATTTCAACTTATTTATCATAAAAAAAACGAAGTATAATGTACGATGAATTCTATGTGCTCGTAAGAGTAAACTTTTCAATCAAATGTTACATCTTCTTCTCTCGTTGGTTAATAAATACAAGTATGTGTTATCTAATTTGGGGTATCAGACAGTGACTTTATTGTCAGTGAGAAGGCGGACGAATTGGCCAAGGACAGCTATAATTAAAAGTTTTATATTAGTGGCGATATTATTGGAAGGGAGGCGGATACCAAGTGGCAAGGTTTTAAAATATGCAAGTTTGCCCGTTAAGTTTTAGACTGGTTGTTGTGATAACTGCTCATTGGTCGTTCGGCTTGCTGAGACTGACCTTAAACAATCGCAGTTGCCAGGCACCTGAAAGTAAGATGACAGCTCTCCACGTTCACTGCGAGTGCTTGGCTCTTTTGCCCTGCAGACATAAATTTCTTTACTTGATATATCAATATTAGGGTTAGGAGATCTTCCCAGATATCTTAATAATCTTTTGGTTCCAATTAATGGCCATCAGGCCGCCAGGTAAACCAATAACCAAAGGTAAAATTTACTGATGATCTCTTTAACATAAAGCTAGTTTTAATGTTACTCAAACTTGCAAATTATAAAATTATATTTTTTAAGCGATTTTATGGTTTCTCATATGAAAACAAGCACATCAATTATCCCAATTATTTTTTAAATAAAAAAAAAAAAAGAAAACACTTGAAATATTGTATTTAATTGTTGTTTATTTTATTAATTTCCTGCTTTAGTACTTTAGAAAGTCGTCAACAAATACTTATCAAGCCTTTAAATTTAGATAATCAAAAGCCAAATAATTTTGGCTTTTTAATTTTCCCATTTCCTTTTTTAAATGCCAACCAATATAATAAAAATAATTAAATAAATATTTGAATAAATCATACAAAAAGAACATGAGTGCTACTTGTCAGACAGACTGACTGAAAGGTTTTTTTTTGTGTGTTAAAGTGGTTTTAAAGTACAATTTTCACTTGTATATGTGAACTTAAAACCCCCCTTTCCCCCACCACAAGCACAAGTAGTGAATTTACAAACGTAAGAAAGAAAAAAGTTTATCCCCAGCATAATTCTCTTACCACAAAGACATTGAGCATCATTTTAATTTAATTTGCTTGCCAAACCAAGCACAAACATTCAAGATGTACATCCGCTTTAGAAAAATGGTAGCTTCCGTTTTATAACCAACAAACATTTAGATTAAATTTTAAAATTAAAAATGCTTTCATGAAAAATTTTTAAATTTTATATTAAAAACAAAACAAGTAAAAAAAAGGAGAGAGATATATTTACTCAACTAAAAATTTTGTTTTTAATGTTTGTTGGGTTCATGAAGAAGGCAGGCTGCTACAAATTTAATTGTATATTTTTTCATATGAAAATAAAAAGAGACTTTGCCATGAGAAATATTTTTTTCTGCAAGTGTTTTTCACTTAGTCAGTAAAGTCATACGAAATTGAACGTATAATTTACAAAATGCACACAAGCAAAAAAATTAAAAACATATCATGTCTGTTTACAAACTCAAACAATTTCCTAACAAATCCTTTATAACTTCTTTTTTAATACAATAAGACTTTTCTTCATGTGCTTTTACGAATGAAAAATTTATATTTACAAGTTGCTGCAAAAAAAGGACTACGCCTACATCTAATGTTTTGTATTAACTAATTGCAACACAATAATTAATTAATTTGATTAACTCTTCTTGGTAAAGCAACACACACATACGCACTTTTAGTTATTCGTATTTCATTTGCCAGAGAATGTAATTGTGGTAAATAAAGAAAAGTACTGACTCGTCTTAAGTTTATTTACAAATGAAACAACTCAATCATGTTAGTAAAAAAATGTTTTTCTGCTTTTGTTGCAAACGTTTAATAGCACAAGCTTAAGTTTAAAAATGCAAAGCAACTGAAAACTGTTTAAACTGCTGCTTTCAAATCGGTATTTCGTTTCTTCAAATTGGCTCTGGTGCTCACTAATTTTTAAATAGAAGAATTGTCCAGAAAAGAAAATCTAAGATTTTGTAATAAAACTAATTTTAAAACTACTGACCTAACAAATGGTGACACAAGAAAATAAATTTTTTTATACAAAACTAGCTGACCCGCTAAACATTGTTTTGCCTTAATATTTTAGTTATATTGAAATGTTTAAAAAAAGTTAAAAAGAGCAGAAAGAACGGATTTTGGAATGATCAATTGCGGCAAAAGAAATGCCGATATCCATTGCTCGTATTTAAATTTATTTTCTTGTTCAGTTAAATTTGTATAAGAAGATTTAAAAAGAAGTGGGCGTAGAATTGGTAGTGAAAAAAAATTTTTTCGTACAAGCATTAAAAACATTACCTAAACGGTCCAGGCATTGAGATATATAAAAAGTGGGCATAAGTAAAGTGGGTATGTTCAGTTTTTATTTCCAGAAAAACCTAAGTAAACGAACATATTACGAAACATATTAGCCAAATCGCTCCAACCGTGCTCAAGTGATGCAATTATACACCAACGGCATTTGATTTTTATTTATAAAGATTTTAAAATTTTTAATTTTGAATGAAAACTATCGTAATTTTAGTGCTTTTGTATGAAAAAATTTGAAAATTTTGCCGCAAGTTGCTTGTGTCGGTTCAAGCAGAAAATGAATTTTATGTATCATCATACAACACATACTCGTACACACTCAATTAACATTTGAAATGTTTTCCCATCAAAGTAAAAAATACCTTTAATGCAGATCTTTCACATTTTTATATTTGGTTCACTTTACGGTCAAAAATTCTCATGCCCTTACAAAATGTAAGAGGTCTTGTTGTCATAAAACTGCCAACTTTAAAATCAATGCTAATTTTTTATCTTCTTTAATGTTCCTACAGCATTTACACTTCATTATAACCCTTTATCCGTAAAAGTATTCAGAGAAAATTATGCCAATTCCGAATTTAATCAATTTTATAAACATCTTGATTATTCGTTAAACATTGATGGTATTAAAACTGACTTAATTGTATTTTTAAATAATTAATTGTGATGTTTTATAGTTTGTAAGAATATTGAATCTATAGACTAATTAGCGGTGGCAACGCTGAACAATTGGAAAATCTAATTTTGACAGTGAAGTTGGCTGCAAAACAATTTTTTATATAATTTTTTTTTTTAATTTTTGACCAGTAATAACATTTCAGCTAGTTTTTTTTTATTAACGTTTTTAACTCTATTTCTGTTTGTCTTTGGTGAGTTTTATTAAGCAAAATGATAAACACTGCTGTAGAGAATACGTACCACCAGCACTATTATTTGGAAATGACGCTTTCACATAAATAGAGGGCGCTAAAAAAGGCTTTTCTAGCCGCAAAAATTTAGGTTGGACTGTTAAGCTTTAGTTTACACACGAAATTATTATTTTTGTAACCTATGATTTTTTGAAATCACATTGACAATTTTTAGATTGAATATTTTATTATAAAGATTTGAAAGGCATTTTTATCCCCTACACTGCTAATATTATTTCTTATTAAGCTAAAAAATTTTCTTATTAAAGAAAAATATTTAAAAAAAAATATTAAAAATAAATTAAATGAAAATAAGATATTATATTTTCAAAGGTGTTGAACTGGTTGAGACTTAAAATTAAAGATTTTTAAAATTAACTAAAAATCATTTAAATTATTTATTTTTATGAACAGATTTGCTTGCTGCTGTATGCAATGGCGTTACACTACAAAATTCAATTTCAAAAATAAATTCTCACAAGTCTTTAACATTTTAAAACTTATAAGGTATTCGGCATTAGTTCGAATCATGCTTAGTCTAGTAGAAATTATTAAGGGGCAACGTTAAAAGTTTTCTTGCTGAATTTTCTCTTGTTGTTTTGTTCAGATTTTTAGTAATCATCAAGTGAAAAATCTGCTTATTTCTAATTTTAGTAGCTCGTTTAAGGCAAACATACCTACATAACCACACACAACCACACATATGCACTTGCTTACTGAGTCTAGAAATAACACATTTAGACTTAACAAAAAATCATGTTGCCCTTTTAAACACACACATGCCTCCTTTTTCTCTCTCGCTTTCTCTCTTTACGTTTGTGTTCTTTTCTCTGCCAAAGTATGTTTAAAGTAGAAAATCCCCTGTCCTGTAAATAAATTCATTAAATCTAAGGAATTTCAAATACTCTAATGTTATACTTGTCGTACATGTAAACACTGCATTCCTTTTTTTAGTTATAGCTGCCATACAAAATATCTACATACGACTTCTTTAATTTGTAATGCTCTTTTGCTGGCTTTAAGCTTTATTTTTCATTCTTCTTTATTTACTTTCTTTCTTACTTGTTTTATTTTTTTAATTTTTTTCTTTGCAGAGATCCCAAATTGGTTTACACAATAAAATGTGGGAGTACATGAACTCACGCAAACATGTTTTTGTTAGTACATACGATGAAGGTATCAGACGTGTTAGAACATCAAAAGGTAAATACGCTTTACTGGTGGAATCACCCAAGAATGAGTATGTAAATGCGCGAGAGCCCTGCGATACCATGCAGGTTGGAAGAAATTTAGATACCAAAGGGTTTGGTATTGCTACACCCATTGGATCTTCATTGAAGTGAGTATTAAGCATTTTCATTGTATTGCTGTGTATGTGTGTGTGTGTGTGTATGCAGTAAGAGGATATGGTTGTTTGCATAAAATGAAATCAGAGTAATTTTAATTTGCCTACAGGCAATGAATTTAAATTAAGTGCAATTTGTTTCTATTTAAATTTAAGCATTAAGTTTTAAATATTTTCAAAATTAAATTATCATTTGGGCGTTATGAAATTTTAAATAAAATTAATAATTCATTCATAATTAAATTTTCTGATAGAAAATTTTAGAATCAATCAGTCCAAGCTTAGTGGTTTGTATGACGAAACTTAACCTTAGGGTTTTTAGAAGGCAAGACTTTTGAGAGACTTTTCATTAATTGCTAGAGACATAACAACGTTTTCAATGAAAAGACACAGTAAACTTATGCGCTGATTTGTGGACTAATTTTCAGTAAATCGTAATTAATTTAGGAATTACCTTGGGACTCATATATATGAAACACAAAATTCCAGCATATAAAATGAAAAGTAAGAAACAATGGATTTATTCGTAAAGAACTAACAAAGTGCATTTAAAGCATTTGTGAAATTGTAAAGGTTAAGAGAGTAATTGCACTTAAAAATAAAATAAAAAATAGAAAAATTTAACGTAAAATTAACAATAATTATGAATAAAAATTTCACGTAATTTTTAATTCTTCCCTTTCATTTTATTATAAACAAAATTTCTCCCAAAAACTAAAATTTTCGCAGTGAAAAAATGATAATGAATGACAAGAACATAGTTTTCCTTATCAAAATATCAAACCAGAAATTTGTCTTTATAACTGAAATTTTGCACTAGTCGTTAACTTACTCCGCAGCTGAAGAAGGTTCTTCTAGTGCATTCACTTCTCTTTCTAGAAAAATTGCTGAAATACGTGCGAAATTTGTAATCCAAAGCTATCACTGTCAGACCAAATACAACTTTACGCACTACTTCAGGGTCGCATTCCTAAATATGGTTAATTGGGAATAGAACAGACTCTAGCCTAGGTGTAGGGTCACGTGTACGGTAGATAAATGGGTAGAACTCACTGAAGCTTGCAACAGGAGTATTTGATTAAAATCTAATTAACTTATTCAGCAAACACAGAAAACAACTTAAATTGTGAAAGCTGAATTTGTCATAACTAAAATATTCAATCGTGATGATTAAAACTTTCAGTTGTAACGATCGAAATTTGGAAGCGCAGTCTAAAATTTTGTTCTCTCAAGAGCATATTGAGCTGCAACACCGATTTTCTATTATTGGATTTAAAAAATTCGATTTTCCCAACAAAAGTTTTGATTGGTAACACAATTAGTTGTCACAACCGAACTAGTTTTTTTCAGATCAGTATAGGTGTAAAGAATTAAGTTTTCAGGCTAAAATAAAGGCTATCCAGCTCTATATCAGAGAAGAACTTGAAGTACAAGCTAATAATTATTACAGGCAATCAGTGCCTTTGAGGTAAAGATGAAACTAGCGCATCCCACAACAAAGTCCACTTAGTATGCGTGCAAGTTAGGCGAACAGTGGCTTTATTTGCCCATGACTATTCTGCGGACTCAGACTTAGGAAGTAGCTGGAAAGAGAATCACAATAAAATTCGTTGGAGGCAAGAGATATCAGGGTAGCGAAAAAAACTCATTTCATTCGTTTCTTCTCAGTCAGGAATTCACAATTTCATGGGATTCATGACTGAGTCTTGAAGTATTTGGCAAATATGAGGATCATTAGATCCTCCTGCTCCTGCAGATCAGGGAGCAGAGCATATACTGTGTTACTTAGGGCGTCACTGACATTTAGCAGAAATCAACCAAGGAACTCTAGGAATTTTTAAAGAATTTTAGACTTTGGCAGTATTTTGGAAATGAGAGTAGTGCCGTAATTGGTTTATTTTGGGCAATTTATCCCCCCAGATAAAGATTAAAATTGCAAAACAATTTAAATGAAAACTGTTATCGATATCGAATGTCATCATTAAGATCCTAGTGACTTGTTCCTGCCTCTAAATCTAATTCTAACTGCTCTTCAATTTTTTTTTTTAACTAGAAACTCGTTTTATTTTTAATACAATTTTATAAAATTTACCTATTATAAACAAATAAGTTCTCTCAAGTTTTAACCTTTCCAACTAATTTTTTTTTATCCGATTTTTACGATATTTGAAGTATAGTTTGCTTACAAATGCCCTTAACTTAATTTTTTTAACTGTTATTTTTTTGTGGTATGTGTGTGTGTATTAAAATTGTGCTTGTGAGAGAAAATAAAGTAGTCGTTAGAGTAGAGGTTCTTATTTATAAAATAAATGTGTGTAATAAGATTACAAGCAATAAATATTAAAAGAAATTTACAAAGGACATCAACATAGTTGTAATAATATAACACACACACACACAATCATAAATATTACTCAGTAGATTTCATTTCATTCTGCAGCTAACGGCAGTAATTTATACTTAGTCCTTTTACAGGATTGAAAACTCTGATAATTTTATAGACAAGACAAGTAACATGAATATAAACAGCAGTACTGAATTTCACATACCCTTCAGTTGCACAACTTGAATAAATAAAAAAATTTATTAAAATTCACAAGAGATGATTTTTTTTTATTTAAATTATTTAAAATACAAATCTGACGAAAACTTTAAAATAAAATTTTTAAAAAAAAATTAATTTCCAAAATATGTGTTTACTTTTGGGAAATTAAAAAAATAGCCTTAAGGCACTATCTATTATTACTACTCTTGCTGGAGGTTAAAGTAAAGCAGTGAACTTTCTTGCTTATGCTCTTACAGCCACCTACAATCTCACACACTGTTGCACTAAAAAATTAAAGAAGATTAATGGTTGCGTTATGACTCGGCATATAATTTTTTTTTTTATTACAGTTATTGTTGTTGTGAATTTTTTACTTGACATTTTATGCTTACGTTCCTATTTTATGTCACTTGAACAAGAATCATCAATTAATATAAGAATTCTTTTTCGTTTCATGTATTCAACGTTTTGCTTCAAACTCATTTGGAATTCCTGTTTTAAATTAACGCCTACAAAACAACATTGCAATCGTCATCATCATCATCATCGACATCATAATCATCATCGTCATCGTTATCATCAACGTTGTCATTGCTAACAATGTCATCGTCATCTTCTACAATCTTGGAATGTTGGATATTTCTGATTGTTTATTTCGCTGATGTTAATGTTGATGTTGCTACTACTATTACTATTATTACATGCATCTGTATGTTACGGTTGGATAACTTGAAACACACAAACAAACGAACAAACAAATAAATAAACGAATGAACGAACAAATAAAATATGATATTAATTCATATGTGTATTGTCAACATAACCACTCACTCGCTCATTCCCTCACTCAATGGCTTAACAAACTGCAAACATTTCAACATCCTCCATACACCATCCACCTCCAACCACCATCCACCTCCAACCACCACCACCACCACCACCACCAACGTTACCAATTACTTCAACTACTGCAACTACCCCTGAATGATAATTACTCTTCATTGTTGCTGATGCCAATGCCATCGACCCATTTGCTTTTCTTCGTTTTGGGTTTGGGCTCCTCGTTTATGTGTTTACTGTGTGTGTGTGTGCTCATTCTGCTGGGTGCGCTTTAATTTTTTTACTCTCTGTTTTACTTTCATACAACATTTTTATTTTGATTTATTGTAAACCCAACAACAAAAATTACAACAACATTGCACATACTTTTTATAATGTCTATAACGCCGTTGACTATATTATTCCCAGGGATCCAATTAATTTAGCTGTACTCTCGTTGAAGGAGAATGGCGAACTGATAAAATTGCGCAATAAATGGTGGTATGACAAAACCGAATGTAACCTCAACAAGGACAATCAGGAAACTTCACACAATGAATTATCGCTCAGCAATGTTGCTGGCATTTTTTACATACTGATCGGTGGTTTACTGGTGGCTGTCTTTGTGGCCATTATAGAATTTTGTTTTCGCAGTAAATCCTCAGCGTCATCATCATCATCATCATCTGCCGCAACTAAAATAAATGGTTCAATGTTAGGATCTACATCATCCTCAACACATCAAAGAAACTCACTGTCGGATGCCATGCATTCCAAAGCAAAATTGACTATTCAAGCGAGCAGAGAATATGATAATGGACGTGTTGGGGTAAGTTTTCACTTAACTTTCAATGTTTTTTTTTTTTTTTTTTTTGTCAGTTCTGCATTATCGTTTATTATTTTACCTTCCCATATTCATACCCATTTAAATCCTGTTTTGGAATTTTACTTGCAACTCCACAACTGTAACTCTCTCTCTCTCTCTCTCGCCCTTTCTTTGTTAAATTTCAAAAAATCTTTTGTGTTTTCACGTCCACTTCCACCTTCACGTTTATGGTTTTACTGCTTAAAATTCAACTTTTTTTTGTCTTTTTGTATGTTTGTGTTCTCTACATTAAAGTACTTGATAAGTTTTCTTTGTACTTTAGGAGGTTTTCATTTTCGTACAGTAGAATAGCATATCATGGTAAAAGGCCATCTAGTTTCAACTTAAACTTTTTAATTTCCATTTAACTAGAACAAAGTAAGTAAATAAAAACGTGGAAAGTCAGTTACTGGTAGTAGTTGCGTTAACCATAACGCAAATTTAACATTTTAATTTCAATATGAAAACAACTTAATGATCCCGCATAACTGCAATTTTAGTTTTTTGGATAAACGACCCACCACCAGCATCATCAACATGCTGGTTAAAGCTTAAAGAAAAATATGTTTCAATTAAAAAATAAAAAATTCAATAGAAGCTTCAATTTGTTCTTGTTTAAGCTAAATTCCAACAAATGAAGACCACAAAAATTAGATTTTTTTATTCTTGTTTAAGCCGCAGCTAAAAAAATAACACAAGGGTTGGTTGATAGGGTTTGAGCAAAAAATTAAAAATAAAAAAATTATAGAAATTCCAGCAGCATTTAAAAAAAAGTGTCTTGCACATACACGTACGTTTAAACAAATTAGACTTTTATATCGCTGTCGAGATTTACCATGCGTAATACGAGTATGTTTACCCTATGAGAGCAGCTTTGTTTGTAAATTATTTTCAAACAAACTGAACTCTCAAATTTCAACAAGCCCTTCAAAAAAATTTTAATTAATTTTCAATAGGACATTTTTCTGTATTTTTTATTTAGATACTTCAAAATCTATATAAATAAATTTTATTGTCTGTTTTTTTTTAGTTATTTGTTTGTTTGAAAACGAATTTGTGTGAAATTTGTCTATGTACTCTCAGGAAGGTCCCCATTTCAAAGATTTTCATTCACAACTGTTTGTAAAAGCTTATAAATATTATCTTGAAATTATATTTTGAAATAATTTATTTTTTACTTTTGTTTACGGCTCTGCTAATAATGCTAGCAAATCCATCAGTTACTTTATAAAGTAATTAGTAAATGGATTTTAAAACTCTACTGGTAAACGCACACATCAAAATTACAGAAAAATTAATTGTATACCTACAGTTTTTCTTATCTTTAACGTGGGCCAAAAGAAGTCATCCGATGTTGTTTGGCTCTCATTTTTTTTCTAAATGAAAATGAAATGTGTGCCGTTGCTCCATCCTGTTGGAAGTAAATGTCCTCCAGGTTAACATGCCCCTATAGCGCGCACTGCCCTCTGTTGTCGTTTGACCAGCCCGATAACTTCTCCAGCGTGAACAGCACACTTTGTAGTCACTTTAAGCAAGTGTAATGGCTCTTAGTGCATCGCTCGTGGATTTTCGGTGCCCCAGAAGCGATAGTCTTGCTTGCTCACGTACCTGCTGAGGCGGAAATAAGCCTCGTCGCTCATTATGATTTTGGTCGAATAATTGTCCACGTTCCGCGTTCTTGGGGAGTGTATCGCTCTATGGCTTGTTCACCTGTATTCTACAGCTGTCTAATTCACAAATATCCAAACAGATTTGACATTGGCCACCATTTGCAAAAATAATAGCATCTTCCAATAGGGTGATTTCTTTTAGCCCATCTTGTTGTATAAATAAAATGTTATATTTCTGAAGTATGATTTCGCTCAGAATTTTTTTTCAAGAAAAACTTTGCAACAAAGACGTTTTTCAACTGACTCAGCAAAAAATGCGTTATAATGAGTTTTTCGTTATAACAAAATTTATTTTATCAAAGTTTCACTGTATACTCTCGTTATACCGACTCACGTAATAAGGGAGAGGCTGAGACTAGGCAAAAACATGTCCTACTATTGAATGGATTTTAATGAAACTTTACAATAATTTAGCTTATACATCGGAATAACAAATAGGCTATAATTTATAAAGATATTGTGTAAATTGTAGAAAATATAACGATAAGTGTCAAGTAAGTAGGAAAAAATTCTACAATCGGTGACATGTTTTGGCGTGCGCCGCAAATATCGTTGGAGTTACACATACGAGTATATAATGTATGAACGATATGTTTATCATAAATAGTAATACAAAAAAGTCCGTGACAGCATATGTCTATCTCTAATGTGGAAGCAATTACAATAAAAATTGATAATTTATTTCTAATACATATTTCTTTTTTAACAATTAAAATTCTATTTGTAAATTGATGTCGCTAAAAATAGATACAAAGAAAAAAGGATAGCGACCGGGCCGGGTGAGACCGGGCAAAACTATACTCGTATAGTAAATAAATAAAGAAGAAAAATGTATTTTACAATTCTGTTATAAGCAACTCGTTCAATAATGCAACACGAGTATTTATGTATTTTGTTGCATTTAAAATATTAACTCTGCATTAACAATTTATAATACAAATGCAATGCAGCTTTTCCATTATCTAAATAATAACTATTGATTTTCTTTTTATTATTATTATTATTATTCAAATAATCCGACAGAGTTGTTTGTGGCTTTAATTAGTAAATGAATGCAGTTGTACACACAATCTGTGGCACAAGCATTTAAAATGTACAACAATTCGATAACAATTTATTAATATACTGACTCAGTAATATAGGGTGTTTTTATAGACGTATAGAACTTTAAGTTGGCATTACTGTTCAAAATGGCGACCGATTTATTCTCAGTTTGGTTTGGCAATTCATCATGAATAGACTCACGCCTGAACAACGCTTGCAAATGGGCCCAAAACGAGATTGCCGTTATTCCCGATTTTCATAAGCGAATTTTGTTTAGCTATGAAGCGCACTTCTGGTTGAATGGCTACGTCAACAAACAAAACTGCCGCATTTGGAGTGAAGCTAATCCTCAAGTGTATGTCGAAACACCGTTACATCCAGAAAAACTGACTGTTTGGTGCGCTTTATGGGCTGGTGGAATCATTGGTCCGTACTTCTTCAAAAACGATGATGGCCAGAACGTTACAGTCAATGGTGATCGGTATAGAGCCATGATTACTAACTTTTTCATTCCTGAATTGAACAACCATGATGTCCAGGAACTGTGGTTCCAACAAAATGGCGCAACATGTCACACAGCTCGTGCCACAATCAATTTATTGAAAGACACGTTTGGTGACAGCCTAATTTCACGTTTTGGACCTGTGAATTGGCCTCCAAGATCTTGTGATTTAACACCGCTAGACTACTTTCTGTGGGGCTATGTAAAGTCATTGGTCTATGCGCATAAGCCAAAAACGCTTGACCATTTGGAAGACAACATTCGCAGCGTTATTGCCGATATACGGCCACAAATGTTGGAAAAAGTCATCGAAAATTGGACGTCCAGATTGGACTACATCCGAGCCAGCCGTGGCGGTCATATGCCAGAAATCATAATTAAAATGTAATGCCACAAGATTATCTTTCGGATAAATAAAATTCTTGTCAATCGAATAATGCAATTTAAAGTTCTATACGTCTATAAAAAACACCCTTTATATACTCTGTGTAGAGACTGTAAATATGTATGTAGCTGCAATGGAAATGAAAGTTTTATGTTTTCATAGAAACTTATATGTTAAATTAAAACCACAACGAATGGTTTTAATTAGTAGAAGAGTTGTAGAACTTGTTTAATCTAATAATGAAGGGAAAATAAAAACGCCTGTGATTAATGGTTTCTTCTAGTTATTTTAATATGATCCATAAGCAGCCTATTTATGTATGTGTGTAAGAGACTACCCGCAACATTATTGTGTGATTGGTTGATTGCTTGGCAGATTCATCATTGCCCAACTTAAGTGGCTAAGCCTATAGCTTTCGCTCTTAATGTATTACAGATCAACTAAAAATAAAAATTTTCTAAATTCATATGTTAAGTAAAAAATAAAAATAAATAAAATTGTAAAGGCAGTTAAAAATAAAATGCTAAATAAAGCTTTTGAAATCTCTGTACTTCCCTTTTGAGGTCCCAATAGCCATAGTTCGGGCAGATTTTTTATTTTTTTTGCTTTTATGTGGTCTTAAGGAGAGATTTTTTCATAATCTTGTTTGGCCATGTTAAATAGTTTGTTAGTTTCTATTAACAATTTTTTTTTAACTTGGGCATACATGTCTCAATGCTCGCCATACTGTGATCCTAATGTCGGCATATCATCTTGCCTTTAAATGTGTTCAAGGGAGTCAGCTGCCGACTCAAGAAACATGATGCTGTATTCGGCTGCCTTTAAATTACTTAATAAAACCTTCAACCGACCACTGGCAAAACACAATTTAGGAATTTTTAGTTGGCACATAGTGACGACTAAAGAAAATTATAAAAAATGTTGCGACTTTTTGAAAAAAAAATTTATTTTTCTATAATTTTTACTTATCAACGACAATATTTTAACTCTTTTCTTTCCATATTAACCATTATAATAAAGAAATTGTTTCAAATAATCATGCATGTTCTGTATTCCACATGGATTTAAAAAAAAAATGTGGAATTACATTTTTTTCTTTTTATTAAATGAAAACTTTTAGGTTTTTCTTTTAATTCAACCAATAATTTCTCACCCAAAATAAAGCAAGAACAAAATTTTAAAAATCTTAAAATGGACCACAGAATAGTTATGAGGTGCTGAATTTTTAAATTCTGAATAAAATAATTGGATTCGCAATAAGTTTTTCTAATAAATATTTTATAAGAAAACAAGCACTTCTGCAGATGTTGCAGAAGACACATTGAATAAAAGGAAATTGTGAATAAATTTTATTATTTTAGTAAGATTTCATTTCATTTCAAATATTATTTAATCAATGTACATTTTTTATAAATAAAAGCTCTCTTTTATTAGTCAAAAATGCCGGCTACTGGTAAATGGCGCGCTTATCCTACATTTTTTATAAAATAAAATAACACAAAATTTGTTTAGACTCAGATTTTGTTTAAATGCAAAAAAAACCCAAACAAAATTTAATTTATTTTATGAACAAAGTTTGTTTTATCTTTTACCGGCAATGCCAAGGGCTATAACAAAACACAAGTAAAGAAAACAGTGTCTGACAAAACAAATTAATAAAATAAATTTTGTGGCTAAACGAAAAAAAAAAAAACTTTACTTTGACTAAATATTAAATTAAAACAAATTAAATTAATTTAAGTAAAACAAATAGAACAGTAGTGTGATTCACTGTTCAATTTTAGAGAAAAAAAAATATTTGTTTAAAAATGGTTAAGAACTTGTGATTAAATAAAATCCAGAATTTTGATTGTTGTTTACTTAACCGAAAAATAAATTTGAATGACTCTTAAATAAAAAATTATTATAAATAAGCCATTTTTGGTTGTTGTATATGGTTTTTGCAGCTTTATTTGGTTGTTGTCCATGGAGTTAACTCCTAAAGTTAACCAAGAATTAGTGAATTACGCAGTAGTTAGTGAAAACAGAAAAATATGGAGTTAAAAATAATAGCATTTCAACAATTAAAAGTTACTGAATCGCACTACAACTTAATTATTTGCATAAATAACCCATCGTAAGAATTAAAAATAAAATACATAAAAATAAAAAGAATTTAATTTGAATTTATTCTGCTATTTTATGGAAAAATATATTTGAATTCTACGTTCAGTTTTTTTTTTTTTAACAAACCAATTCTTATTTGAAAGTTTCACAAATAGTTTTACCAGAGCATTTTTGTTTGGCAGTTTTAGAACACACACACACACACATGCAAAATATGAGAAATCAACTTTTTGTTTCTGTAATACAATCATTTGTCAGTAGAGTCTTTTTTTGCATGAAGTATAATTTTATTTCCATACACATTGTATTCTGTAGTCTTCTCTTTAAACTTGCACTTGCACTTGCACTCAGCATCTATTCAAATGTTACTTTGTTGAATTCCCACTACAGCAAGCACATGAAGAAACAAATCGTATTAAGTTAGTTGCATTGTTTATGGTAACACTTAATACATACTAATGGTTAAGGCAACTGGCCATTAGTTTTTACTGATGCGTACAGTAATGGCAATTGGGAAAATGTTCTCAACATTTTTCTTTTCGTTCTGGTGTGCTTTTAAATTGAGAAGCATGTTTTTGACTGCAAATCGAATTAAATGCAACGTATTGTTGCACACACAAGCGTAGAATAGATTTTTGCTGGTACTTGTACTTTTGCATAGACATAATTGTTTACTTTATGTTGTTGAGTGGTTGCTTGTAGTTGTTATTTTGTTTTCCCTTTGGTTGTTAAACGATGTTTGGTGTTGAAAAAGTCATTTTGAAGTGTTTTTATGTAAAATACGCAAATTCCCAGCCATAAAGATTTGATGTATATGTGTGACTGTTTGTATGCAAGGGCAAATTTACATTTGTGTTTTTACATAAATGAGTTAATATTTGTTAAAGCTTTGATAAAGACCATCAATAAATTCAATTAAAACTATTTGCTCGCTCACATTTATTCATGACAGCGTAAATTTATTGTACGAAAGCACATAAACAACAACTCTGAAACATCAAATTAAGTTCAATATAAAGATGAATGAAATTTAAATGCTTAACCAACCAGATAACAAAATTTTGAAAAATACTTTTTAAAATCTTTTCAAACTGGGGCCTAATTTTATCAGTTGTGATCGAAATTATTTGCGTATCGAATAAAATGTCGATTCTGTGAGATTTGCTAATTCTGAAACTCGATACGAAGCGAAACAAATTAAAGCTACAGTGTTGGAAAAAACGCTAAGCTATGTATTTTACAACACTGAAAAAAATTTTACAATTGTAAACAAAACAAGTTGAATTCGACTGTTAGCCAAATATTCATATTTTTAATTTCGAACATTTTTTTTAAATATTTAACAAAACTTAAAAAAGTTAATGATTAAATTATTGCTTTAAACAGATATGTAGACACTTCGTATACGTGACAGCATTTTTGCCAACAATAATTTTGTCTTGTCTTTCGTAACAAGTTTTCAGACTTAAGTTGAAAGACATCACCGATGCTGCTTAAAAAAATTCAATATATTTTATAAATTTGTTTAGACTTAGAGTCTAGTTCAAATACCAATTTTTCAAAAGGAAACATGCAAATTGTAATTTAAGAGAATAGTTTTCATTCCTGCTAAATCATGGAAACATACCATTTCGATCTTGATGTATTTTTTAAGAAAAAATATTTTAAAAAATATTAAATCTTAAAAAGTTCGTGTTTACCTCTGTCATTTAAAAATTTATAATCTTATATTTAGTTACTTTAATTTTTATTAAGTTAAATTACCGTCTTGCCTCAGGTATTTTTAATATTTATTATTTACCTTTAATTAAATTTTTTTTTTTTTTTGAGCATGAAATGAAAAAGTTCACTCCCACTAAGACAAGTTTTATAATAAAAACATTTTAATAATTAATTTTATAAAATCAATCAAATAATTTTAATAGATTTATGAAATATTTTTCTTTTCTTCTAAAAAAAAAACTAAATGTGATCTGTAGCGCAGTTTATAATATTTTTATTTTTTATTTTTTATTTCCCTATTCATACACCTAATTAGTTAGTTAATTAATAAATAAAAAAACATTAGAGAAACAACTCTTTTAACACTAATTTAGTACTTAAATTGTGCCTCGTTACAGTACTATCCTACAGCTCAATTAAATGCTGGTACACCACCAACTGATGCCGAAACAATGCACATGAATGCTCATGGTCAAGTTTGACATGAACATGCGCAGGATACTCGCCTCTGACGTACTCCCTGCGCACCAACAATACGACGCATTATGGCCAACAGTAGACAAGAAACAGAAAAAATCCTCAGCAATCATGAACAGTTGGCTGGCAGTCAAAATAGCACACTAATGCGTAATCCAGATGTAAATCATCCTTATCATAAATAAAATGGAACTGATTATCGAACAACTCCTATTTCTGCTCCTCCCCCTCAATATAGAGTAAGCGAAAGCCATTAACAAAATACAACAACCAGTAAATATGTTTTTTTTTTTTGGTTAAATAAAACTAAAAAAATAAAAAAAAGTTAGGCGTAAATCAACAACAATAAATTTTAATGGATAAACTATAGTGAAGGTAATTACCAAGTTAATGTAAGTAAATAAAATACTAGTTTTAATTATTTAGAAAGTAATTATAAACACTATGAAATAATTTAAATTAAAAATTAAAAAAAAACTTGATTGTAAGTGAAATAAGTAAAAAAACCCTACGTAAATAAATATATTTTTTTGTAAGATGTAAAATTATGGCGAAATAATTGTTAAAATCCTTTAAATGAAAATAACGAAAATTTAAAAAAAAAATACCAGAAAACTAATTCTAAGAATTATAATACCATTTGAAAAAAAGAAAAAAATGCCAGATTTAATTATTGTAGATAAAAGTAACGAAAATCAAATAAAATTAAATTAAAAATTTACTAAATCAAAATTGAAAAAAAAAAACACTCCACTCCACATGAAGCAAAATGTTAGTTGTAGCTAAAGCAAATACACAACAACAATAAAAACAACATTCAAGAAAGTACCTTAACATACACCACAAGAAACTTAAGTCAAAAAGAAAAAGAAAAACATGCAACACAATTGAACTGGCGTGTAAACCCGAAATGAAACTAAAAAAAAAATTAAAAGAAATAATAAAAATTATGAAAAGCAAAATAAGAAGTTTAAAATCAAAAATACGGAAGCAGCAGGCAACTACAAAAACATCATAAACAACAATAAAAACTAATAACAATAAAAAATTTGAATTTGTAACCACACATACACCATGAAGTAGCAGTTTTTAACAGAACATGAACAAACAAAAAAAGAAAAAAAAAACCAAAAAACTTTTTTTATACATAAAACTTCAAGTTACTTCAGTAAAAATAAATAAAGCAGATGAAAAAAGCCAGAACTAGAATAATTTATTAAAAGTATATTAAAATCATAAAACACACACACACACATAATCTTACAAATACTAATTCTTAGAATATTCGTAAGAGCACGTAAGTGGTATAGACTTCTAGTAGATTTTTTTTTACTTCAAGAGAAATAGTATAATTGAGTTCATACGATTCCTAAGCATTGAATGTTAATACTTCTGAGACTTTTTTTTTTGACTGCTAGAAAAAAAAAGAAATTATACTAATTGGGTTTATTTCAGGCCTAAATCTTGTATGTCAAGACTTCTGGGAGGATAGGAGAACTTTCACTTAAACGAAACAATTATATTCATTCGAATTTAACAAAAACATATGCAAACATATATTTAGTTTATTTTGCTAGTTTTTTATTTTTCATTTCATTAAAACCACAAAAAAAAAAAAAATAACAAAAAAATAACAAAAAATGCAATTCAACGGCATTCATAAAAAAGGTCACTTTGTTATACTTGTTTTTATAAACAGTAAAATCTCAGATATTTTTTTTAAAAACTACTAACAGTGCAACCTAAATTGGAACGGCAAAGCGTAGCGTTTTTTTAGCGTCCAGCATTTATTTTAAAGCGTCATAGCTAAGTCAAAACGCTGGCGGTGAGTATTTTCTACAGTAGTGTTAATCATCTTGTTTAATAAAACATACTAAAGATTAACGAAAATAAAGTTAAAAACGGTAGATTAAAAAAAAAATTTTTGACAGATACAAAAAAGCTTGCCTTACCCATTTAGGCATGACTTTAAGAAAAATATCCAATTTAAATTTAAAATAAATTTAATTTTAAAATATTTTTTAAGCCAACCAATGAGGATATAAATATTTAACTACAAATAAAGAAACTTAAAAAAAAAAAACAAAAACATCCTCTCTGGCAATCTTTCTTTGTGTAAGATTCTGTATTCGCAGTTCTATTGCACAAAAAGGACTTAAAAAGGCAAACCTATATGGATAAACATGACTGCCAGCTTTCGTGTGTGAGCGTACACAAATGTACATTTGCACTCGTTAGTGGGAGTGGGTGCACACATATTACGCACTTGTTCATTTTAAAAAATTCCATAAAAACACAAAACAGAAATTAACGAAAATTCAAAATTACGGTTGTACTTTTGAATTTTCCAGAACATTTGTGGACTGATTGTTCTTATTTTTTGTTTTGCGCAGACACTATGGCCGCCATTTCCAACAAAACTGCACATCACGTTTTTTAAACTTAAAAAGTGACCAGTATTACCGGTTCTTTCACTCAAATGAACCTATCGGGTGTATAGGGATTTCAGAAAATTGCACAGTCGGACGACTATTCAGAATATATATATACTCGTATTCTACAAATGTAGAAATTACAAATGGATTTACAAAAGTAGACTTTATTTTGCTCAGAAAAATTTAAAGATGTAAAATAGTTTGTTTTTTATCTTTAAATTACCCCTTAAACAAAACTGAAAAGGGACTCCTTTAACTAATTATTTGACTTGGGAAAGTAGTTTTTGAAACTATACCAACTTTACTGTCGCTAAAATTATGGATAAATAATACAAATAATAAAACCACAGTCAAAGTAATAAGTGAATAAATGTGTAAGTAATTTTAGTTTATTAAAGAAATTCGAAAGCAAATTTTTGTGAGCGAGTATTCAATTCATGTGCTTAAATCTATTAAAAACAATTTAATTTCGAATTATGGGCCTGCAATTAAAGATTCATTTCTTAATTCATGTTATAATTTTGAGGCTTAATTTTTTTTTGAGTGAATTTAAAATAAATACACTCCAATATAAAGGAAAGAAAAGCAACAGCCAAGCCAATTGCCAGATAGCCAATAGTGGCATGAAAAAAACTAGAATCAAGTGGCAAATAATCGTTATTTTCTTTAATGAAATTAATTTCCCCACTAACAACTCCTTCATAATAAGTATCATCCATCCATTTTTTTAAGATACCTGATCCCATAAGATAAATCAGATATTGATTGAATAGCTCCAGGTATGGCCAATTGGATCTGACTTTGTAAAAAAGTTGACCATGAAAAAGAATTTCATCGATTTTATATATACGTGGAGTTTTTAAGTACTGTTGTTGATATTGTATGGCATCAAATCTATCGTCAAAAAAAAAGAAAGCATTTTTGGTATTTAAGTCCCGCACTGCATTTAAATAGACTTGGTATTCAACAATTTTAGCCCTTTCTAAAACTATTTCAGGTAAATCAGTTACCTCTGTGAAAACTTCGTATTGAAGAGCTGGCGTTGCAATATAAAACGGTGTACCATTTAAATCCTGAATTTTATTAAGTTTCGGTTCATAAATATTCTCCACTAATAAGCTGGACAGTTTAGCCAAAAACAAGTTGGTAATAATGAAACCGTTCACGAATAACAATAGAAACACTGTCTTTTGCAAAAAAGTTTTAACTTTAAAATCAACCTGATACTGGGAAAAAGTCAAAGCCAAAACGAATAAAAATGACTTGCCAAGTTCTAGTCTAGATGTTCCTTTTTGCCTGTAGTAAATAAATGAAATAGCCAGGAGACAAAAAACTACAAGCAAACCAATTGAAGCTATGGTTGTTGGAGTAAAAGTGTAGAAAACGTATAAAGCCTGGGGTAAAGGCCGAGGATAAGGTACCCCAATATATACTATAGTATTCCATAAAACTGTGCTGTCGATACCGCAATTACCAAATAAATCGATTGTAATTTCGATTTCTTTTTTATCACAAGCAATTTTAATTGCAGTATAGTTTGGCTCGTAATAATTGTGATCAAAAGTTATTAGTTGAAAGTTATAGTGTTCAGCAAATAAGCTAATTGTTCTAAAGCCGTAACCGGTGTCAACAAATTTTCCTGAGTCGTCCTCATAACCGTAAAAACATGGGAAATCTGGCATATTAATAGTAGTCAGTGGTGATTTTTTAACATCAGTAACTACTTCTCGCTTGATATATTCGTCTATTTTCATGATACGATGTATTGTTACATTAGGAACTGAATTGAAAAAGAACAGTCCTTGTTTTGTGTAAAACAAGACGTTTATAAAACCAGACAAAAAGTTTCTATTTGCCAGTTTCATCAGCTCTGTGGAAGTAGCTTCAGGAATAATCCAAAATATTTGTGTAGACAGTAACTCTTCTAATGAATGTTCAACTATTGCTTGTGCTTCATTTATTCTAGAATTTTCTGCACCTACAATGGCCATGAACTGATGACTGTGTTGTGCTTCTTTAAATTGGGTATCACTTTGCTTGGTTAGTATCATTACAGGCACTCTCAAGGATTCAACAACATTTTCCAAATTGTCTTGAATTTTTTCAGCAATAATTAGATTCCATTTGAATTCGAGTTTCTCGTTTAATTCATTCACATAATTTATGATTTTTTCTTCATTATATTTATTACTTGAAAAGTTAAATTGATAGGATTTCACTTTTTTTGTTGAAATGGTTGCTAGTATTAGCAAAATAATTGAATTTTTAAAATTCATTTTTACTCCGCTTACAAGCACTTCACTCTCGTTTGGTTATACCTTTGAATTGATTTAGTAAATGATTTTTTTTTTTTGGTATTTAAGCAAAATTATTATTTTTTTGTAGTCTTGGTACTTTTTTTTAAGTAACAAAGGCGTCAATAAAATTTTAATTAATGTATTGTTTTTATTTTTCAGCGAAAAGGGAAGAAATGTGTACCCGTTTTTGCTACTTTTCCTCTAATTGCTTAACGCAGCAAATAAATATTTTATTAAAAACAACAGGGAAAAAGAAGAAAAAGGTACAGGTACTATTTTGGCAGAAAATGCAATAAATTTAGAATTTAAAAGGTGATTTTATAAGAACTATCGGAAATTTAAAAAAAAAAACACATAAAATTCAGAAAAATGCATGAAATATTTATTTGGATCGATAGTTGGGTCGATATAATTTAATGTTTGAAGATTATTTCATGCAAATGTTGGCCGCGGCTGCGCCTCAAATGGTCCATCCGCTTAGTCCAATTTTGGCATACTCTTTCCAACATTTCGGCCGGTATCTCACGAATAATGTTGGCAATGTTGGCTTCCAGTGCGTCAATCGAAGCGGGCTTGTCCCTATAGACATTAGCCTTAACATAGCCCCACAAAAAATAGTCTAGAGGCGTTAAATCGCACGATCTGGGCGGCCAATTGACTGGTCCCAAGCGTGAAATAAACTGTTCACCGAACTCGCCTCTCAATTGGTCCATTGTTTCGCGTGCTGTGTGGCATGTGGCACCGTCTTGTTGAAACCACATGTCATGCAAGTCAAGCTCTTCCATTTTGGGCAAAAAAAAGTTTGTTATCATCGCACGGTAGCACTCACCATTCACAGTAACGTTGTGATTCGCATCATCTTTGAAGAAATACGGCCCAATGATGCCGCCAGCCCATAATCCGCACCAAACGGTTGTTTTTTGTGGATGCATTGGTAGCTCTTGCAATGCTTCTGGCTGCTCTTCACTCCAAATACGGCAGTTTTGCTTGTTCACGTATCCATTCAACCAGAAATGAGCCTCGTCGCTGAACACAATTCTTCGATAAAAAAGTGGATCTTCATCTAACTTTTCAAGAGCCCATTCACCAAAAATTTGGCGTTGTGGTAGGTCGTTTGGCTTCAATTCTTGCACCAGTTGTATCTTATAAGGCTTCACACCCAAATCCTTCCGCAAAATTTTCCACGTAGTGGAGTAACAGAGGCCCAATTGCTGCGAACGGCGCCGAATCGATAATTCACGGTCATCACCAACACTGGCCGATACGGCTGCGATATTTTCTTCAGTTCGCACTCTACGTAAGCGTGTTGGTGGTTTAATGTCCAACAATGTAAATTTGGTGCGAAATTTTGTTACAATAGCCCGAATAGAAGACTCAGTAGGTCGATTAAACTGACCATAAAATGGAAGAAGCGCGCGATGAACTTTCTTAACAGAGCACGCATTTTGGTAATAAAATTCAATAATTTGCAAGCGTTGTTCGTTTGTAAGACGATTCATGATTAAATTATAGACCAAACTGAAGATGTTTGACAGTGACACAAGATACAAAACGTGCGTGAGCTGTCAAAACTAGTGTTGCCAAAAAGATAATAGCAAAAAAATCACTCTTTATATATGTAAAATGTTATTACAGTACAATTTTTAGTACACATTTCTATAGTTTTGTTCATGACCTAGAACAAACTACCCTAAGAAATTATAAAAGTAAATATGCTGATAAATGAATAAAACAATGATTTTTTAAAAAAATTTTAAATAATAATTTTGTATTTACTTTTTCCAACCTCTCATACAGGGTACAGAAATGGCACAGTGGTCATTTTATGTGCTAGTTGATTCAGAATACTACCTCGTCAATTTGAAAACATCTGTTATGTTGCAATCTTTCTAAAACTGAAATAACAAGTTTAGTTTTTGCGAATAAAAAAAAAACACTAAGATTTTTACCAAAACTACTTGATAATTAAAAACAATGGGCCATAATCATAGTCAGAAAAAAGTAGGATTTTTTTTGGAAGATGACTTTTTCTTCATAAGAATTTTATGAACTTAAAATCGATTTAAAAAAAATACCGATTTTAGTGTGACTGCGATTATGAGCCAACATTTGGAAGGCTTGATGCAACAGAAAGTTCAAAAAGAAATCTAAAAATTCTAAAGGTAATTTTACAAAAAGAATTTATTTGATGGTTGCATAGTTTCTATGATATTGGCATGGACTTTTGTAAAATAAAGCTACTCCAATCTTCAATGGTTAACTTTCACAGTTTCACGCATTCATAGATGTTTTACCGGAACAGAAAACCGGGAAAAAACTTGCAGGTAAAGGATTTCTTATGTATTTATTGGACCAAATATTTGATAACAAATAAATTTGTATAGCAAAAGTTGTAATTCTTCTACAATACTGGGTTAAAATAATTGCAAGACATGCCTCGTGTATGAAATAATTTCCAATGTAAAACGTTTTCAGCCCCCATTGTAAATTTGTAACTCGCAACTGTAATAGTTATGGCCCAAGAGGGATTGAAACATAAACAATACGAGTACACACAGTGTTAATGACTATTGTGTAAAGAAATTTTTTAAATTATAATTTAAATTTTTTTAATCCGTTCGAGTCACTTCAAATGAGTAGTTATGAACAAACAATTGATAGCACAGTTAAATTCGGTATTAACGAATTTTAAAAGCCCTTCACTACTGTTGCCAAAGTAAATTATTAAGTTAGATGCGTTTAAATATTCTCTAAAATTATTATTTAAGCCAGAAATAATTTTTAAACTTAAAATGTGTTAAAGGGTTAATTATTACTTATTTAGAGTTGCTGGAAAACTGTTGCACCAACGTGGATTTCAGCGAATTGTTTGAATGAGAGACTTTTTGTACATGAAATTTAACTAAATATATGCAAGTCACCTTACATGAGGAAAATGTTAATATAAAATCTACTAATAAACAGATTTACACTCTAAAATGAATTACCATGACAGTATATAGCGCTCTTACTTGTGTTATTAAAAGTTTTTATTAACACAATATTTAAAGGGTGTCTCAGTTAGAGTACATTTGTCTACTTTAAAATAAAATGATGTAGTTTTTGAGAAAATTGAGAGTTTTTTATTGGGTTGTAAAACAACTTGTTTCGATTATGTATGTAATTAAATATCTGTGTGGACAATTTGTTCAATATGTAATGAAGCAAAGAGAAGTCAGTGATCGAATTTTCGGCTCAGAAAATTGTCCCATAATCCATGAGAAACAAATTCATATACAACGATCCGACATGGTGCGGATTTTGCTCACGGTTTTTTTAAGATGATATCGGATATTATAAAATAGTTCTTGTAGTCTCAACTATACGGCATGGATCTAAATGACATGTGGCTTCAGCAAGACGGCTTCACTTGATACCCAGCTCTTGAAATAATCATTTTATTACAACATGAAATCCAAAAGTGCATTTTTTTTGGGACACTTTATTTAATATTTATTTAAATCATTAAAATATCTGACTAGTGTTTGAACATACCTTAAGTTAATAATCACACTGAAATTGAGATTTCTGGACTTCTTAGACAACCATTATGTCATACGATATTGCCTGAAATTTTACAATTTTCTTTTAATTAAAATTAAAAATGTTATCAAGTAGATAATGAGTCTTTTGATTTAATCTCAATTGCATCATTTGTGTACACACTTGCATATTAAATCATATTTTAACACAAACTTTCATATTCAATTTTTAATAATAAATATTATAAATTGTAAATATGTAAACATTATTATATTTTATTTATTTCATTTTATTAATAATTTGTTGTTTTGTTATTGTTGTTCAAATAATAAGCCATTGACAACAGCTTAAACATAAATATTTGCTTAATTTGAATGAAAAATTCAATATTGAAAAATTTATTTATTTTGTAAAATAAAAACAAAATGAAAAATAAAGCACTTTAATAACTGCCACAGAAACACACATGGACAAAAGGGGAAAATGAATAGTTTTTTTGCACGTACTCTCGTATTTTGTGTAAGTTATGGTAACATGTTCAGCTGAACTACAATTTGAATTGGTTGCCTTAAACAGTTTTAATTTTTTGTTGCTTTAAAATTTATTTTATTATTTAGAATTTTTGTATTCTGAATGCGAATATTAAGTTCAGAAGTAAAAAATTTTAGGGTCCAAATCAAGGTATTCGATGTCGAATAAAGTTATTTGAAACTGTACCCCTAACGTTACCCCTAATAGTCATTTCTGGATATTCTTTTTCCTTTTTGTTATGGTTTTTATAGGTAAAAGTTGTTTGTTAATTAACTCAATTAAATATTTATATTATGGAGTAATTGATTCAATTTAATGTTAAATTTATTTAATTAAATGTTTAATTAATTCAATTAAATTTCAAATTAATTCAATTAAATTTTAATTTAATTGCTTTACTTTAGTAATTGATTCAATTTAATTAAATTAATTCATTAATTTAAGTCTTTAATTGAATTAAATGTGTAATTAACTCAATTAAATGTTTAATTAAATCAATTAAATGTTCAATTGTCTCAATTAAATGTTAAATTTTTTCAATTAATTGTTTTTTTAATTGAATTAAATGTATAATTAATTCAATTAAATATTAAATTAAATCAATTTTATATTTATTATTAATTTAACTATATATTCATTTAATTTCATTTCACGTAATTTCATTAACATAAATTTACAGTTCGTTTAATATACACTTAGTAATTTAACTTTATGTTTAATTATTATAATTGAACTAAATACTTCATTAACTCAATTAAATGTCAAGTGAATTGAATTTATTACTTATTTAGTTTGATTAAATAATTTAATTATTTAATATAATTAATGCAATTAAATGTTTTATTAATTCAATTAAATATTAAATTAATTAAATTACATATTTAATTTATTTAATTAAATGTTTAATATATTAAATTAAACTCATAAAAAATTTAATTAAATGAGTAATTGATTTCATTAAATGTTTATTTAAATAAATAAAACAAGTTTCTTTTATACATTTTCTACTGTGCAACAGATTTTTTAATTTTCTTTATTCATTTATTTTTTGCAAATTTAAATTTTGTTTTACTTTAAAATAAACTCAAAGGTTTAACCTTGCAAATTACAGCAATACTTACAATGTTGTCTTTAGTATAGAAGCAACAACTTCAAATTACAGCAAAGAAAATGTTTGAATGTATTCAGAAAAATGTAAAAAAAAACCCTTTGCTTTATAAATAGAAAGTTCTATTTTTTTTATATAAAAACTTGTGTTTGAATTGTAGATTTATTTATTATTTTTTTTTTTTAAATTTACAATTCAAAGCATTTCAAACTCAAGATGATTTAGCAAAAGTCCAAGGTTGCTGGTATGAAGTTCAACTAAACTTGTAAACAAAAACTTTATTTCTTAATTTTTTTCTAAACAAATTTCGGGGTGTTTATATATATATAGATGTGTGTGTGTGTGTGTGTGTAGATAATAAAATTTAATGGTGTATATTTATATGTAAATGTAAATATACATGTGAGCTGTAAGCACTTATATGCTTATCGAGTCATAAAACTGCTTCATAACAACCGCATACGAGTACAACATGTACATAATAAACTCTATAGGCATACAAGCATGTGTTAACTAACAACAAACACAGGCAGCTGTTTTATGTTTATTAAGGTGGTCAATTTTTTAAGAAAAAAACATTTTTTAATTTAGTTTTTTACTCATCAAGTTGCTAAAGGTTTGCAAAAAATTTTAGTTTTCTCTTCAGGGTTCTTAGTCTAATGAAAAAGAATTAAAAAGAAATAGTATTTTTAGGCCACCCTAATGTAAAACATGTTGCTAACATCGTTAGCATTCAACATATACATATTTAGTTAATTTATTATTACAAACAATAAAAAAAATTAACAATATTTATTATTTTGTAATTATTAAAATTCAACAGAAAAAATAATATAAATTTTGCAATTAATTGCATTAAAATGACTGAATTAAAATTTATTATTAAAAGAAAAATACTTAAGTTAAAACATAATGTGTAAAATTTAAATGAAATTGTAAAAAAAAATTATATAAAAAGCTACTGTTGTAATTAATTTTAAATAAAGAAACATGTAACAAGTAGAGTATGAACAATGTCAAGAGCATTAAATCAGGATGTTTAACAAGAAAAAAAAATTAATATAAAAAGTAAACTATAAAAATCAAATATTAGTTGTACGTCTGCAGTCTTTCTTATTTTATTGTAAAATTACAACTTCAAATACTGTCCATCGTTGGCTCAAAATTTATTTTACTTTTATTTAATTTTTTTATTAAACTTAATACTTTTTTTAAAGCTTCATTTAATATTTTTAAAACTAGAATTGTTTTTGTTGAAAAACCTTTTCTATTTGCTGACAGGCCATTTTTTATACTTAAGCCGATTTTATGTAAATTATTTATGGTACAACTGATTATAAAATTAATTAAAAAATATATATACATAAAAACTATTTTAGAAAAGCCATAATATTTTAAAATATTAAAATTTCCCTTAAAGTGTAAAATTTTTAAACTAAAGTAATAAAATAACTTAGATAAAAATATTATTTTTACAAATTTTAACTCTAAATTTTGAAAAGAAAAATTCAAACTGACAAAAAAAAATATTGCCATATTATTTATATATAAAAAACAATGACTAAATGAATATGTATAACAAAGAAACAATTAAAAATTACTAACAGCAAAATTATTAAGGTCACAAGTTTTTAATTTTTTTTTTTTTTATATTAAAGAATAAAGTAACCCCCCTAAAAATACAATAAAACCATTTGAATCAGCTTTTGATTATAAATAAAAATAAGTAAATGTTGTAAATGTTTTTTTTTTTTCTATTAATTTTATAACAAAAACTTAACAAAAAAATAATTAAAATTAAGCAAATTAAAAAAAACATACTTTTAAATTTAAGGCTGCTCCACAGTTAATAAATAAATAAAATTTATAAATAAATCTGTTAACTCTGAATTATTTTGTTTAAAAGGATTTTAAAAAATTTTCTTTTCTTATTTTCAAAAAAAAAAAAAAAAAAAAAAAAAAAAAAAAATAGTTAAGTAACTAAAAAAAGTTTAATTAATTTAATAATTTAATTAATAAATAGTAAAATAAACTGTATTTAAGCCATATCAATATATAATGTTTGTAATAAAAAAATTATCAGTTCTAATTTAGGCAGGTTTCAGTTTTATACTTTTGTTTTTTAATCAAAGAAAACAATTTTTTTTTTAAATAAATTTGTTATGATTAATGGCCCGTTTTTAGAAAATGAAAAGTTACGTTATTGCTAGAAAGCGAGAAATTATTTTCTAATTACTTTTTATAACATAAAATATTCACAAGCTTATTTTGTGTCAAAAGGCCACAAACGAAAGCTTTAGCACTAAAAAAAATGCAATGAAATTTTCGTGTGAGTTTATTTTATGTTTTTGTTTTGGCTTTTTTTTTTTAATTGCCAATAGTTAATATTTGAATTTTTTGCTGCTACTTTCAGCTAGAGGTTTACACTAAAATTGTGTGATAAATTGAGATGCAGGAAAACCTCGGCATGTTTTAATTTAAAGTCTAAGCAGTTCTTCTGAAAAGTTAATCACCCCTATCATGAATAAAAGTAAAATTGTTATTCCCCCTCGAAAGGAAAATTGCTATCGGGAATCTCACGTGAAATTTTGTACACGTTATCAGTGCAGAGTGAATGTATAATAAAGAAGAATTTATTAAATTTTCTAAGTTTTCAATAGCAAAACAATACATTTTTGTAATTTACGAATGGTTCTTGTAATAAATGTGTCAACTTTTATTGTTAAGCAGTTTTCAGTGGCCAGTGCATATAAATAAAAAATTTATGTAATTTTATAAATTTTTTTATTCAAGCAATTTATGAATATTTCTTGTAGTAAAGGTGTAACTGTTGTGGATAAAGGATTTTATAAGAAAATAAATGAATTTTTTATAGGTGGACAACCACTTTTTAATTCTTTTGTTAAAAAATTTGCTAAATTCTGCTTGCTAAATTAAATTTTAAGAAAAAAAACACACAAAAACACTTGAGTTCGCCAGCAAAAAAGTGAACAAAACAAGGGGAAAAAATTATTTATGATAAGGGGAATTTACAGGGAATTTTTTCACAATTGCTATCCCAGTGAAAGTAAACAAAATTCAATATTCATGATAAGGGTGAATATATAAGACTTAAGCTCTTTTAGCTTATTGCCACTACCAAATTGTTAGCAGATAAGTATGAGCAGACCACTACTTTTTAAAAAAAGTTTCCATTAAAAATTTCTAGGTAATTTGGTTATATGTATTTGTACTGTATTTAGAATTATTCTTTTAAATTTTTCAAAAAGTCGAGCGCATACACTGAGAAAACAACTTCAATTATGAGAACTAAATTTATAAAAATGTAAAACAAGAAGACAGATAGCTTGAGGCTGAAAGAAAACAAACAAGAAAACAACACTACTGAAACTCTCAACGAAAGAGCGCAAAAATACAAACAAAAAACAAATTGTAAACAAAAAAGCTTCAAATTGTATTTTTGAAGTAAAAAAAATTTATATTGATTGTTAAAAAATCAATATTAGAAGATAGTAAAATATTTTTATTTCTAATTTTAGTGATTTCCGAGCGTTTTGTGTTAATTTTATAAGAAAAAATATCCACAGATTACAACAAGCGAACAAGTGAGTGATTTTGACTTTTGTATTCATACAAAAAGAAAAAAATATTTCTAAGTGAGCTGCAATTTCATATAGAAAAGTCTTTCTTTTCATAACAATTGTCCTGCAAAAACTTTTTACTGAGCCACAAATCAGCTGTTTGTCATCTGAAGTAGAAGCTAAAAACAGTTTTTTTCATAAAAACAAAAATATCGTATGTGTAGATTTAAAGAGAAATTGTTTCAGATTAAATGTATTTTTAATTTTTAATTTTATTCATAGAAAATATTGTAAATTTATTCCATAAGAATTCAGTAGTTATATTTTTATTCAGTTTTACATTTCGCGTTCAAAAATTTTTATTAAATACAATGACTTTGTTTGTTAAATTGTTGTTTTAAATAGTTTGTTTCCTTTTAATCCTTGTACATTTATTAAAAAATAATATTTTATATTAAATATTATCTATAAAGAAAAAAATAAATAAAAATAAAATAAATAATGCAAAATCAACAATATGTATTTATAAATATAAATTTAAAAATATACATACAAAACATACATACAAATATTTATATTGTTAACACTACGCATTTAATAAAAAAAAGTAATAAAACCAACAAATAAATATTAAAAAAAAAATTAAAAAGAAAAAAGTAATTTAATGAAATAAATAGTAAAATGATTATTTAAAGAGAAAACAGAAAATAATCAATCATACGAAGCATCAAAAAGTAAATAAAATAAAAATTTATAAAAAAAAAAAACAAAATGCATTTTAATATTAAAACGAAGGCGCACATAAAAAACTATTTTAAAAATGCAGCTTCCACATTGAAATTTGGAATTGTAACAGCCAAAATACAATAATACAGTCCATCAAATTAAAAATACTCGATTGCACTATTGCGGGCTTTACAGTATAATACAAACGATAAGATTTTTATAGGATTTTGTCAGTTGTTCTTGGTATTTCTTTATTGGTATGCAAAAATGCGGAACTGATACAATGAAAAGTACTCGTATAAACGTTTGGAAAATTTTTTTAAAAATTGTGAGGGTCACATGTCTGTCAAATTTCTTTCTTTATTTTTTGATGTATTATTTTCACATTATTATACTTTTTATTTGAATTGTTTTACTCAGTAGATAATGCAGATTGTTTTTAAAAATCCTATTTGGGTTTTGCTAATTTAACTGCGGTTCAGATTTTATGGTCTCATGCAAAATTTTGTTTAAAACTTAATTTTTTCATAATACATGCCCTCGCTTACCAATTTTAATTTTGTTTTTATGTCTTCGCCATAGTTATAAATAATTATAAAAAATAAAAAACGTAGAACAAGCTAAGAGAGAAAAAACTGCATCTATGGGCTAAAAAATGCTAAAATGTTGAAAAGTTTAATTTTTTTCTATTTGCTTATCATGAAATAAATAACACGACAATTTAAAATAAACAAAAACAAAGAAAGAAGAAAGAGAGGAATAAGTTAAACTCCGTGACCAGCATTACCAGGAGCTAGAAAAAAAAAAATAAGTGAAATTTGCAAAAAAAAGGCTAGAAAAAGCTAGATCACCAACAACAAAAATTAGGAAAAAGTTAAAAAACTATCGCTTAAAATTCAAATAATTATAATTACAAAAACTTAAGAGAATAAGGTCGTTTTAAACATGCTTTCTTTTTTGGTAATAACTTGCTTTAAAAAAAAATAAATTTTTGGCACTATCCTCTAGCTTTTTTCTTGCCCTTTTTTCATTTTCGAAATAGTCTTAAATATGTTTTTTTTTTCGGATTTTTTTTTTTTTTTTTTGGGATAGTGAGAAAAATTTTTTATCATTTTTTCTAAAAAAAAAGGAAAGCCCAATCAGCCCGATGATGCCGCCAGCCCATAAACCGCACCAAACAGTCACTTTTTGTGGGTGAATTGGTTTTTCGACAATCACTCTTGGATTTTTCATTCGCCCAAATGAGGCAATTCTGCTTATTGACGAATCCAATGAGCTCAAAATGTGCCTCATCTTTGAAGAAGAAAAAATCACTAAGTGCACGATATGCATTTTGATTTGAACGCTCATTTTCGTAATAAGTCTGAATAATTTTAACGCGTTGCTCGATTGTGTATTCTTCCGTGGTTTAAATTGAATTAGTCTGAAATTGAGAAATGTCAAATGAAATGCAGAAAAAAAACTTGACGCTTAGGTGTGGTTTACATTCAATATCGGCCCTTAAAATTTAACCACCCTTTACAAAATAAAAAAATTTTCTTCATTAAACCAATAAAAAATTTATTATTTCTCAACTTATAATATAACAGCGTTTTATTAAACTAAAATATATATTTATTCATTTAATGAAATATTTCATTGAATTCATGAAATATGGTCATTGGCCTAATGAAACGTTGTCATTGGTTGAAGTAGCTGGCAACACCACATAAGCCTAAATTGTCACATTCGCATCGAAAATTTTAATTAATTTTTTTTTTAAGAAAAAAATGTCAAAAGGAACTGGTTGATAAAGAATGCAACTATTTCGTCTCTAAATTCGAGTGTGAGAGTCGTGCTAAAAACAATAATTAGTGGCAACGTTGGGAATATTGACTACAACAACGCCACTTGTTTTTATGTAAAACAAAAAAGAAAGAATTTATTTTAAACATTAAAAAAAGGTTGTTAGCTTTGCTCTCAATCACTCAAACTTAAAAAAAAAGCTGTGAAAATTCAACATTTTCAAGTTTGAAAAAGCAACATTTTTTATTTACAAAACTTTTAGAATTGCTTCGTTTTAGGTTCTAGGTGAAAGCTTTCTGATGTGGATTTTATGTCGTAAACTATAAAAATGCGGCCTCTTGCTTATTAAGCTTTAAAAAGCCGAAGCGCCAAGTAATGCCTTTCAAACTATAATTATTAAATTTTAAATGAAATTAAATATTCTTCGTTATTGCAAATAAAGTTTTTCTTCAAATGTGTTTTCTTTTTATATATATAATTTTTTTTTTTAGCTGCTTATTTTATGATTAACTATTGCCTGTTTTTTTATTTAAATCTTTAATAGTAGATTAAAAATTTAAAAACTTTAAAAAAAGCTACCATGGGTAAAAAAATGTTTTATCGACAATGAAAGCTTACAAGCTTATTTAGTAAGTTATACTTAAAAAGCTCTTAAGCTTCTAAAGTGTTTATATATGTGGTTAATATATATTTCAAAAAAGCTCTATATTTTATTTAATTTTTTAAAAAAGTTTGTAGTTTATTTGGCTTCATAAGAATATTGAATAACACGGTGGGGTCAAGTTAAAATAAGTTTTCCATATATTAAAAAAAAATTTAATTTGTTTTTTTTAAATTTTATGAATGTTTGTATTTTTCTAAGAATAGACATTTGCAAATTCTTCTAAATCTAATTTAAAAAAAAAAAAATTTCAAATGTCCGAAAATAACAAATTTTGAAAAATAATTCAAGTTTATGAGAATGAAAAAAAATTATTTATATGATTTTCATAACTCTTTTATTTTTTATTATGCATAAACTTGTGTAATAAAATTTAATCTTTATTCGTGTCACATCTCGAAATCTTCTATTGTTCGTTCGCAAGTTACTTTGGATTATTTTGAAATTTCCATTTGGTTGGTAGGTTACAAATGTAGATGATCTCCGCTAAACTGTTACTACAAACATTTTCAGGCTTTAATACTGAAAATTTTAAAAAAACTTATTTAACGCGGTATATTTTTTTTTTACTTATTTAATTTTTTCTATGGTTTTGATATTATAGAAGAATGTGGAAAGTGAAAAATATTAATATTTCGCTAACACAGCAAAGGGTAAATAAGACTCGGCTCTGCCGAATTTAACTTATTATTATCCAGTCAGTGTCACTGGCTGCTTTTGTGCCCTTTTAAATTTAGTCAATTGTTGCTCTTCTGTTTTGATCTTCAAAATGATTCTTAAACTAAAAAAGTTTATGATAAAACTCTCAATATAAATATATAAGAGAAGTGACTAAACAACCACACAATATTTAATTTTTATTATAAGATATAAGTGATTAAAACAGTAGATAAAATGACATCATTACTACTTCCATATAATAAATCTATTTTAATGCTTATCGACTTAGTATTAGAAAGTAATAGATTGATATTATATATATACAAAGTGGGCTAAGAGAAATCACCCTATTGGTAGATGCTCTTATTTTTGCAAATGGCGGCCAATGTCAAATCTGTTTGGACATTTGTGAACTAGATAGATGTAGAATACTAGTGAACAAGCTCAAGAACGCGGAATAATCGAAGTGGATGATTTTTCGACTAAAATCATAATGAGCGACGAGGCTTATTTCCAGCAAAACTATTGCTTCTGGGGCACCGAAAATCCACGAGTGATGCACTAAGAGCCATTACCCTCGCTCAAAGTGACTACAAGGTGCGCTTTTCAAGCTGGAGGAGTCATCGGGCTGGTCAAACGACAACAGTGGATGGTGCGCGCTATAGGGTCATGTTAACCGAGTTTTTTCTGCCGTAATTGAATGAATTAGGACTGGAGGACATGTGGTTCCTAATAGAATGGAGCAATGGCACACATTTTATTTTCATTTAGAAAACAAATAAGAGCCAAACAACATCGGATAACTTCTTTTATCCCACCTTGTATTATATATTGAAACACTACCCACCATTTTTATTGAAATTAAAAAAAAAAACAAAACACTCATTTAAATATTTCATACATATTTATATGTGAGACTTGTGTGATGTCTTGTAAATCATATCTCTCACATGGCACTGTAATCAGCTATTATTAGTGCTAAAGTTTAGAAAAATGTATGTTTAAACTATACACAACGTCAAGTCGCAATTAATCTTGTTTGTAGAAGGACACGATTTTTGATGGTTTTTATTTCCGCGACTCACAATATTTTCTCCCCCTTTTTTTTTTTTGCATATCAGCTTAATAAACAGCACTTTGATTTAATCACATTTAAAAATCAATTTACCCTGATGCAAGTAAAATTCTGTTTATTGCATTAAAAGCATATTTAAGACTTTTTTTACAAAAAAGAAATAAAAAAATAAAAATTTTGCAAATAATTTTTTTTTTCGTTTTAACAATTTTTATTTAGAGAAAACTGTACTTGAAATACTATGCTATACCATGCACATGTAGTTTTTGTAGTATAAAATGCATTAAAGAAATCGGTAACACCACTTACAAAGAACCCAACAACTGTTTAATACACACAATTCAGTTTGCCAGCCAACGAACTCAACTGCCTTCTCTAAATGCATTAAAATTATTCCCTTTTTTTCTTTTCTGATTTCTCTTTAAACGGAAATGAATATAAAAATGTGTTAATGTGGGTGTATATGTGTGTGTGTGTGTGTGTGTTTCTGTTGTTTATAGTATGTTTGTTATAAATTAAATAAAAACTTACATGCAAATTGTGCTTTATAAGGTAAAGGGTTCAAATTTTTTCTTTGAGAAAAGTAGTTTCAAACGCTTAAATGAAATGAAAATTATTATTAATAAAGCTTAATAAGCCATCCGTTTTAATAAAAGAAGAAAAAGCTAAGAAAAAATTTGCAAAAAGCAAATTAACATTATTTTTTTTGAATTACTCAAGATTTTATTTAAATATATTATTTTAGCCAACATATTAAATTATTTGGAATCATAGGCCATACTAAAGTCGGTGTCTTTTTAAAAATGATTTTAAATTCATAAAATTCTTCTGAACAAAAGTTAGCTCTTAATAAAAAACTACTTTTTTGTTACTATCAAGTTTAACAAAATTTAATTTTTATTAGTGTTTAACTTCAGCTCATCTTCAAGAAAACTTACCTTGTTTACCCTCTTGTGTCGTCTTCAACACATATGGCATTTCTATGTATTTTCTAATAGTAACATGGTTTTTTTGAGTTAAAATAATTTTTATCAGCCAACACTATCAGAGAAAATCTAAGATCATCTGGATAAGATTCTAACTTAGAAGAAATCGGTTAAGCGTTAAGAGTAACTTTAGCAAGTGAACAGTTTTAAAGAGTTTAAGATAAAAAAATAATATAGTTTTCTTACAGAATTATAACAGCACAAGTGATCAGCTAAGCCTATTGAGAAGGTTGCACAGGGCGCCTCAATAAAACAAAATACAAAAGGGGCACCTGTTTTCTGCTGAAGTAGTCAGTTTGTGGGAAGAAGGAAGGCGAATCTAAAATAACAATTAGCTTAGATAATACGAAACAAGGTGCATCAGATAGATGATATGTTTTGTGTAACAAGAGCAAATAAGATGTGCACTACATTACCTTTAGAAATGTACTCTAGACTTATTTGTCTACAACACACAAATTCAGTAAGTTCAAATCTCAGCATCTCAAGTAGAATTAATAGAATACTAGCCGAGTCTAAGTTATGATCTGTGAGTACATGTTGTACTATATTTAAATATTCAAGAGAGGGAACCATTTTCCAACGTTTAGAAGATGCAGTACGGTCATACTAGTCAGTAGGAGTACCAAGATAGTAATATTTGATGACACACATGAGGGTAATTTTTGAAATATTTCTTCAGAAAAAAACATTTTTTTATTTTTAATCGTGGTTTTTATAATTAAATAATGAAGTGAACAAAGTCAAGATATTTCGAAGGAATAGCTTAATTTTTTTCTTTTCAAGTTTAGAAAAGAAAATTTGTTTGAGATGAAGGTTAATGCCAATTTTTGCTGGAGTGCAAAATTTATTATTTTCCATGAGAATATCATGGAAAACTGGAATTAAGCACGAATGAAAATTAAATTTTTTTTATATTATTTTATTTATATAAAATTTAAATGCTTACTATTCGTAACGAAACAGAAGTAAGTCCATAAAATTTTGTTTTGATATTTATTTGGGAATTTAGTTAATTTTTATTTTGGGAACTTGAAATGAACCAAACCAAAGACTTTTCAAATTAAAAAAATTTAATTAGTTCATTAGATTCATTAATTTAGATTTATGCTCAACTCTACTTTAGTTGTAATTTTGATATTACAATTTGTTTGTGTTATTACTGATTACAACTCTGTATTAGTGCAGTTGAGAAACACAAACAAAGTGGCAGCATAATTGTCATTTTGTTAATAAAAAAAAAAAAAGAAAAAGCAAGCTAGTGGCCTGAAACGCCATTATGTTTTCTATGGGGCTGCATTTAGTTATTTTTCTGTTAAAAGAAAATAACTTTTTACCAACCTAATACTACCCTAGTACTTTCAATGATTTAGCTAGAAACAATGCTGTAGTAATGAAAATTACAAAAAAAAAGAAACGAAACCAAGATGGTTGGTTGTCAGTCGCTTTATCATCATAGTGAAAACCATCGTCGACATCATCATTAAACACACCAGCATCATAATTAAGTATCATCGTTGTCACTAACGATAATATTAGTAAGACTTTTAATAACCCGTACCTAAACTTTGTTTTTCACTATAAGCTACAAACATTTAATAACAACCATGAAGCTGACAACTAACGAACCAACTGTTCATCAGTTTAAATTTTTAAGTTGACTGGTGTACTGCAAATTATATTACTTGATTGCACGTATATGAATCCTTTGGTAGATTTAAATGATGTCATTATTATCACTCTGTTATCTACATATACGAGTACATACACTCATAAACATTTAAATTACATTTAATAAAGCTTTAAATACTTTATCATTTTTAATATGCACAGCAAATAAATGAAGCCCACATTTGTACATGCACATATTTCATAAATTTAATACATCAGCAAGCTGTTTGAAAAAGTTTTAGTATTTAAAATGAAAAAGGACGAAATTTGGGAAACACAGTATCACTGAACAGTTACATATTTCTAAATGTGATAAAAAAAAAGTAATTCAACTCCCTGTTACCTAAACATAATAATTAACACGTAAATAAACAAAGAAATGTAGCAATAAATTAATAAAAAAAAAGAAATCATATGCCAAGCAATTTTAGTTTAGCGCTAATTAAGACCAGCAGTATTTGTGTGTCAAAAATGCTTGGAAAGTGTCACATTTAGTTTAGCGGACATTCGTAATTTAATGTAATCAGTTACTTTCTTTAGATATCAATCTACACTGTGTAAGCAATGCGACCGGAGAGTTGATTATTGTGTGTGTGTAATTGTAACCTAAAACGTTATACACCAATTTGTTGTAGAAAAATAATTAAAACTCAGTTTATAACAGAATTTTAGGTTTTCTTCTTGCTTTCTGTAAATACAATTTTAATATTTTCCTTGTAGTTACGGTAATAATTTTATGGCAAAATAAAAAAAGCGCTTATGTTTTATTGAGTAATTTTAAAGAACCACAAATTTAAATGTCTTAAAAGTTTTTCTTACACCCAGAGAAAAAATTATACCATCCAGTGTCAATAAAGTATCAACCACGTTTGTGCTCATGGTGTCATTTTAACAACGCATTATTGACAGCATGGCAGAATTAACAATGCTCCAAATTATCACCACACTGGTAATAAATCGACACCAATTGGTGTCAAAAAAATACCATACAGTTGTTGAAATGACAACATGGGTTGTCAATTTCACAACGTTCATTAAAAAGTTGAGGAAAAGTAAAATCTTAGCTTTTTTTCTAAGTTTACAAGCAACCGTTGTAGATTTTTGTACGCTTGTTAAAAAATTTAAATCACTCGTTGTCAATAAAATAGACAACGGAATGGTGTTCAAATGACCACATACGTTGTTAATATTGCGATTTTTGATTCAATGCAGTGGTAGTATCCGGAAAAAGCGTGTGCAAGTGTATCTAAAAAAATTACAAGATATAGACAGAATCTTGCTTAAATCAACGCTAAGTAAGTTTTTTTGTAAAATGAACTTTTACCACCTTCAAAATTAACAACTCAATTGTTAGAAAGAATTGTAAAAATCTTTGATTTTAAGGGTGTCCCCGCGACATATAAAAATATTTTATTTTTCAATTGTTTCTTTTTATTTATAAATATATTTTTTTGTGTTAAAACTGGCAGATCAAGTGCATGTTTCTTGTTTTAAAAATTAAATATAATAAAAATTATTTTATGTAAAATTTATTTGAGCTTAAGATCTTTTTTATTAATTATTTTTTATTTTATTTTTTTTTTTTATAAAATTATCTTTTTCAATTAAAAGAAAAACTAAAACATACTATGAATATATATACACATACATATGTATAAAAACATACATGCACGTATATAAAAACATTCTGTCAAATGAACAATTCTAAATTATTACCCTCGATCTTCATATCCAATAATTATGTCTCTTTTTAGTATAATCGAAAGTCCATTGAATATTTTTTTTGTTACCTTATTGTCTTTATAACTTTACAACTTTCGATTATACTATTAAGACCAGGCTCACACACAGAAATTTTAGTGGGGCAATTCTTGATTTTGTAGGAGAGGTAGGAAAGAAGAATGGAAAGGGGCACAAACTTGCTTGTACTCCGCCATTCCCTTTTGTTCTCTTTTTGTATCTTTTAAAGCTGTAAAAAAAGGAGACAGATAGCTTGAATGCTGAATGAATGAATGAATAAGAATTAAAAAATTTCCGAAACAAAATTGCATTTTTAAAAGAGAACTAATAAAGAATTGTATGTGGTCCTGGTCTAACTGCTATACAAATGTCTAATTACGAGGGCTGTTAGATAACTCGGTGATTTTTTGAATTTCACTAGCAGTAACTTTAAATGGCCATATACGTTGCGGTTGTGGCTCAGTGAACAAATACAAGAATTATTTCGATTTTAATTGAGGGTATTGTTTTCATTTCCATTTCCTTAATTATCGCATTTACGGCCTCACCATTCTTTAAAGACAATACTAAAGTTTATTAAAAAACAACAAGTCAATTTTTAATTAAGTCGACTCAAGCATTTTTTTTTTTTTTTATCATAGAATTATTAGCCCCTACCATGCCATAACAAAGCTATTGGTTAATTGCGATTTTTTGAAAGAAAAAATAAAAGAAAATTCCAGACTGGTTGATTTATTTTTGGCCAGATTCAATTTTAGTTTGTCTTTTGATGATTTTTTATGAAAATTGTGTTTTACTTTCATAAGGAAATGTAGGCCTAATAGTTTGAGAGAAGAAAATCATCGAAAATTCCAAATGTTTTTCTTAAAAATGTTCGCCCGTATAAATGAGAAGTAAGCAAAAAATTGACAAGCAAATTTGGCAAAATCAAAGTAAATTTTTTAAGACATATACTTGATTAAAAAATGATAAATGTATTTTTTATTTTTATTTATAATACATAATACATTAAACACATTCGAGACAGCAGGCTACCGACTACAACCTGTCAAAAATAGAATACAGTGTTTATATGAAAATGACAACAGCACGACTACATGACTACACGACCACTGTTGTAGCTGTCACCAACTTAACCTAATTTCTATTTTCATCGGTGGCAATGAACAATTTAGTGCTGCCAGTATAACAAAAAATGAGCGTTTAAAAAAATTTCATTTTATTTTACAATCAAAAGGTGTTAAAGAAATTAATCGAATTGTTTTTACATTATCACGTGTTATACATGAGTATATTTATATACACAAATGAATGAGTGTTTAAAATTTAAAGCGGCACCACTGAAATATGCCTTTCTATTACCAACAGCTATGTATTTACATTCCTAAGCAATTGTTGCTGCCGCTTCTAAAATAATTAAGTAGCTGGATACACGACAACATTTGTCGCCAACGTTACTTTTAGTCGTGTAGTCGGTATCCTGCTGCCTTGAATATGTTTAATACATAAAAAAAAATAAGCCAACATTTTATTTTCTCTTTAGCGCAAAATTCATTAGAAAATGCCAAATTTTCACAACACTCTTTTGCAATTTCAAATCGTAATCTAAAAATTTAAATGGTTGCGTTGTTTTTTTTGCTATATAATTTTCTTTAATTTAATTTAATTTAATTCAATTTATTTTTTTTAAGAGACTCTTAATCACGAAAACAGAATGTTGGTTAAGGTTCATTAAATTATATTGAATTTCATATTAACACTTAAAAAAAAATCCTTTTTTCATTTGCCACCGCAACCACATTCACAACAAATATAGTCTGACTTCAAAAGTACACAGAGAGACAGACAAACAGACAGCTGCAGTTGTACTCTTTTCATTTTATTTGTTATTTTTTCTGGAATTTATAAAAGTTTTTATAAACTCAACGCCCAAATAACTAAAATAACTTGCATGTGTACATTTTAAAACCAAACGTAAATACGAGTAAGTACACAGTATGTGTTTGTATAGAATAACAAATGTCAAACTGATAAGCATGCTTGACTGATATTTTAATACAAAAAAAAATTGTGAGATGTAGGTACTCAAACAAAAAAGAAGGAACGCCTTTTAAACTTCTTACTTAAAAAAAATGTTTTATATTTTAAATATTAACAAAAATTATGCATAAGTACTTAGCCTGTGATTACACAGGAATTGAGAGAAAATTAGGAATGTTTATAAAAATGTGTCTACATTTGTAAATATGTTTGGGTATTGCTGGGATTTCATGGACACTGGCCAGTTGTTCAGCTAGTAGTTTTATAAAAAAAGGTACTATTTTAGCAGTTTCAGAAATTGTGAAAAAAATTATACAAACACACCCACTTTTCAAAGGTTGTATTACAATTTTTTGCTTCTTTTGTTTTCAAAGAATAACAAAAATATGGCAGTCAAATAAAAGAGGTGAATGTATTATCAAAGCAAGAATAGAAAATATTATAAATCAAAAAAAGAATCCTTTTACAAAAGCAACATAAATGCTAAGCTTTTTTATAATTTTTTTTTTTTTTTTTTTTTTTAATTTCATAATCTCACAGAAATACTCTTATTTAATTATGTTGCTCTAAAAATTTAAATGTGTACATAAAATAACTCTCTATGTGTTAGTGTGTATTTTTATTTGCAGCTTCCAGTGGAAGATTATTTAACTACCAATACACTGGCAAACATCACACCTTTGCCATATCAAGCTGCCTGAAACACTGAGTGAGTGACTGACTGTGAATTGACTTGTATAACAAGGTAAAGCAAGCATAAATGCCATTTTATGACGTCATAGAGTTTATTTCCCTTTATTTTTATAAACACAAATATTGTTGTAACCAGACATTTCCAGTCATCTCTTTTAGCATGCTCTTGCTCTACGGTTTTGTTTTTTACTTTCTTTTTTATTCAAATCAAAAGCTTTATTAAATTTAACACTCTCTAGTCTCGTCTCAATTGAGAGAAACAATCAAATATGCTTACTAATACCCAAGCAATACACAGCATCACTATAAAGTTACCGTTAAATTTTATAAATGTGTTTATTTGTTTCTATTTTTTTTATGTGTGTGTGTGCGTTTTTTGTTAAACTTTATTTCCTTTGAAATTTTTATTTTATAAACTTTATTTTCTTTCTGCTTTATTTCATCTTTCTTTTATATAAATTGTATACTTTCAGTGCACGAATTACACTTATAAAAGCCCTTGTATTTTATTTATTGGCAAGTGGGTGTGCGTTTGTGTATGTGAAATTTCTGTTGTGCATGTGTTGGAGTGCCCATCATTGTAATAACTTTCCTTTTGATTTTCTGCTTGATTTATCAGCAAGAATTTATGGACTCTAAATATCTATACTAAATTTAGAGCAACAAAAACAAAATTAAAAAACGAAACGTAATACTCTCCTTGGATCTAGAACTACTTAAATACATACGCAAAGTCAGCTTTTACATTAAATAAATTTATGTAAATGCGTATAAGATGATACTTGCTTTTAGCATAAAGTAAAATTTTAGTTTAAAAAAATAAGTTTTTAGTATCGATATATTTGTTTGGTTCTTTCTCTTTTGATGTCTTAAAAAAAATTATAACAAGTAAGCATCTGAAGAAAAAAAACCAATAGTTTGGTACTGCTGCTGCTGTTACTTTATATTTATATAAATTGACATGTGCTTTTCTATTCTAAAGCTGATTTTGTTTGTTATTTATTTTCTTTGCAAATGCTTACAAAAGATTTATTTTTAATATTTGACTTGTATCCCTAGAGAAAAATTCTCTTTGAAGTACATTTTAGTCACTTCAATAAAACCAAAAGCCAAATTTTAAATACTAAAACTGTGAATTTGAATTTCTTAAGGCTTATGAGGCTATAAATAACAACGATATCATTACTCTTTTAACACCATAATTATTTTAATAATTGAATGAATAAATCACGGAATTGGCTACGATGCACAAGACCAGAAATTCTATTGCTTTAAACTCAATATTTTAATAGAAATCACAGCTCTTGCATTTCAAACTCTTTGTTTAACTTTAAGATCTATTAGAGAAATTAACGTATTTATATATATTTCTCCTAAGCATATTTATTTATTATGCCATAAATACGAAAATTATTTATAATACGAAATATTTAATGACGTAAAACGTATACCATAAACACTGGAAAACATATTTACAAACACCATAAGTTTGATTAAAACATATTTAACTCGGTCTATATATTTTCAATTATTTAAAAATATTCATACTAAATTTTTATTAATTTTTTTTTTTTAGTTTTATTCTACGAATTATTTTTTTTTTTCTAAAACCTGTAAATGTGCTGATTTTATTTTATAGTTTTATGTAATAAAGGGGCCGCCAATTTTTTTATGTGGTTTCAATGAGAACGAAACTGCACATCTTAGCGTATGTGTAACAAAAATTATGGGAGTACTAATTTAAAATTAATCATACGCACAGTTCACTTTTTATACGTAGCATCTTTGCTTTGTATTGCAATGTTGGTAGATAAAATATTTTATTTAAAAAACTGCTAGAGCTAGAGTGTATTTTTTTAAATAATTTTTGAATTATTTCTTCTAAAAATCATATTAAACACAGAGTCAATACTCTAGCGGGTGACTTATTATATCATATTTTTTAACAAAAACCTAGATCCCAGAGAACATATGCTTAAAAAGCTCTTATTAAACAAAAATGTTTCTTTTATGAATTTGGCCGCTTATCTTTAAACTTTTATTACTTTTAATAGCAGATTTTAAAATTATTTAATTTAATTTAAATTAAATTAAAACAACAAATTGACATGAGTTTATTTTATTAATATAAATAATTTATTATTCAAACTTTAGGACATTTTTTTTACTTATTCAATAATCCCATAATATTTCCCTATTCGCTTTTTATTTGAAATATAGAAAAAATTTCAATTATTATATTTATAATACTCCCAGATATTGCAGTACTAAAGCGATACTTTCGTACAATTCTTTTTTTTCTCATCGGCAGCAATTGTGTTATCAACTGGGGATGCTTTATATTTGTTAGCTTAAGTATTTAAAATACGGGAATAATAAAAGCTACTATTCTGTGTCCTTGAAGCAAATAATATTAATTTTTCTGGCAGATAGATGGCGCTATTTCAAAGCTGAATGGTGCAATCAATAGCGTTGATCAGCACAGTCTGTATTACTTATTTGTAATAAATTACTCATTAATGTAAATTTACAGCTCAATTAATATACACTTAGTTAATTTTTTTTTTTAATAAACATTATAAAATAATTATGTGTTTAAAGTTAATTTCCAGGTCAATTGTTTCTTCAGTTTTTTTATTATTTTTTTTAAATTTTTAAACAAGTTACGCAAACTGCAAATAGTATGTACGACTGTCTATTTAATTGTCATTTTCAAGGGCATTTTAATTAAAAACCAATAAATTTGTAATAAAAAATTGTTTCACATTTAAAATTGAATTTTTTTTTTTTGCTCATGCAAAAATTTAATTTTAAAAATTTTCAAAATGCTTTGAAATAAATCGTTACTATTTACTTGCTAATTGACATTCCTAGGGTTTAACTCAAAGTAACGTTACTTCGTAGAGCAAGATGTAAGTGTGCGTGTGTGTAAATAGATAAATAAAAACAATATTTTCTAAGCCAAGAAAAAGCGTTTTGTTTAAATTTCAGAAAAAAAGCAGATAAATCTTCACAATAAGATCATTTTCTGAAAAAATTCGGCCACTATTTCAACTAATTTAATTTACATTAATGCCACGAGAAAATTAATTATTTTTGAGTCACTTAATTGCTTTTTAGATTAATCAAACAAGTTTCTTTAAAAAAACATCAATGAAAAGTGTTATATATATAAGAATAATATTCTGCTAATGAATTGTATGCTTTAATTCTCTGAGCCCTTTCATTTTCATTTCATTTCCAGCCACATCAATTTTTGGAAAATTTCGTAGCTTTAATTTTATGATGCCAAACTGAAATTGCCAAAAATCCCTTAGAGCAACAGTTCTGCGGTATTAAGCCATTTCAAAAATTTTTTAAAAATAATCCAAAATAAATTCTGAGTATTTTGACAATAGATTACAACTTTAAATGACTTTCACTTTAAAATGATATGATCTCCATTCCGTAATCTATGGCTTGTTTGCAAATTTGTAAAATCTCTTAGAGTTTGTACTTAGGGACTTACATTTCTCTTAAATATATTTATAAGTTTGTCATAAATACTACCTTTAACTTTAGAATTATGTAATGACGTAACACGTATTTAATAAATATTCCAAGTACTCTCAAATACGTTAAAATATAACGGGTGGGGCCAAAGTTCTGCTACCATTTTGATTGCTCATAAATTTGCCCAAAGAAAAGATTAATAATAATGATTGGAAAATTATTTCGCCTCTTTTTAAGGTATTTTTCATGACATTTTGCAACATCTCAGTCTGAATTTCTTCAATTTAGTGGACGCAATGATGTTTCATGAATTAACTGAGTATTCTGTGTTCCGCAAAACCGACTGCTCTGTTTATTAACGTGGGCACTGAGAAGAAAATGGGCTTCATCGCTCATTATCAATTTAAACGAAAAATCTTCAATTTCACCAGACAGTCTTAATAATGCAATTTATTGTACTCAACTTGTTGATCTGGATCTCATGGTAAAAATTTTTTAACTAATTGAATTTTTTACGGGAACATTTTCAAATCAGTTTTCAATAGTTCGCCTTAAACTAAGTGCAGAAATGTATAACTGGGAACCACGTCGCCGAGTTGATGTTGCTAGAGACTGCAACACTATCGCATACCAAAGCTACATTTTCAGCATTACGAGTCTTCCGTTGTCTCCCAGAATGAGGCCTATCTACTATCACACCGTACTGTCGAAAATTCCCATGTAAACAATAAAGTGTAGTAGAATATTTTTGACGCAGCTTCCGCTGAGTGCCAATAATGGAACAATTATTTTCAATAAATTTTGTCACAATTTCTGCTCGTTTTGTGGCGTATATTTATCCATAATAAAATTTGGGGGTCTACACAACACAATGGTTAAAGTGAAACTGAGTTAAACATAACATCACAGGGATTCTTAATAAAGTATTTAATATCGTAGTAAGAAACTTTGCATTAAAGAGATTTTTTTAAGTATATTTTTTAAATAAGTAAAATAGAACTTAAAAACTTCAACACCCACAGTTTGGAAATCGTATGCCAGCAACACGCATGCGCCATCAACTGATTGTGCCAATGATTAAGTCGTGTATAGGTTTTTGGGTGACGGTATATCAAAGAGATTTCAATAATTGGCTGTTGTGTATGGCGAAAAACTCTTGTGAAAACTCAATTCAATTCTTGTTCAAAAGAGTCTTGAATAATTATTAGTAAATTTTTTTAAATTTCTTTTAAAAAAAATCATTCTGCCATAATCCTAGTCACGCTAAATTCGGTATCTTTTTCACAATGATTTTAATAAAAGCCTATTTTTTTGTGACTATGATTATGGGCCATTATTTTATTTACAAAAACCTTAAAGTGCACTGCTGTGAGTAGAAAAATGTTTTCAATCAAACTCTTTTGACATCCACTATTTTAATTACACATACGCTAACTTGGATTTTACTTTTGATTTCAAAATTACGAACAAAAAGCCTTTTGCATTTGATCACCAACAATGTCATACCAAACAAAAAAGTACGTTATTTATTACCAGCTAAAACCACCATAAAACAAATATTCGTAAGAATTTGTTAAAAAAAAAAATTAAAAACACATGCATTGACTTAAAGGGCATTCATTGATTAAAATCAAAACGTGTTTGGTTTTTTTTTTTAATTAACAAAATGACTAAACGTTGGCACATATTTATCCTTGAGGTAGGTGGGTTTTAAAGGGTCAGGGCCTTTTCCTAGCACATGCTAGAAAATGTTTTACAAGAAGTTTTTTTAAAACTTAAATTTTGTTAAAATTTTAACTAATGATGAGCATTTAAAAAAAAGTAAACATTAGGAAATGGCGAACAACAAGAATTAAGACAAATTAAAAAGACACTAACGAACAAAGCTACGTTTATTCAAATAAATCTACAATTTTATTTATTAATTTTTAATACTAGATTTAATTTATTAAAAAAAGGTTTTTTTTGTTACTGATTTCACAAAAAAAAAAAAAAAAAAAAAAAGGAAAGGAAAGAAAACTTATTAAGACAGTAGAAGAAATATAAAAATCTGCTTGAAATGAAATGGCATATGATAAAAATTATCCTTGGTAAAGGATAAAAGAAAATTGAGTGTCGTATTTAACACTTTGAGGTTTAAGGTTGTTTGAGTAGAAGCAATTTCCATTAACGTAAAACCATTAATATGATTACATAATTTTTTTTTTAATTTTCATTTTAAATAAAAAGTGGTGCAATAAAAAAGTATCACCGGGTTATTAACAGCCATTAAACTAATTAAGTTGGGTGATTTTATGGTTGTACTGATAGAAAGAGTTATACTTGTAAAAGCACACAAAGAGAGAGAGAGACAGAGAGGTAAAAAAATGGAATAGAATGTTTCATTTTAAAGTGTATTGTTTTAGTAGCAAATTTTCGCTTTAATTTAGCTTTGTGAAAAAGTATTTAGGTTTGATATTGATTACTGAAGAAGCTGTTGTCAACTATTTAGATTAGAAGATGTACAGACTCTGGACTTTGCATCAGTGAAACTGCAACTCTTAAATTCTAACACTAAAAGAATTTTGTTTATTAATACAATTTTAAAAAAAATCTATAATTTTTTAATGAATGACAACTTTCATTAGATGTCCTTTAAACGTCTTATTAGTTAGAGTTGAGAATGTTATTCTTACACAACTACATGAAACATTTTGTAAAAACACTTGATGTAAACGCGAAGCTTCTTATCATCTTAAATCGGTGTTGAGTGAAGCCAAAATAAAATGATTTAATTATATCATTCTTTCCACATATAATACTCTTTTTATTTATCTGTTCTGTACTTTTATTGGACCTCAAATTCGCAAAAATTATGAGAGATGAGAACTTTATGAGCAAGTTAAGTTCTGTTGAAAAATGCTCATGGAAGAGTTTTGTTGCACTATATCGCCGTTGTTAATAAATTTTTAAGTGCGTATTATTTTTAAGGCTGTAGTGTGTCCATAAGAATGCGATTCCTGCATTAACAATTCAGCAATAAATAAGTCGAACATTTTCATTGCATACCGAATATTTTTGTCGCAAAGTTACTGAATACTGAATTCGATAAAATATCGATATACTTTACAATGCGATTCATCGTTATAAAAGTTATTTAGCATTTTTTTTCTTTTTATAAATAAAATGCTGAATATTGAAAACCCATTTTCGACACAAACTACAGTTTGCGACAAAGTTAGCAGCAAATAAATAATCATCGCAAATAACTATTTCTATTGTACTGAATATTTTTGCCGGAAAACTACTGAATATCGAATTCGATCGTTATACTTGTTTTTTCGATACGAATGTTCGTAGTAAAAGTTAATGAATTTTGAAGAGAGAAAAAGATGCATTGGAATCAAGGTGAATTCATACAAGGTGAAATCATTAAGCATCTTCGTGAATTGTCACCAAAGGACCATGTAAATGTAACAATTTTGACAAGTCTAGAAAAAACTTAAAGCGCCTTCATTATAACTTTAAAAAATGCATATTAGATTTTTGACTCTAAAACTTTCAATTTTTTCTATTTGTGGCTGAGAATGAAAAGTCTGGCCTATTTCCCCCACTGAACGTCAATACCTCGCACTTGAAGTAAACTATTTTCATGTTTCAATTTGTCTTACTTGTTATTTGAAATGCTGTTGTTGACAACAACATTTTTCGGCCATATAGAAGATGATTAACACACACACATCAGTTTTCCCCTTTATTTTTATTCTTATATTTTTGTTTATTTATTTTTCTTTTGTCTTGGACTGTGTGTAGAAAAACAAAAATATTTTTTTATTGTCACATAACAAGCAAAGCCTGCTTGTTGGCTTTATATTTTTTTTTTGCAGCTCTCAGGGTACACAGCGACAGTGTATGCGTTGCTAGAAGGGTTCGCATTTAAAGTTAAGTAAGTGAAGGTCTTTTTCCTCAAGTACACAAAAAGTGTAGACATTTTTTTTTAAATTTATGCGATTTAAATTTCGTTTCGCAAATACTGTATCGTTAGTGTTAATGATAAAGAAACATTTTGTAAATAATTTAAATTTATAGCTGTATGAGCTGTATGTGTTTGGGACAATGGCAACAAATGTTAAAACTCTTCTTTTATAAGCAGTTCTTCAACATAATCCAACTTGAATGGTACTCCAAACTCTTTAAGTGTATGTAAATGCATGCATTTGCTTGTTTAAAACAAAATATTTTCTTTTTTTTTATTTTGTCTGCTAAAAGTCAACTTTTAAATTGTTTTAGTTGCTGATAGTTAAAGTAAAATATCAAGCAGTTGCTTGCACATGAAATTAAAATTTTTGATAAGTAAGACATCGGATAGTCTGTTCTTAAGTATGCACCAAAATTTTGATTCCAAGTTTTTATGCTCCACTAACGTAACGGGCCTGAGAGTGTTAATAAATTTTATATTAATGTGTATACACTCTATTGTCATACTTCCATCAATATTGACTATCTTTAGCCAAATTCTTCTCTCTTCCCACTCAGAAAAATAGCAAACAAAATATCAACAACAATTTAATCTACATTTTAATTCATAAATACACATTTATTTTGGCATATACTTATGCAAATTAAATCACTAACAAAAAATATTATTTTTCATACACCCCAAAATGAAAAAGGAAAAACAATCTGAACGCTCATTGACAATCTTACACGGGCAAACTAAAAAACAAAGCAAGTTGCCAATATTTTTGCATGATGATGCTAACATACACATAAATAGACAGTAAACAAAAAGTTTTATTTTTGTAAAAACTAAGTAACACAAAACAAAATAATAGCTTTATGATTTTGGGGGAAAAAACTCATTTCAAAAGGACAAATACAACCACGCAAGTTTTAAAAAAGTTTTTAGTTTTAGTTTTTTATCCTTTTTTTTTTATTTTGTCAGCCAGTTAGTCAGTACGACACAGCGTCACTGGTGTATTATTTTGTAATAAATGACTAGATGATTGTATGTACTCGTATATGCAGTTACTTTGACTTTTTTAATTCAGTTGAATGGTTGATTGTCTTGTTTACATCCTGATATTTATATTGTAATTTTTGAAAAATTTTGTTTTTCTCCATTTTGATGATGTTGATTTTAGTTTTCTTAGCCTTATGCTTCATGCAGGCTATATGCTTTTGTTATTCAGCAATTATGTTCCACAATTATGCATAAAAAATTCAAATAAAAACGAAAAAATTTTAACACTCTTATAAATATAAAATTCCTTATACTTTCCCAAACGCATGAAGGCAATAGCACAAGTTTTTAAGAAATATTAAGGCAGATACTTTTAAAATCAAGAAAATATATCAATTAAGTTTAGTTATCAGTTTAAAAAATTAAAATTCTATTTTTCGTAGTTTAAAATTGATGTACTGCGTGGTCTCGGATTTAAAAAATTTATTATTATTGTTATTGTATGTTCCATAGGATCTTTAGGGCAGGCCCTAAGATTTAAGCTTTAAATAAAGAAGTCTCCTAGTCGAAAGTATAAGTCCCAAAATTTTCGCATTCAATATCGCATGAAATCAAGCGGAATTTAATATTCTTTGTATGAAATAATTTTAAAATTTTAATTATATATTAGTTACTTTTATTTGACCTTTTTCTTTTAAATAACATGACTATTTTATTAAGCTTGAGGTCTTATTTTTAAAAAATTTATTTTTATATCGATATTTCGCTCCAATTTCTATAGCTTCTTTAAAATATAATTATAATTATATTTTTTTTAAAACGACACCTCAAGCTTAATAAAATAGTCATATTAATTTTATTTAAAGTTTTTGTATCACGAGAGCTTCTACTTAGTTCTGAGGTTATGTCTTGCAAACCAAATTTTTGCATTCGCTATGGAGAAAACCATTAAAATATATTTGTTTTTCTAATAATTTTAGTAAATTATTCGCTCTTCTAAATTTATTATTAGTAAATATTATTCAAGCTTAAAATCTCAATGAAAAAATTGTTTTTGTTTTAATTTTAAAATATTTCGACTTTCTTTTGAAGGTCTCCTTCAAGGAAATTTTTTTTTTTCTTTAATAAAATAATTTTAAAATTTGTATTGGAAATGCTTCCAATTGCATTGGCTGATTCTAAGATTTCTATTATATCATAAACTAATGATATCTAAGATTACAGTGTCCGGTTTGTTGTAACGTATCTCACAGTCATTTCCGGTATTCAAAACTTATATTTAGTGAAGTGAATGATAAATTTGTCACAATATCGAATACAAGTCAACTTTGAATGGCAGGCTTAAGAGGTTTTACGAAAATCTCTTAAAATTTCTTTTAAACTTTCAGCACTTGCAGTACCGAAAACCTTTCTCCTTAAACAGCGCTCTGAGAATATTTCCTTTTTAAAATTTTAATTTTAAAAGTGTTCTTTTGGTTGGCTCTTAAAGTGAAATACTTTTAAAATACATTCCCAGAAAACACTTTTTCATTTGCCATTTACATTTTTTAGTTACATAACGCGTTGGGAGTAAAACAATTTGTACATTAGCAAAGCCAAGGTAAAGAACATTATTTTTCAACATTTTTGTTTTTCATATTTTCTTTACCAAATAAGTAAAACAAAAACCCCCACCTAATGAAAAACTACATTCATAAATAAATAAATAAAAAAAAAAACGAAGTAAAATTACTTGGAATAAAAATATTAACAATAAACAAAGAAAAATTTTTATTTTTTGCTAATGCTTGAGTGAAATGCATAATATTTACTTTTTACATTTCTGCGGCAATTTGTTAAAACCACTTATGTCCTATTAAGTCATTTCAGAGAACTACAATTTAAATTTAGAGAATACAAGAGCTTTTTATAAAGTTATTTCGATATATAGTTTTCATTGCCATCTCCCTGACTCGCAATAACAAAATCACTTTTTATTTAAAACCATTCAAGCGATTTTGCTTTATTAGCACAGATTTATTTACTGCCAGCTGCTTTTACCCGGTCTCACTAGGTTTTTTCACTTTGTGAGTGGGAATCAGCGTTGTTTTTTAAGCCTTTCTTAGGCCAGATTTAGCTTCTTTTTCTTGCAATTAGCCTTAAAATTTATGATAAAGCCTCTAGCCTTTTTTCATTTTCAAAATAGTCTTTTTCCTTTTCTTTTAAGTTTTGCAAAAAATGAAACCAAACAAACTAAGGCTAAAGAAAATCCCTGAACAAAAAATTTGTTTTATAAACTTCGAACTTCGAATTGGATTAAATTTATATTTAGTGTGCACAATTTTCAATTACGTTGCTATTATTTTTAAAATCAAATAAAGTATTAAAAAAAAAGGGTAGTGCGAAAAATTTTTTTTATAATTTTTTCAAAAAAAAAAAAAAAAAAAAAAAAAAAAAAAAAAAAAAAGCAAATTGGGTAGTTCATGGTAATTTTTGGCGAAAAAAATTTTTTTCTCACTAAAGCGCAACAAAAAAATTTTTTCGAATTAAAGCCAATACGTTTATCTATCCAACGCAATTGAAATCAAGGCGATATCGAGAAAACTAAGAAAGTTTATTATTTCATAAAATTGTGTAATGAATTTCTGTATAGTTTCGGTTCACTTCAAAAAACAACATCGGGAATGTAATTGTGTACTAAAGGGCTACACAAGCTTACTTGAAATGTTTTACTAGCAGATAATACATATATTTGTAGTGATGTGTGGCTTCCAAGTTAGTATGTTTGTGCCGGCCTTTAGTGAAATTTGACAAATGCATTTTACTTGCACTGTTTCCATTGATTTGTTTCTTGCACATTAAAGTTTTATTTATTCAGAAATCCATTTTAATGATTTTGCTTTAAAAAGTAAGTGTAAAAGTGGGCGTGATGGATTCAAAAGTGTGTGTCAATTAAATGTACCAAATTTGAGAGAAATCTAATTAAAATTAAATTTTTCAAAAGAAAGTAAGTGTAGCGTATGGAGGAAACCTTTTTTGCAGTATATAGAATTTTAATTAATAAAATGTTCCTATAAAAAATGGGCGTGACAAAGTAAAAAGTATATGTTGACTTTCTTTAGAGTATAAAAAAGATATATACCATTTTTCTAATAAATCCCTTGAAAAATAGAATGAAAAATTATTAAAAAAACCCAAGGACATTTTGTTTTATTAAACTTGGTCATAAAAGTAAGTAGTACAGCCGGTGTAAAAGTCTATGGAAACCTTTCTCGTATTATATAGAGTGTATCTATTAAAATTTTAAAGAAATCCATTTAAATATAGAATTTTAATTAATAAAGTGTTCTATTAAAAAGTATTTATTGCCTTTCCCTATAGTATAAAAAATATTTGAAGTAACTTTCTGGAAAATTCGTTGAAAAATAAATATACCAACTAACTTACATTTTATACATTTAAAATTTATCAATCATTTTTACACATTTCAGAAAGCCTGCAACCAACTCATATCAATCAATATTTAAAGCATTTAATTCTCTTACGCTTGTGTTTCATTCTGTTTTACAAACAAAACAAAATTAAAGTAAAAACCCACATACACAAATTGTAAATCAACATCTAACAATTTTCTTAATTTAATAAAGGAAGAAGAAGAAGAAAAAAAATCAACGAGATCTTTCAACATATAGAAAAGCGCTAAAATAAACATGAGAATATTTTGGCTGCATATAAAACATGCTTTCAACATGTGGATAATACAGAAAGCTTATTAAAATTAAAAGAAAATAAATAAATGCACAGCGTGTAGGTGGCAGTAGGCGTTACTGGTTTTGGTGCCAAAAATAAAAATAAGAAAATAATCATGTGAGTGTGGGCGAACAAGAGCTCACTCACTTGTTTGAGTGAACCACAGCCAGCTTAATTAAATATTTAACAAGTTGCTGTATTTCTGCTTTTAGCTTGTGCTTTGCTTCTATTTTAATTTCTTATTTATATAAATTTTACATAATTATAAGTGAGTATTAGGGGATTTCTGCATTTTATGTGCTAACTGTATTCAGTATGACGCAAAAGCCTGATACTTAAATTAATTATACAAAAAAAAAAAGTGAAAAAGTTGTAAAGAAAGAGGGAAACAGATAGAGAGTTTCGTTATTAAATATTCAACCACATAATTATGTTTATATTTAACCTCTTTCAGCAGAGTTTTTTTTTATAATTTTATTTTTAATTCAGCTCAATTTTTTTCTTTATTTATAAACATTTCTCTATGTTATGGTTTCCTATGATAGACTTGTTTTTTTTTCATAAAAGTTTAAATTTTATCATATGCGTGAGTAGCTGCATACAAAACAGAAAAAAAAAGACCAAACAAAAAATTATAAAGGGTGTGTTAGCCTGTAAACAGAAAAGAGGAAGACAGAGAGCAGAGCGAATTGAGTGAAAGAGGTAGTGTTATTACAATGTCATTTCACTGTTATTCTTTTAAAAACGTAAATATTCATTAAACTGGTCTAAGCCTCAGGAGGAATTTTAAACAAGTCACATAAAATGTATAAATATAATAGCAAGTGCGTGTATATGGATGTGGGTGTGTGTGTGTGTGTGTTTGCGTAATATTAAAATTTTATAAAAGCTCAACAAGCAGCATGAACTAAAACTGAAGCTAAATGATTTAAATTGCTTAAGAGCAATGGAAGTGAATAACTAAATGGACAAATACAAAAGAACGAATTCTATTCATAATAAATCTTATTTTAGTTATTTTTTATTTGCATACAAGAGACTCACATTCTGTTGCACAATACACGATACTACTTTTTCTATTGAAAAAAGAGAAAAACATGCGACTGATCCGTTCCATTTGATCTGCTTTTTGATTTTGTCCCTATGACTTTTGAATGGTTTAATAAAACTTTCAACATATAGCAAAGTGGGAAATAGGCTGGATTTAAATGAAATATTTTTTTAAAATCGCGCAGGCGTAATAAGCGTTTTTCTAATTAAAACGCTTATTAAATAAAGTGCATGGATGTGCAAAGGGGCTACATAATTATATTAAAAGTCATCAGAGCTAATAGTAGCACTTATTCCGTGATTTTCCTTCGTGAATGTGGTTAATGACTTTGTGAAAATAAATAATTTTTCCATTTACATACAGCAAAGCTTCTTTAGGCAATTTCTGAGTTTTGTACACTTCCCTCTTTTACAAAACAAAACAAAATTTAACAAAAAAACTTTTTGGGGATTTTTTAATATCTATTTCAGTTTTCTATAGAAGTTTCTAAAACAAAAAAAATAAACGTTGCTTAAACTTAAATAAAAAAAAAAACAAAAAGTAGAAAAACTTGTTGAAACTATTTCATAATATTAACTAAGAATTTACACACACACATTTAAACAACATTTTATCATTCAAAATAAGTCATTTAAGCAGCTAACAAAATAAAAGTTTCATACTTAATTTGTTAGCTTTGTTGTTCGTAAATTTTCAAAAAAAAAAAAGAGTGTAAGGACAAATAGAAAACAGCTAAAGGGTACAACAACGTACCGTTTACTATTTTCTTTGTGATGGTGAATTGAACTAACAAATAGAATCACACAGGCAACAGAAGCCAACAAATACACTTCACTTACCTTATGGCACACAGGAAGCCTTTTTTTTTTATAACAAAACAGAAACTTAAGCCAAAATAGTTAAAAAACCACACAAAATAATAACAAAAACTAGAAAAAAGAAAATAAATAAGGAAATATAAAATATTTTTGGACAAAATATTTTTTTATTTCAAAATGTTTTTACTTAAATTTTTTTGTTTTTTGCCAGGCCCTTTTAGCAAATTACTTTAATCCCAAACAAAGAAAAAATAACAACAAACTGTTTTGTATGTACAAAAATAAACACACAAACACAGAGCGAAAGAGAGAGAGAGAGAGAGAGAGACAGGCAGAGGTATATATTTTCTACCAACTAAACAAAAAGTAATTAATAACAAAATTTTTACACAACTGACCCACATGTACACAAGCATACAAATTACACACACATACAGGCACTTACTACATACATACACACATTTAAGTACGCACACTTGCAAATGTAATTGTTCAATATAAATTGTTGGTTTTTTTTTTTTTTTTTTTTTTTTTTTTTTTTTTTTAAACAAAATAATTGAACGACATGCTAAAACATGCTTAAAATAGTATATAAACACTTGTATGTATACATGCCTATACAGACATCTGTATCATAATATTTTCTCTGTTCATTTGGATACAAAATACGTATCATAATAAAAAAGACAACAACAGAAACATCAACACCATAAAGAATGTTATACAAACGTGTTTAATTTGCAGATGTTATTTTCAAAATTTGCTTACTGGGAAATTATATAAACATGATCTTTTAAAAGCCATACAAATTTTCAAATTATTAAAAACATAAAAAAACATCTGTAGAGATGTGCATGGCTTGAGTGTAAAATGAGCACTTGCCACATATATGATTTATGCAACTTCATTGTGGTGGTTAGCAATGAGCTTTAAGCTTAAATGCTGGAATTATATTTTAGAATTCCTCTTAAGTAAAAACAAAGCTAATGACAAAGTCATATAATTTATACTACTTCTGAATTTAAGCTGAACAAGAAAAAAAATAATTAATTAAGCTAAATTTTATCGATGACAGAAAAAGGGACAACATATTTATCGACATTATTACAAGTTACCAATAGTTAAAGTGAAGAATTTATAAGTCAAATATCAAGCTGTTGGCTTTACATTAAATTAAATATATCGCTAAGTTAAATATCGGATAGTGTGCCCTTAACTCTCTCTCCCAATTTGCCAAACACCAATTTTAACTTTAACTTTCAGGCCTTAGAGTAGACTAGTAGTGACAAATAATATTAGTACACTGAAAAAATTTTGTTCATTAATTCATTTCATTATTTTTCAGCTAATAAAAACAATGTTTCATTAGTCTAATGACTACATTTTATTGTTTTTATGAAATAATTCCTTAAATGAATGAATATTTAATTTAATTAATGAAATATTGTTATTCATTGAAAAATTATGAATTATTCTTTCCGTGTAACTGAGGAGAAGAAAAAAATTCTAAAAGCACTGCAATTTTTCATGTGATTAAATCAAGCTAACCAACTTTATAGGGTTTTTAATCCTAGAACATCATACTCAGTTCAGTTTCTAAATTTGAGTGTGTGTTTTTTTAACAGATTTTTCGTCATCGGTAGGCTTTCTGCCTCTTAGAGAGTTTTAAATTTTTTTTAATGACTAAATGATTGTGGTTGACGTGCGTAGAATTGCATTTAAAGTTTTTTAACTTTTTATATTTTTTATATTTAACTTTTTATATTCTTTTAAATAACAACGTCGTCGATTTCACGAAGTATTACGCTTATACAAGGAAAATAATAATGACTTGGAACCATCTGATGTGAGGGACAAATCTCCCAAGAAAGTCTTTGAATTCTTAATGAATACTAGACTTGAGGAGAATTTGTACTGCCACAGGTTTATTATATTGGCAGTTGCCGCTTCTGATCCCAATTCTAATGCAACTATTAGTTAAAATAGCCATCTCTTGTTTGGTCTTAAATTTAATTATAGCGATAAGTTGGATGATCTGTTTTTAATTTTCCGTTCGATTTTATTTTTAAAATCGAATTAAAACAGAGCAATAACCCATTATTTATATTTTGAATAATTATGGGAGGTAGAATTATTTAAATTGAAATTAAAATTTAGTTAATAAGAATAAGAAATTTAAAAAATTTTTTGTGTTATCAATAATGATAAAAATATAAGATTGCGTCATCCTGCACATAAAATTTAAATTTTCTATGAATGTAGCTCGTAAATATGACGTCCTATTAACTAATCATTTTTAGCTAAATAAATTTATTTTCTTTTTTTTTTTTTAAAAAGTGAACAAACTACGTGATCTAAAGGTAAATCATGGGCATGGCATAAAATTGTGTTTCTATCAATCTTGGTACCTGCTTACTATAAGAAAAATAGGAGAGAAACTATTATTTTCACATTTGCTTTGATGTAGACGACCGCAATTTCATATGTAGAAATTCTTACGTTATCTATTGTTTGCGTTAACTTTCTTTCGACTGAGAATGTTAGGAGCTCCAAATATTTATATTGATATATTTTTCTTGAGAAAAGTTCAGTCTTACTTAAAGTTAAGGACTTAAATTGTGACAATTAAATATCAAAATTTGTCCAAAAGGACAATTAATTGCACAAAATAAAAAGCAATTCCCATTATCTTAAGCACTCCGTATTGAAAACCTACATTTAACTTTGCACTTAAAAATATACAGCAATCAAATGCAACTTTACCTTTTAACTATAAAAAATATGTAAACACAAATAAAAATAAATAATTCAGCACACAAACACTTGAAAAGACTTTTTGTCATTTTTTTGTGAAAACTTTTCTATTAAAAATATGAAGCAGTTGATAGCAGCATCCTCTTTTAGAAAGCATGTTTCAAACTCCATGAAACCTAAAATTTAAAATGCGCATAAATCTCAAATGGACCGACGGTATTACAAACTTTAAAATTTTACGATGCAAAGTAAAATGAAAATGAGAAAAAAAAAATAAATTTAAGACAACAAAAATCCCCAAAAAAGTGTTTTGTTACAATGAAATCTATAGCATAATTTTATATAAATCCTGCAACAGCAGCAAAAAACGTAAGTATGTGGTAGCAGCAGTAAAGCTTTCGATGCTGTAAAGTAGGTATTTTTTAATTTTTCACAACACAAACAATTCTTTGTAAATAAAGCAAGTAAGTACAAACACACATGTATACTCGCACACATACCAAAACATAGGCAGTCTCCTGCAGTCATAAAATGTATAAAAAAAAAAGATTTCGTCCCTTTTAGCCCAACAAACAAAACAAATTGTCAGTCTCTTTTAATTTTTAAGCAAACTGTGAAACATTCACTGCTACTTTAGTATCTTTTACAGCAAATCGCCTGGTAAACGAATGAATAAACAAAGCCAAATACAACGAATGCCTAACAGAACTCCAAGGTATACAACAACAATAAAAACGAGCAAAAGCAGCAAATGTAAAATAAAATAAATACAATGTAAATTGCACATGGCCAAGTACATAAACACACACAAACACACCAAAATACACACACACACACACATATATCACTTTGCTAATATGAACCTAAAAGTTTGAAATGTTTAAAAAGTTCTTTAGTTTTTTAGCCATCAAAATTAAGAAAAACACATTTAAGATTTCACACAACCGCTGTGTCAAAGGTCAGACATCCCTTCAATAATAATACAATAACTCAAAGAGTGTTAAATGATTCATTGATTTTCAAGAACCTGAGAGCAAAAGCCCAAATATAAAATTAATTTTTGTTAATTTAATTCCAGCTGCCCCTAACTGCTTCAAATGTTAGATTATTGAAGATTGAGTTAAAGAGTTATTGAAGACTGAGATTTTTTATTTAACATAAAATGAATGAAATATTTTAAAGCTCTGGTATTTGTTTATTTCTGTAACTAAAGCCTCTATGGTAAATTCAAGCCAGCTTCTAATACAAAATTTATGACTTTTAAAGAGGTCATCAATTCGCATTGTAGTACACTGACTCAATTTCAGATTTTTTTTTGAGATCATATAAAAAAAAAAACAACAATTGAATAGAAAAATAAATACTGCAGGCAATGATGTATTTTGCAATACCCTAAAATAAAATTAATTTAATAAAATCTGCTCTTGAAACATCATTAATTTGCTACAGGAAAAATAGCTTATAAGAAAATAGTTTGGGTAAAAAAAGAAATAAGATGACATGAAAAGTAATTGACGTTGTTTACAAAGACACTACGTTGCTTAAGTGACTACGGTAGGCAAAATGCTGGTCACTAAGCCATCTAACTCTTGAACTACTATAGTTGACTTTGCAAACTAGTTGCTCATGTAATGCTCGTTATTAGCTGTCAAAAGGAATATAAAAAGAGTTGATGTTAATTAACATTTGATATGAAAACTCTAGAACACTAAAAGAATAATTCATTTTTTTTTTCAACCAGATATAACACGTTTCATTAGACTAGTGACAATATTTTATGGATTCAATGAACTAATTATTTCATTCAATAAATAAAAATTTCACTTAATTAATCACATTTGCAACATGATGTTACAAGCTCTACATAAAAGCTTAAGACACCAGCTCGCAGTTGAATGATGCCAATCATAACAGCCACACAAAAATCACACTTATAATTTTCATTCAGTTCAAAGTAAAATCTACATAAAGCATTTAGTTTAACAACAAGTCTGAGAACAAAATTTGGAGGTACCCAAAGAAATTTGTTCCCATGGCATTAATCCTTTGTATTACGAGTAAAAGTATTATCGTAGCTAGTTGATAAAGGCCTAAGCATTTTTCTTGATTAAATATTTACTAAATTTTTTTATATTTTCTTAGCTACCCGATTTGCGTCTTATTACCAGTATTTTACTCTTATATTATTTAGCCGGTTATTGAAAGAGTGACTGCGTCATATATATGAAAAAGCAGACCTTTGGCGATCCTGAAAAGCCTAAGCGTACGTTAGCTGAAAAATAATGCGTTACAAATATTTCACTAGTCTTATAAAACGTGCCATTGTTGGGAAAATAATAAAGTTTTTTATTCGTCTAATGAAGCTTATGTCTTTTTACACTTTGACTTGACAAATGAGCAACTTATTTACATTTTACTTTCGCAGCTTAGTCTTATTCACAACTTAAACGAGTCACTAAAATTAGGAAATTTAATATTATAACTTCGAGAATATTGAATTCATAGTGGCAAATTATTATTTTTGATATCTTTATAATTTTCGACGAAATTTTACGACTACTTTTTTTACATAAAGAAAAACACGTCATCTACGTGCCCCTAATGCTTTTATGATACAATTGCAATTGAGCGACAAAGACGACAAATTATATAAATACTCTTGAGGCAAATTTTTTAAATTTGTTAATTTTGTTAACTTGAAACCTTACGCTTTCAACGCATTAAAGATCTTTAAAATTTTAGAAATTGGCCAAGTAACAAAAGGCTATTTTTAAAGGACAGACTCGCTATATATCTGACTTCTCAATTTATCGTAATAGTAGAACTTTTTTGATAAAATTTTGTCAACTTTGTCAACTCATATTCAGTTGACACTTTTGTCATATTTACATATGAGACATTCTAAAATATAGTATTTTTTTCACTCCATTGGTCAATCAATCTCAATTACAAATAGCATTTTCAGTCTTAGTTGCCTTTCCTATTTTTCCTACTAAATGAAAATCCAAAATCGTACACAAATGCAGTGAATGCCAAGTTAGGTTATCTTTAACAAATATGTTTTTTTATTATCTTCCTTCTTATTATTTATTTTTGTTTTTCTCCCACATTTTGTACAAAAATAATTTAAATTTTTCTTATAGAAAATTTCTATTCATTCAGCCTGTTTACCAGCCATCACCTTTCATTTTGTTGGCAACTTTATGTATGTACTCGTACGTACAAGTGATTTGTGTTGGCATTTGATTGTATTTGCTGGTTTAGCTTTTCATACAACTAAATGGTATTGAAAGTGTGGAAAAGGAAACGAAAATAGGATTTGTAAAGAATTAAAAATTACAACTAAAAGTAGTGTGACTAAAGCCAGCAGGATTATTTAAGAAAACACACACAGATTTCAAAAGGTCTTGAGAAAATAGTAAAAGAAAAAGCAGCACCCAAAAACAAAATACACCTAATTCTCTTTTTACACGATATATAACTTCCAGAAAGAGAATTATTAAAAAAATCTTGCTTGAATTGACTTCATTTATTATAAATAAATTAAATTTAAAAAAAAATGAATCAGTCAATAATTATGTTCACCATTTTGTGAAATTATTACTGAATTATCTTTTCTAATTGGCGTAAAAACCGTGGTAAAACAAAACAATTCGTGTTTTTTTTTAATTCTAAAAAATGTTGTGCTAAAGAAATTCGTGTAAAAAGAGAGTTAGATGTAAATACAAATTTGAGAAAACTCACTTTAATAAAGAAAGAATTTATGGCGAATAGCAGAAACTAGAAAATTATTTAGACAACAGAAAAAGTGATGGCTTGCATTGAAGCATTCTTTATGGCCACATTTATTATGTGCTGATATCTGTTAATAAATAGATTTTATTTCATATACAAACACATATGCATTCATACATACATACACTAATTAAGTTCCAGCAAGCACAATAATTAAAAATGACACATTGTCATAAATTATTATATTTTTAAGGTAAAGGAAGCCTACAAAGTTGCTTGGCTTTTCAATAAAAAAATTCTAGAACAGATTAGTATACTAACCACCAATTAAGACCTTTATATATATACTAATGGGGAAAGTGTTTCATTAATAAAAAAATTCACCACTTTACAGTTTATAAAGACTTAAATTTGTCATTGTGCAAACTTTTTTTTTTTAATAGATAAATTTTTTTCTATTTTTTATGTGTAATGCTGAACTATTTATTTTTCCTTAATATATTTGTAGTTGAGGACAATATGTAAGACAATGTCACTTATTTTGTCATGCACAGCATCAGAGATTTATTTTCTTAAAGTCATCTTCGTATCGCCTAAAGGCCGGGTTATGCGAACGTTGAAATGTAAAAATGTAGAAGTCAGCTGATCGTTTCTCCTATATGGAAAGTAATGCAAATGCTTAGCTGACTAATATGTAACGTACATGTAACGTAGCAATCTGTTGAAATTAGAATTTCACGTAACAAAATGTAGCAGTGATGTATGCGTATTTTGTATGTATTGTTTCTTTTTCTTCTTTGTTTACCATAGAAAACACATGATACGTTTCTACGTTTCTATAGTTGAGCTCTACATTTCTACATTTCAACGTTCGCATAACCCGGGATTAAGACTTATTAGATACATTTCCTGCGCCAATCAACGACATAGGTTTGCTGGGTTATTGCGATATACAAAATCCACTTTGAAATAACATAAATATCTGGTTTGTTAAGTTGCTTGCCAAATTTCCAAATGAACTTCTATGCTGATTTATTATTTTGATAAGAAAAATTACAAAAAAACGAAAACAGCAATAGTAAGAATAAAAAAAGGAATGTTTGAAAATTAAGCAATTCGTTCCGGAAATGTAAAACGGAAACATTTTTTTGTTTCCTATATTTTACAAAGTACTTGCTACCTTTAATTCATAATTTAAATTTATTAAACTAAACTGTGATAATTATATTTTACTAACTGAAAAAAATATATTTTTTTGCTTCACTTTTTTATGCTAATAGTTCAGTTGATGCAGATTTTCAATAATTTTCGTTAACAATTAATTTTTTTTTAATTATTTGTGCTTAATTCCAGAATTGTGTTGGGTTATTTGAAATTTATTCTTTTACTCATGACATTCTCATGAGTTATTTATTTAGTACAATAAGTACTGAAGGGGATAGCATATATATATGAATCATTTCATCAGTCGCTATTCTGAATCCTCAGTAGATTACTCCCAACACTTCTTGCAAACATTAGAACCTTTATATTGTACCAGCAATTGACTAAATAAGAATTATTTGTCAATAGTCTAAAAATTCTAGAATTAAGCACAAATAAAGATTAATATTTTGTTAAACTTTTCAATTCCAAATAATTTTTTTAAATAAAAATTTTGAAATTTTGCGCAAAAAAAAAATTTGTTTTATTCACAACTTCTATGATATCCTTGAAACTAAGCTGGCTTATTTTGCTGATTAAAAAGTGTAAGTTAGAATAGCTTAGGTTGCTCAGGGCACCCCGACTAAAGAAGAACAGAGGGGAGACTCATTTGGGTTGTCTGACGTGAGTAAAATAAGAGAAGTTTTCTAATAATTCAAAAGAAGTAAAAGCACTAGATGAGACTGAGTTTACTCTGGCTTAAAAAGCCTAGTTACAATCCTATGCTCTTATCCAAAAAAAAAATTAACGTAGACTTTCAAGTAAAATTGTTTATAAAATTATATAAAAAATTTCTTTAACGTTGATATTAAAGTCTACGTTAATTTTTTTGGATAAGGGGGCTAGTCTTTTCCTCAAGTATCAGTTTATTAAAAAAAAAAAAAAAAAAAAAAAAAAAAAAATAAAAAAAAAAAATTTAATTATTTTTAAGGAAATTAAACAAAAAAAATTCAAATAGACACATATTCAGTTTTATAATTCAATAATTTGAAACTTCAAAATGAGTTTCCATTACAATTTTTTTATTTAAGGAACTGAAATTATTTATGAGCTAAAAAAATGTTTAAAAGCCAAGCAAAAACAAAAACAAAAAAAAATGGAATTGCAGCTTAAATAAAAATATACGCACGTAAACAGCAATACTTTTGTTGTAGTGAATGCATATCTATCGTGTATGTAAGTGTGTTTCTGATTTTATTTACCCGGATTTTTATATGATGAAAAAAAAAAATTCTTCTTTGTAACATTTACAAGCATGAACTCTAAAACGCATGCTAAAGTTTTAGCGTAGCATTTCCAAAAGTGTTCCCTAATCAAATGTGCTATAAGCAGAAAACTGAACCCAACTCAGTATATGTGTCAACAAAAAAAAAAAAAAAAACTAAATCTTAAATAAGACAAGAGAGCATTTGCTGTACAAATACACACTCGTGCAAATAAATCCACCAGCATGCAAAGCGACTATTTTTGGTTGCAAATGTGGCGGACATGTAGTGAATACCTACTACATACTGAATAATAAAGTCAGTCCTAGCACACTTTGCAATAACTTAAAGGCGAAGGATTCTTGTTCTGGTTAAACAGCTTTTTATATTCAATTTTATTACACTGGCCAAAGAAGCAAAAACTCTAAACACAACTTCCTACAGCTTGTGTTTTTGTTTTTCTTACGAGTATTTTTAATATTTTTATTTAGCAGTAAAAGGTTATGGTTAAAAGTGTGTTTGTGTTTGTGTTTGTGTTTAAAAGCTTTTACAGTTTCAATGAAAACCTCTCAGGAGATCATCAAAGCTGCGCAGGATTTAAGTTTTATTATTCGTTTTTCGTAAAAAGCACACGAACCTTTCAAATATTTTCCTACAAATTTTTCCAAACTAAAAACAAATTTTTGGTCGCACCCTGAATTTCTTCGTGATGTAAGCTCTGGGGCAGTCGGTCTCTATAAACTCGCTTGTTTTTTACACTTATGGATTGTTCTAATAATATTTAACCATTAAAAAAAAGAAATTGTGTAAATGAAATACCAGAAAAAAATTCATTTAATTTTTTTAATAGTTTTAAGTAAATTTTTTTACTGAAATAAAATTGAAGCAACATAAATTTACCATGAAAAAAAATTCAAATCAAACATATAATTGGAGTAACAAATAAAAAAAAAAGTAATTTCAAATTTTATGATTGAAAATCTGTGAAAAGTGATTTTTTTTTCTTAAAACAAAATGAATATAAAAATCAAGGCGTAGCAAGGATAACATGCAAAAATAAAAAGAAAAAAGAATTCTATACATACTCGTACATATTCACACACTCACTGCTATGAAATAAAATTTTTCACCTGAGTTATATTGAAGAAACAAAAATTTTAAATAAATGAAAAAATAAAATTGAATAAAATTAATTGAAAATATAAAACAAAACTGCAGTTATTGGGATTAGCAAGAAATGAAAAAAAAAAAAAAAAATCAAGTAAAAAAAAGGACCAAAAAATTTTATGCAAACTTGACTTGTTATACATATCTGACATACACACGCACACATATACAATCACTCACACTTGCATATTTCCTCTATTTCTGCTGCTCATTTTCTCAGCTAATTTTATTTGTTCATTTGATTTGATTTTTCTTTACACATAAAAATGCCATTATTAAAAAAATATATTCCACAATATTTAATACATTCATTTGTATTTTATTTTATTTTATTTGAACATGGCACACAGGCCTGGTGCGTGCGCGTCTGGTTGGCTGTCTAAAACGCCAAAGTCATGCTGATTTTATATTTTTTTCTTTCTTTCTATTTTTGCAATTATATTTCCATATATTTCAGAAATTTACTCATACAAGCACACACACACACACACGTCTATCTAGACTTGCAGACATAAAAATTTTAAGATTTTAATGACTTAAGCAAAAAGCACAAAAAGCAACAAAAAAAAAAAAGAAAAGAATAAGAAGCAGTAAGAAATATAAATATGCCAATTTTTTTTAAATAAAATTATAAAAACAAAAACAACAACTTAAGTACCCTTCTTTTGCTTGTTAACGATAATCGTTTTCTTTTGTGTTTGAAGTATTTGCTTGTGAATGCAAATTTATTTTAAGATTTTTTTTTTAATTTTTTAAAATTTAAAATATATTTTTGCTAATTAATTAATTTAAAATATAAGACATTCAATCTGTCATAAAAATTATTAAATTTCAAAATAAGTTAAAAAAATCTTAGCAAGTAATGAAGTAACCAAGCCTTTAGCTAGAATTAAATAGATAGCAATTTGAAGAATTTGAATTAATTTTTTTTTTATTAATTAATCAGCGACCAAATCGTTGTTTTTGACGAATGAATGCGAATTTAAACGATGTAAAGTTTAAGTTTTTTGTATGAAATAATTTGAAACTTGCGATCCTATCGAATGCCACGATTTGGCCCCAGCTTTACCCTTGGTAATTGTTTGTGAGTTGAGTATGCGTAGTCAAAAATTTTGCAAATTACACAAAACAGTGCAAGTTCATTTTTAAAATAACGTCAAAGGCTACACTTCTAATGAAAACATGATGAAGAAAATAAAAGTATACGAATGGAGTGTTTGCCGTTCATACCACAAACATATAAAGGGTCTGCCAAATAACTTTTTTTTTTTGAAAATGCTATAAAAACATCGAGTATAGCTTTGGCTGTGTGGCACGTAGCGCCAATATCCTCCTCTTCAATTTTTGTGAACAAAAATTCGTTCAACAAGGCCCGATAACGATCGCCATTGACTAACGGCCACCCCTTGCTCATTTTCGAAGAATAATGGCCCAATTATGCCTCTGGACCAAAATCCGCACCAAACAATGACTCGTTTTGGGTGCGTCGGCTTTTCAATATATGCGTGTGGGTTTTCTGTGCCCCAAATGCGACAATTTTGCTTGTTTAAATACCCGCCAAGATAAAAATGAGCTTCATCTGAAAAGATGATTTTTTTGGCAAAATCGGCATCTTCTGTAAGTCGATCGTAGGCCCACTTACCGAAGCGAAAACACAACCATATTCTTTCAGCGGAAGGCTAAAACTTATTATCTGTCAAATCAGATATGAGCTAAGTGTTACCATTCACGAAATAAGCACTAGTTGAAAAAAAAACGTTCGATGGCGGACCCTATATAAACTACCTGATAATGCAAACGATTTTTACCTTCAAATTTTCTTTATTTTGAACATATAAGAAAAAAATTTGTCAAATTGGCTTAGCCGTTCTGAATTTTGAGATAAATTGAAAAAGTGGGCGTAGTAATGGGCGTGGAAAATTTCTCTTTTCATTATTATAAGTTGGGTTATGCCGAAAACATAAAAAAAAATTAGCCAAATTGGTTAAAAAGTTCTCCGATGTGAGAAAAAAGTTTAAAAGTGGGCGTAGTAATGGGCGTGGTAAATTTTTCTTTTCATAAAACAATAAATTGCTGTTTTGCGGAATTTTTAACACAAAAATTATCCAAATCGGATAAAGTAGCGTGGCAAGTTTTTATTTTCATTAAAAATAAGTTTGTTTATGCCGAAAACATAACAAAAAAATTTGTCAAATTGGTATAGAAGTTCTCCGATTTGAAAAAAATTTATTATTATTTTCTTAAAACTTTAAGTTGGGTTGTGATGAAAATATGAACTTTTTGTATATTCGATCTTCTTCTTTAAGAAATCGTACTCATAGAGTAAAAGACCGTGCAAGACGAATTATATATATTACCAGTATACCAACTCTGAACTTAGTGTCGCGAGGAGGCATCATACCCTTAAAGGATGATATTAAATATTTAGGCGTTATCTTAGATAAAAAAAGACGGGCACTTTACTTAATAGGAGATCAAAACTGAATTTAAAAACAAGTTATTAATTTTCAATATGTGTATTCGTCCGATCATGAGCTATGCTTGCCAGGTTTGGTTTCATAAAACCGCTACTACTCACACAAAGAAACTGCAAATAATTCAAAATAAGAATTTGAAAATAATACATAGGCTTCCACTTAGATACTCCACTGAGCTATTGCACAGGAATAATAACTATTTAATGTTTAATACATTTGCAAGGAAACTGACTCTGTCATTTAATGAAAAATGCAGGTTGTCTGAATCTGAAACAGTGAGAGGTTTGGGGAACAACCACTGAGGTTTTCTGTTTTAAAAAAAAAAAACCTAATTAGTGTTTGTTTTGATAAAAACTTCTTTTAATGCCAAAGATTGTTATAACGTTTTTTAGAAAAACAACTTTTCCTTAACTCTGTGATATTATTAGTTTATTATATTCAATTTTTAGATTCTAATGCTGTAGTACTGTTTAGTAAAATCTCATAAACATGTATTATAATAACATGTAAAAATTTAAATCGTTAATAGAAAATAAATAAATAATAATAATAATATACAAAAATTTCATATTTTCATCAAGACCCAACTTAAAGACCATGCCCATTACTTTGCCCACTTTTAAAATTTTTCTCAAATTAGCGAACTTCTAGGCCGATTTGGCCAACTTACATTTTTCTTCTCTTCTTTTGCCGGGCCAGCTAGTTTTTATATATAAATTTTCTAAACGAGTTTTTTTGTTTATATACTTTTAAATTTCAAATAATTTTTTTGTCTGCAAAATTTGCTTTAAGTTTAATTTACTTAATTTTTGTTGTTCACCTAGAAACCTTAATATGAGTAATAAAAATTTCTAAGCGAATATTCAAAGTGATTAATTTCAAGAACACAAAAAAATAACTCCCAACAATATTGTGAAAATATTAAAAAAATTTTTCTTTTTTCATTTTGATTTCATTGTCGGAATGAAAAAATGAAATATTCTTGTTTATGTTGGCACACACATAAACACACAATTCAAATACACACGCACACATTTGCATACACACATTCTAGCAAGCACCAAAGTACAGAGACTACTAACACTTGAACCTTACTATAGCAGAAGAGAAAAAAGGCTAAACGAAATAATAAATGTCAAAAGGAAAGCAACAAAAAAGTACAATGCAACCAATTAACAACATCTATCCTAGTAGCCAACAAAATAAAACTTGGTCAAGTCAGCTCACACATACACACACACACACACACACACACCCAGCAAAGACTATCTAATACTAACAGTAGGTGAATATAAAAAGCTCTGACTGAATCTTTAATATAAAAATTTAAAAAAAAAAATGCCAGAGAGAGCTAGAGAGAGAAAAAAAGAAAGAGGGTAATCTGAATATATAACACATGCTATAATCCTTTATAAAGAGAATAGCAAAACTGGAAACATAAAGCACATGATTAAAAAAAAACAAGAGGGAAAATGCAAAAACACAGTACCTGTCATGCCAGGCAGTCACTCAACTACAAACACAAACATCAACTAAATAAAAAGTCAAAATGAAAGAATACAAGTAAAGTGTAGTAGCAAAACATAATCTGTGTATTTTGCTTATTCCCAGCCTTTTACTGTTTTTGCTTATTTTACTCTCTGCAAAGCCAATAGACACAGTAAAATTTGAAAATAAACTAAAAAGAAAAAAAGGATAAAACCTTAGGTACCCACATATCTACTCGTATGCATAATTTAGTTTATTTTTTATTAAAATTTGAATGGAGACCCAGCGCATGAATATTTATAGACGAGTGGGTAACAATTTATTCAAAAACTTTTAATGAATGACAACTTAAGACGACTGGCTTTCAAGGTATTTTTTTTTTTTTTTTTTAATTTAAAACCATAATTTAAATGTGGAATTTATTTTCATTATTTTGCTGTACAGGCATACCTCGATTAATGCTACCCCTTTCAGCGCTGTTTTCCTGTAGCGCTCTTTTGAGTTTTTTGAAAAAAAAAATTTTATTTGGCCTTAGGCTTATTAAAAAGAAACATAAATTAGTTAAACTCAGACTAGCTTAGCCTGTGTTTTAATGAAGGAGAAAAGTATTGAGGTGTCTAGGTAGACTGAAATACCAAAACTCTGAGTCAGTATTGAGTTAAAAATTATATAAAATTGATTACAGTCATACCTCAGTTAAAGCTAACCCTTTTAGTGCTTTTTTCCGCTTTAGCTCTGTTTTGATATTTAAAAAGAAATTATTTTTAATTTGAAATATTTTTTAAAAGATTTTATTTTTCTAATTTCATATGAAAATTGATAAAACTAAATTTAGGGCTTTTGGAATTTTTGTTTTTGAAAAGAAAAGAAAAATTATCAAAAATTTATTTTAATTCGGGGATATCCAAAATGTGAAATTTTTTGTTAAATTTTTACTTCGAAATACTGTCCTCAGTAATTTTGATTAAATAGAAGATCGAATGGAAGCACAGACACATGTTGCTAAGCGATCTAGAAAAAGCTTGACGTTGGAGATGAAAATGAATGTTATTAGCCGCACTGAGAACGGTGAGCGATAGTCCGCAGTGCCTTAGTTAGGAACGTAACCCCATATTTTAGTGCAAATAGCACCTCTTTTAACGCTGTTTCTGTTAACTCTCAATTTTCAGAAACGCAACATGAGTACAAAATGAGGTATGACTAAATACGAAAATATATTTTTTTATAAATTTAAAACTTTTTAACGTTGGCTTGAATCAAAACAATGTCTTGAAGAAAAAAAGTTTTTTACTCTTTTCATAACGTATTCAGTGGAAGACAAATAATTTATAATTTAAGCTAATTCTACAGGCCTTGAAATGCCATCAGACTCTATACTAAAGGAACATTACAGACTCTATATCTTTATGAGTAAAATTGGTACGCTACAAGATGATTTCTGTCTAGAAGGCCAAGAAATTTTGGAACAGATTCTGTGTAAAAAAACGTAAAACGCATTACCTAGCCAGCGGGATATTTACCCAATTAGACTTAGCTAAAATGAGTACCACAACAGCTACAAAATTTCGTAAAATAACCTTGGATTAATTTTACAGATAGCAGTGATATTTTTTGGCTACTACACATTTGAAAGATTTACGGTCTTAGCTGTCATATCTAACCTTCACTTTCACTGCGTTTGGTCACTTTTGAAAGTCTTGCATAAATTGTTTGTAGCTTAAGTAATTAGAAAAATTTTAAATTACAATTTTATTTCCATGAAAATAATCTTTTGCATGTCTTGCTGGTGCCAACGTTTATTGTTTCAGATTCTAGCTATCGAATTTATGTAAATCATTAAGTCTACCTTTTACTTTCATCATCTTTAAAAGGCAAGTATTCTCTAAGAATTTGGTCTTCGGCTGAAATCTCTCACAATGCAATATATTTGCTCTCACTTGGGCGCCCGTTTTAATAGCCAATTACAAACCAAAAGACAGTGGCCAAATAGTCACATTCAATATCAAATTAAAAAAAAGGTTTTTTATATGAAATAATTTGGAAATTTAATGGATATTGAATGCCCCGATTTGGTCGCTGATGTTAAATATTTTTTATATATTTTTCAAGTTAAAAGAAATTTAAAATTTATTTAAAAAAGTTTTCTTACAGTGGAGTCCCAATAGACACAGAGTAGGCTACTTGAGCACTTTTCTCTCAATATGGAAATCGAGAATTCAATGCAGACTTGGACCTTAACATTAGCCTAGAAACATCACAAATACTTTAAACATAGTGGTATTGTCTTTTCTGCCATATATATAATTTTATATTCTTTTGAAGCAAAAAAGTGCGTTATTTCAAATGAATATCAAGTTCTTTTCTAAATATATCACAAAAAACAAATGTAAAAAGTGTTACTGGCTTCATGCTCTCTTTTTACAACTTCTGATGTCACAAGAGTTGTCAACTTTTAAATTTCAAAAAGCACCGAAACCAAAATATTTTTTTTACAAAAAAAAAAAAAAAAAAAACAAAATTTAAAACAATCAGGAATCTGGATTTTTTTTTTAATTATTTATTTTTTTATAACTGGAATTAAATTATAGAGTTAAAAAATTTCAAACCCACATATTTTACACAAATTTATTGCCATGAAAAATTGTTACGAAGTTCTTGCTTAACAATTCATACAATTATTTTGCTTATTTTAAAAACGCATAAGAAAACAGTAAAGCTAAAAATACACTAAAAGTCCAAATACACGACACCAGCATGTTGGTGCAATTAAGATCAAACGCATGCTGGTCCTGTCGTATCTGACAGGAAAAGACGGGAAACGTCGAAACATATTCTCCTGGTAGCAGAATGAGCAAGCAGCCCTTGTGAATAAGAAGCCTCGAATTGTAGTTGAGAACTGAGCTACCAAATAGATTTTAAATCTTAAAAAGTTTTAATTTTCTTAAAAAAATAAATAAAAATTCTAGTTAAAAATGATATTTTTACTGAATATATTGAAGCTATTGCAGAAAATTTAAATTAAAAAAAAAAAAATTACTAAATAGTTTAAACGCAAGACAAAAGAAGCAGTTGATACACTGCTTTAGCTTAAAATTAACTAAATACAGATACCTGAATGGAGATATGTAAGTGTATGTGTGTGTTCTTTTTTTTCACTGCTTTATAACAGTCAAAAAGTTTAAAGACTTTTTGCAAATACACACACACGCATACACAGGCTTGCCAAAAGAGAGTAAAATGGAAAATATCAATTACTAACCCAAAAAGAGAGTTCAAAACAAATGTTTAGAGCAATAGAGAAAAAAAAGAGAGCCTTTGAGAAGTAGTACTCTCTATTGGAATCTGCAAAACCATATTTATATTTTAGTATTCATTTAGGCTGCATTGACAAGAGCCGAAATCACTTTGCCTGTCAATTTCCAGAAGTAGGCTCCTCAGATATTTACTCTTAGCTCAGTGCCTAAAGCACTTTGATACGTAACGTTAGTAGTATACTTCAAGGCGCATAAACCTAACAAAAATGTGTGTACACAGCAATTTAAATAAAACAACAAAAATACTATATACACACTAAAAACTACAGCACAATTAATAAATAATATTGCAAATAGCAAAAAGAATGAAAAAAATTAAATGGTGAAAATGATTATGTGCGAGTATGATTAAATAAAATTAATAAAAAATATTAAATTAAAATTTTTTTAAATAAATTTTAGTGCATAAACAAAAATGTTTAAGTTGTAAAAATAAATGTGAAATTTTATTAACTACAGAAAATATTAAAAAAAAACAAAGAAAAGTGAAGCAAACAGCTTAGAAATTATATATTCCCACTCCCCATTTTTTCCAAAACTCACTTCCTGTAGCCGGACACTGTAGTAAGGAATCGTATAAAAAAAATGTCACTTTATTATTCAAATATTAATCAACATGATTATGAAAATGGTGGTTGTTATGCTGCCAAGATTAAGTCTTCAACAGGATTTATAACAACAGCAATGAAATGCTATTAAATCATTTAATATTAAGATGACAAAATGTTTGATTTAATGTCAATGAGGAAATAGACGGTTATAAATTAACACAACATTAACAACAACATAAAATACAACTACAGAATTGGAAAGCAGAGAAAAAAAACAATCAACAGTTTTTATTACTACGAATAGAGTATGTCTCAGCAAACACTTAACAAAAGGGAAACAACCTCCTTGAAAAGCAAACCTCTTTGAGTAAACTTTTTATTTCTTTTTTTTTTATAAAAATAAACAAAAATTTAAGCAAAAACTTGTTCGTACACACCCCTAACTGTAAGACCAGGTTAAACATTAATTCAATAACCCTAAACTCTCACCTGCGCATACCCAAACAAAAACATGAATCCAAACCCAAACACTTAAAACCTTAAAAGCAGGGGGTATTTATTAAGAAAACTTAAATACTTTTACAAGCAGATTGACACACAGATACGATATCCTGTAAATCATAAACATTTAATCAAGAATAAATTATCAACAAACGACTCAAAGAGTGCTTACAAAGGACTTTATGCACTATCACGAATAAACTTAACTAAATATTGACTAAACTTTCTTTTTAAAAATAAAACAGGTTAAACTGAATTCCATAACACTAAGCCAGCACAGTCCAGAGGCAGTAAATGCAAAGAGAATCCAAATCAAACAAGTGATTTCATGACAACATTAAACTACTTACTTTCAACAAAATATGTAAATCAAGAAACAAAAGTAAAAAAAAAAAAAGACTAAAGAACTAACTGTGCCACTTGCATCCTCACTTACTTAATTAGAAACTAGAGCAGCAGAGTTTAACAACAAGATAATATGTGCATTCAAGCAGAACAATGTTTTCAAGCAATTAAAGTTATGAATATCGATATGATAATGTTGTTGTTTTTGTTCGTTTTTATATAGAACAACAACAATAGCAAAAACAAGTAGTGCCAGGAAAATGCAAAAGATAGAAGCAAAAAAAAAAACCACCAACAACTGCTGCTACTAAAAATAACGACTACAAACTACAACTACAGCATAATTATTTTTTTTAAGGACATATCACGTTTAAAAGCATCCGACGCTTGTCAAATAACAACTACAAACACCAGCGTAGGATTAGCAAATAACAGCAACAACGGCAACTAAAAGAAAGTATCTATTATTCTTTTTGTTGTTGTTGCCATCATCTACATAAACAACACAATAAATCACAAGTCTCCTATTGAACATACACAAACATACACACACACTCATACACATACATCCTATAACGCATACAACCCAATCATCAATTTGCCAAGCCTCTAGCTCCATCATCAGCATCAGCATTAAACATAAAAAAAAATTGCTACCACCATGAGTGATTCAACGTTGTATCAGAAGTTTGATACTTTCATGCCCAGGGCACGAATTATAACCCTGTGGCTGGCCTTCAATTTGGCGATGTTTCTACAGGAACCAAATAAAAACCCCATCACAGTTAATGCAGCGTAAGTATTTACTTTTTTTAAACTTTCATTTTAATTTTAAATACTTGAACTAGCAAAAATAATTTTTTTTTTTATTTTAGAAAAATTTCATTAAAACAAGAGCAAAATTACATAAAATGAATGCTACAGTTTCTTTAAATTAATAATATATGAATTTTATTTTTTTTTATTCTATTGCAAATATTTTTAGAAGCCTTTCATAGAATCAATTTCATTATTTTAAAAATACAATTTCATTATATCAATGAAATATAAATTTTGCTGCATTTTAAAATGTTTCATTAAATATTTAAAATAATTTTTTAAATAATTACAATTAATTTTATCGAGTGAAAGAGTTTAAAAAAATATATTTTGGGGACTCACAGTTGTGTCTTATTAGTCATAATATTTTATAAAAGGTAACAAAAAATTGTTGTTGTACTTCAAGCAAAGAAGTCATAAAATAATAATACTTTTTCTACTGCGTTTAATAATTGGTCATAAGTAAAATTAGACAGCTGAATTTTTTTTTAATAAACATTGAAATTACTCAATATACGAGTATTCGGGAAATATATATATTTTTGACTAAATATTTATTTATTATATTATATTTATACTTAATTAAATATATTTTTATTTGAGGCTTCAACTCTTACGTCATTAACTACTTCTATATACCATATATTTTTAGCAGTAGTTTAGCGGAGGTCGTCTAGATTGGTAATTTACTGATTCGTAAAAAAGTCTTGCATTGCTTTGATTGAATCTTTTAGGCCGCCTTGCTTTTATTGCCTCCATATAAATATTTAAATGTCTTTTATGGATTCCAAAATAGAATCTCGATTGGGTACCTGTTTTACAAATTTCAAAATATTGCCAATGATTTGGTTTTCTGTAAATAATAACACCCCAATAAAGGCAAATATGATTGAATTTTTTTTTTCTTATTAACTTTGCTGACGAAATACTATTTCTCAACAAGCGCTTACATACATTTGTATTAAAAATAACAATTTAATACGAAAATTTGTTTTTGTTTTCAATACAGAAAGAGAGAGTAAGGAAAAGAAAATAATAAAAGAAAGACTTATTTAATTTTTTTTTAAAAAAATTACTATTAAAGAGGATACATCGTTCCTAATGTTAAACACAATTCAAATATCTTCCCCCAAGTTTAATAAAGAAAAATGTTCAATAAGATACTTGATGCTTAAGACTCTACCTCACTATATTGCTGGCAAACGTCACAAGCGTTCAGGTGGTGGTTTTGAGCATATGGCTTGCACAAACACACTGTGTAAACATGTGTTTCTAGGCTTGTGTATGTAATAAATATGATTGTTGAACTAAATAAAGCTAATATTATTTTCAACTTGGTAAACATGAAAATATTTGCTTATTTTTGTTTTTGCTTTTTTTTCATAAACAGTTTGCATAGATATCATGCATAAAAATGTTTGTCTAAATGAATACAAATATAGTAACACGCATATGCACTACACACACTGCTATATATAAATTATATAAAACAACTACTACGACAGCCAAATACGAATAGAAATGAGCGAATATAAACCACATCATTATGTTAATGTGCCTGGTTGAATGTGCTTTTTATGCATATAGGTTTATTGGAAATAAAAAAAAAGTAGAGACTCTTCTCATATTGAATAAAATTGCCAACACTCAATATGTAAATTTGCTTCATTTCCAAATGGTATGTTTGATTATCGTACTCTAGCGGTGTACGGGTTATCCTAGTTTTTGATGGTATTATTTTTCAAAATTAATAATAATAATAATAAAATTATCAGTGTATTTCGAATGTGGCATTTAGCTTTTGAGTGTGCATATGCATTTGCTTGTATTCTAATTAAGTGCGCACAGTGGCTTTTATGGCCTTCCTCAGCATGCTTTAAATTAAAAATTAAAAATATTTTATGATAACCAGACATATGAATATTATTTAGTATTTTCTAAAAATAATTTTTTTTTGTTCTATATTTATTTGCTCAAGATTTTGTTGAGATATTTTTTGCAGAAAATAATAAAGACAATATTCATAATAATTAAAATAATCAATAAATATACTTCAAGAAAACCATAAACTAAATACAAAGGTTAAAAGTAAAATAACTCTGTGACATTTTATAACCAAAGTAAATACAGAATGACAATGCGACTATTGAGTTGAAGGAAAAAAAATTTTTTTATTATATTATTTTAAAATTAAACCCAATAATTTCATTGAAATTTATTTACTTTTGCTATAAAAATTATATGCTACTGTTTTCTTGTGCTTTATATTATAAGTTAGAATCCTTCGAATTCCTTCCTTTACAAATACTTTTAAAAAATTTTTTTAATCATTTAACTTATGTGGGCATGGTAAATTTTTAAGTGTAAGCAATCTTTTTTGGAGTATAGAAATTATATGCAGCAAATTTCAGAAAAATCTGTAGAAAACATTAGTCTTACATACAAAAGGTTCGTATTCTGCCACCTTAATAACTTAATTCATAAATCATTATACAGATATTTGTATTTAATTCATATGATTAAAACTAGAATTAATAGCGGAAACAAGTCACCTGTTCACTGGGGTTAAATGAGATAAGTCTAGTATTCATTAAGAAATTAAGCTCTTATTTAGACGTTGTGTTCGCCATATCATTAGATTATTACAACGACACCATGGACCATTTCACGGAAACTACTCTTATCTTCAGTGGATTACTAACAAGCTTTATAAATTCCTGTCACATCATTTGAATGCTTCTATATGAGAACTAAGTCAATAGTGAAACAAAAGGGTTTCAAGCATTCAAAAAAGAAACTTAGAAACTATAAAGTATTGAACTAAATAAATGAAATTTCTAATCAATATTTTACAATTGAATTAAAAAAGTATTATATTATATTTTTATTCTTCTCTAATAATTTTCTTTTTCAAATAGAAAATTTTTTATGTTTTCTTCAGATCTGTGTCTGATTTTATAAAAAAAAAACAACTTTTAAATCAAGAAAACAAAAAGAAAATTATAAAAGGGAATTAAGAAATAAATAATTCTAATTTTTTAGCAATAAATTTAGAAAACTTGAATTAAATCTTTAAGAAACAAAAAGTCAAATACTCACGCATGTATTTTCTTCATATATTAAAAATTATAGTTATAATAGAAATAACAATAAATAAAATTGTTTTTATTTATAATTTAAAATTAAGTTTTTGCTTATGTAAATACAATGACATTGGCCCACTAAGCTGAATTAAATACCAAGTCGTATCATGCAAACATGTTTACACGCACCTTTTTTATATGAAAGAATACCTTTGCTTCCTACAAATACAACATTAGTTACTTACATGTATAAACATACACACACATGTCTTAGGATATGCCTGCTTACACAGTATTAATTATAGTTTTTAAATTTATTTTGAGTTATAATTTTTTTTTAATGATTTATTCAAATTTGCCTTTAAAAAAGAATGTTTCTAGTCAATTTTAAATAGTTTTGGTTTTCAAAAAATAATTTAATTTTTAATTATATCCTGAAAAAGCACTCGCAGTTCCAACTTAATTTCGTTATAAAAGTACATACTAAATATGCTTGACATAATTTTTATATGTAAATTGATAAATTGGTCAAACGAAAGAAGTGAAGAAAATTATTTGGCTTAATAATGCTGCAGAAAACTATAATTAATTGAAGAATTTACTATTTAGTTGTCTTGTATTATCGTTTAGTAATGCTAATTTTTTAGTACCATCAAGTCAAGTTAAATAACAGAATTTAACTAAAGTTAAATTAAAAAAATAATTGAATTCGCTTACAAGTATTTACAGTCATGTGTGAAACGACTTTATTTTCTTTAGTTTTCACTTTAGCTTATTAAAAAATTGCACTTTTTGGGTTACGTCTTGTAATGCTTAACGTACATATCCGCCCTTCAGGTGGCGCTGCAGTCGGTACCTGGCTTTCTTATCTACTACCAGCTTTTCACGGTTCTTCACGTTATGAGTACGATTTCTTAGAGTAAAAAGATCGAATATACAGCGTTTTCCGGACTCTAGTCTAACTATAAAATTTTTGTGCCAAAAATAATGGTATTTCTCTGATTAATATGGGTTTCTTTTGTAATCATTTCATTTTAATTCAATTTTATAAAATTAATTAAAACTAAATCATGTGGTCTGATAATTTTTGCTATAAATAAAAAATATTTTTCACTTGTCTTAGAAGAGTAATAATTAATTAATTTATTAATTAACTACTTCCCTTCTTCTGAAAATGGTGTCAGAGAAAGGTGTTTTAAATAATTAGTTTAGGAAGTCATGGTGTTAGAAGTTTTCCGTCAAGTTGTTTAAAAAAGTTGGGTATTAAAGTGAACAGAATACTTTGGAAAAAGTTTCAGTAAAAAAATAGTTAAACGGAAATACGTCATGTATTTAATAAATCATGTAAAATAAAATTAATAAAAAGTTTTAGTAATTGAGATGGTATTCATTCAGGGCTCTGCTGAGTGTGTTATACAACATTACCCAAAACTAAGGATTTAGTCCTTGAAAACAATTTGTAGTGCCGTTACTATCGTTATTACTAATAATAAAGAAATGACTTAATAAAAGCCAAAAGGTCAACAATTAAAAGTAAAAAATTAGTTTTAATAAAATCACAGTTACTCATGCACTAGCATTTGAGTTGCTATTTTTTAAAGTGGTATAAGCCGACTAAAAAAAAATTTAGTTACCGGTAATTTTAGTAAGGTGGATATCTTACTAATGGATGACTAATATTTTAACAAAATTGACTTAGACCGCTTTCAAAAATAACGGCTTAATTAAAACCAAAAAAAATGTAATAAGAAATAAATGTCCTTCTTTGTGTGCTGCAGTACACAAACATGATTTAATAAATACTTTATTTTAGAACATTAAAAACCAAGAACAAAAAACTTTAAGAAAACTCGTGATTGCATGCCAAAATAGCTCAACTTAAACTTTCCTTTAAATAGTAAATGGTGAATGCCACATAAATACTTGTACATCGCTTAATCCAACACATTCGCACAAAGTAATTGTATGTATATACGAGTATGTTAGCATGTGTGCATATTTATGTATGTTTGCTGTATATGTAGTACACATGCAATTTTTTAGCATAAAAAAAGTGACGCATCTACCGCAAAGTAACTGCAGGAAAAGTAGAAAAAAAAATTAAACAAAACAAAAGCCAAACTGCTTAACACGAACATAATGAAGGGAAAAACAAAAATCTAAACAAGAAATTATAAACAAAAGATGCTTTAAGGCACAAATGAAATATGGCAGCTGCACCAAAAAAAAAAAAAAAAAAATATATAACAAACAGACAGCTGCATGCAGCAGCAACAAAACAAAAGAAAATTGTACTTTAGAGAGTCATCAACTTTAGCACAACCATAAAACATATCACATTCATTTTGTTGGTTGCAATTTTAACTCCAAGAAAAATAGAAGCCATTAGAGCAAAGTTTGTATTTGCCATCATAAACAACAGCAGCAATTATATTTGTGATTTTGCAGATTGCAAATATTTAAAAACTTTTATGATAATTATGGCTCAGACAGATGTTTCTCATTTGATAACAAGTTTTCACATAAAATTAGTTAAATATATTTAAAAAGAGAAAAAAACAGATAAAATTATGACAAAATCTTCTATTCAACAATTGCAATAAATAATTTATATAAATGGAATGAAGAGAAAAAATACTTCCAGTTGATAGTCATTTTGTAATTAAAGTTTAAATTATTTTTGACAGCAATTAGGTTTGTCCTGTTACAAGGACTTTTAACATCAGACACAAATATTGCTTAGGGTTCAGAGATAACATTTGTAGTGGCCTTAAAAGTCTGTTGGTCGCAGGCTCAATTGCTGAATAAACTTTAGGTGCTTTTCCATCAGACAAGTATGGCTCATGTCAATAACAAAGAATCCTTTCTATTATTTTTATAGACTTTCTATTGGCATACGTTAAATTTGCCATCTTGTACCAGTAGACTTACCCTCTTTAAGCTACCAACTTTAAAAAGTGACAGAAAATGTTACTTTTGTTTTTGATTTTTTGATTAGTATAACTTTTGTTAATATTTCTTCACAATTTATACATCATTGTAATTCTTTATGGGTAAAAATTTTAAGAGCAAGTTATTTCAATTCTTTATCTATTTTGAGAATTTCTAAACAACTTTATAAACATGTTGACTATTCGTTAAATCTTATTTAAATAGTTGTGTTATTTTATAGCTTGCAGATGGTATTAAATAAATAAATAAGCAGGATTCATGACCGGGCTTTTCAGAATATTGTAGCACTTAACAAATATAAGACTCAGTCGAAATTAGCTTTGCTAGTCATATAATGAAGACTAACAGACAGCACTATATGTACTATGTCACTGTAATAGTCTAATTTGGATGGCGTTCAAATCAGCCAAGTAAGTCTTTGAATTCTTAATGAATACTAGACTTACGGAGTATATGTATGTAACAAGAGAGTAGAGTTTTGGCTGCTGTCACCAAAAACTTGTTCTTGCTTCTGATTATAATTTTAACCCTTCACCGCAGGCTACCTCCTCAACCACAAGTTGCAAAATAATGTGTTCAGTAATTATTTCTAAGACACTTTCTCATTTCTCTTATTAATACACCAAGTAAAGTACATAACTTAAGAGACTCTGATAATAGTTCTCAGTGCTCGTGTGTTAAAACTAGAGAAGCATTGTAATTTAAAACATTGGCTTCTGTTACGTTTATCAGCTAACGTTTAACTTATTAAATACAGGTTAGGGCACTGAAAGAATTTTGCTCATATATCAATGAATTTTTTCATTAATCCAATGAATTCTTTCATTAATCCAATGAAAAAATTAATTATTTTCAACCAATGACACGCTTCATTAGATCCATGAATCAAATTTCATTAAAATTATTTTAATGAATACTTTCATAAAATATATGAAACGTGTTCATTATACATATGAATTTTAAAAATGTCTTTCAACTGCAGGTGTTACGTTTCAACCCCCCGTTAGGGACAAAAAAAATTTTTTTATTTTTTATTAAAAATTTTTGAATGCATCATTTTGATAAATTTACTTTTTGTTTGAATTATTTTCAAAATTTATTTGGTTCTAACAGGACACATGCAATTAAGAAGCTGTACCTCGACACTCAACCACTTCAGCCACGAGCTCAGTTGAACTTTTATGATTAAGTTTTTGTTGCAACAGAAAAAAGAGAACAATTTTTCTCAAAAAAAAAAAAAGTTACCTCATGAATTTTTTTTATGAACTATGAAATCTAATGAAACAATTCTAATGAATTATGAATTAATTAATGCAGTCTTTCATTAGGCTAATGAAATATTTTTAATAAAATCGTGTCATGGGACTTATGAATCATAATAATTCTTTCAGTGTGCATTTGATTTCTTCCTACACTCGGGTTCTTTTATGCAGACAAGGCAAGAGGCTTCACTGATATGTACCTCTATCCACTTGTGTATATTCTGACTATGAAAAATATTTGCAGACCTAGCAAGCTGTTTGAAGTGTTTGTTTCTTAAGGCTAAATCAAAGCATTCCATATCGAGTAACTTGTCTTGAAGTTTGTAAATTATTTTCTACCAAAAGTAATTTTATATAATTTTTCAATGATGATTTGAGTACTGACAAATATATATGAGCTATTATTTTTAAAACTGGTATAAGTCCACTTAAAAAAAAAACTACTCAAGAGTAATTTTAGTATAAATTGGTGTCCATATTTTACTAAAATTTTCGGTAGCCCATTTATTGCAAAGTGGACTTACACCACTTGTAAAAATAACCACTCACATGTATAATGCTATTTTGTACAAATATTTCGTTTTTGTATTTCCAAATATTTGAGCTGTTTTTTAAAAAAAATTACTAAGGGGTGATTTTAGTATAAATTGGTTATCGCTAGCCCATTTTTTTAAGTGGACTTATACCATTGGCTTTTTAATTTCTAAATATTTGAGCTATTATATTTGAAAGCGGTATAAGTCCATACTTTTTTAATTAGTCAGCATTAATTCTAGTTAGATGGCGTCTTTATCTTACTAAAATCAACACTACTAACTCTTTTTTTTTAAATGGACTTATACAACTTTCGTATATAATAGTTAATTAATTTTTCCTTTTGTGTTTGATTAATTCTTTGGACAAGAAAGAAAAAATAAATGAATTTTTGTGTTAAGAAAAAAAGAATCTCACAATAAATTTCATTTTCGACAAATGAATGCACTTAAGGCAAAAATTAAAATTTCCTTTGATTCACACATGTAAATAAATAAATAAAAAAAATCTCATTGGCAACACTGAGTTCGATTACAAAATTGGAATTTCTGCATGCAATTACTGTATGCTTGAGTTCTCTTTATTTAAAATATGTTTATGTATGCAACCTTGCAGACTTAAACACTTACACACACACATAGCAAAGGGCAAAATGGGAATATTTAGTGCTGATGATGATGATGATGATGAGGTTTTATTATTTACATGTCAGAAAAACCTTTAACATTTTGCCACACAATATGAAAATAAATGACTTTATTTGATATACACAATAACAGAAAGGTTAAAGTGCAACATAAACTAACACAAAGACTAAACGAAAAAAAAATAATAGTATTCATGGCATATAGAGCCAGCCAGCCTCCTTCTCCTACACCTCACACTTTTGTATGCTAATGAACAAATGTGAAATGAAATAAACATTTCTGAACAAATTTGATTACAAAACTTTAGTAAAACAGACAAAAAGGAAACTCTTGGTTTTAATTTAATCAGTTTGCTTTTTTAGAAATGTTTGTATTAGAGATACTAAAATTGTCTTGTAGCTTGCTTTCAATTTGCCTCAATTACTGAATACCTTTAATGTTTTAATTGAGTTTGATTTTTAATATTTTATACAAGCGCCTGTACTTTAAGTGTAACAAATAACATTCACAATATTTGTAAAGATAACACAACTTGTTATTATTTTCTAATCCCAACAAATACAACATGTACTTGATTTCCTTTGCTTTAACATATCTAACAATGAGTGTTCTTTTTATGTATTTTTAAAATATTTTTCTATTCTTTTATTAAAAAAAAAAACATGTTGCCCTGAAAAATTATTGATAAATGATACATAAAAGCACGCAAGCACATGTAACTCTGTGTGTGTGTGTGTGTAGTTTCTTTTAAGCAACCAGCTGTGAAATGTTTAAATCATCAGCAACATCTTTGTTTCTTTTCTCATCTATAAGATATTGGGTTGGTTGGTTTTTTCTATACACTTCACTTCACTTCACTATGCATATGTTTTTCCTTCCGTTCGCCATTTCTTTAACGAATACATGCCACCACCCTGTAAAATAAATCTATTTTGAATCCTTATAGACTCAGCAGTTGATTTAGTAATGTCCTGCTGTGGAAGTAGGTGTTGAAGTTTTTAAATCAGGGACAGAAAAGTATAGTAGTTATTATCATCAAGTTACTTTTGAAATTCTGTCTAATGGGCTTATATAATGGGTGGAACTATGACTGAAAACCCATTGTTATCTTTATTTTTATTTTTTTTTTTTTAATTCTTTTGAAGGCTTTTTTACTAACGAACAAAAAGAAACCTTTCGTTGATAAGACTGTGCAGTGCGCATTGGTTAAACAAAAAATTAATTATGATGATTAAATGATAAAATATATCAAAAACATTTAAATTTTATTGGCTTTTATATAATGTTTTAGTGCAACTATTTTTTCGAGTTATTGAAAAAAATATTTTTTTTAAATCATTGAAATTTTGGATTTTTAAAAATTTAGAAAAAAATAGAAAGCGCCGAATACATATAAAAGAAATCAACTTAACCATAAATCAAAATAATCTGCCGCTATATACTAATTTTATTCCCGCTAAGGTGTAGAAGCATTGTTGAAAATATAAAAAATACTTCTTCATGAATAATACCCTTTTACTGGTAAAGGGCCCAGCTGAATTTAATTTTAATATTAACTGTTCTACATTTACACCTAAGTTGGAGCTGCAAGCTGAGCCTTCTATTTATTTTAAAGCGTCATCCCTAAATAAGAGCGCTGGCGTTGTGTATTTTCTGTAGAAGTTTAATAAAACTCTCTAAAGACAAACAAAACTAGAGTTAAAAACGTCAAATTCAAGAAAATCTTGTCATTACTGTTAGAAAATTTAAGAAACAATTGTTTTGCAGCCAACTTCACTTTAAAACGCGTTGTCAAAATTGGATTTTCTAATGTTTCAGTTGCAACGCTATTTCATGATGGGCATGAGAATTTCTGAGAGATAAAAAACGCTTGCCGCGCCAATTTAGTTATGACCGTTAGTGTTTTCTTGCCCTGCTAACTGCTTAGTTGTTTTAAAATATTTTACCCTCTCCACTATGAATGATATTTTTATTGTTTCTCTTATTATTATTATTATTTTTATTATACACAATTTTTTTTGAGAAGATTTGTTTGTGTTTTTTTATTTATTATTATATTTTTTTTTCTACTTAAAAGCCATCTCATTTTTTTCCCTGTTGGCATTGTCAGCCGCAATTTAATGCAAAATGAAACCCACAACTCTTGACGTCTTAAGTGTCATTGTGTTAAAATTGTTGTTTTACAATGAGTATGATTGAAAATGTTCAAGATGTTTGATTATCTTTAGAGTGAAAACTGTATACAAAAAAGAAACTCAAGTAGTTATTGAGAATGAGCAAAATAAATGAAAAATAATATGCATAATAAGAATATAAATATTAACCCTTTTTGGTAAGGCTGGCAAATATTTTTTAGGGTAATTAAAAATATTTAAAAAAAACATTTGCTTATATATATAAATATTAAAAAAATAAATTATTAAAATCTTAAAATTGAAAAACAAATACTTGAGACAGAAACAAAATTAGTAATTCTTTTAATAAGTAAAGAATAGTCTGTTTTTTAAAACCAAAAATAAAAAATATAGAGACTTGAAATACACTTGATTTCAAGCCTAACCCTTTCAGTCAAAAGAAATTTCAAAGTTGTATATGATAATTCGTCTTAAAATAACTTAAAAATTTATTTTTTATGTCCATACAAAGCTCATGTGCACCTTAAGATTTCACTTGGACAAAATATAAATATATAAAAATTAGACATTTATACATAAATTTCCTTCTTCAAAATACATAAAATTTACTTACACGTTTGTGTAACCGGGGACTGAAAGCGCTAAATGAAATTTAGTGGGTCAACAGTAGGCCTTAATTGAAAGTTTGCTTTTGTTCACAAGAATTTATAAATTTATAAGAGTTTTTAAAAATTTAGCGACCTTAGTCTGATTATGATTAGTTAATTCTTAAACGCTTTAGTGCTACATATTGTTTAGATTATGAGTTTTATATTAAAATTTTAATTTCAATTTATTTAAATAATTTTTATGGCGTTTCTCACAAAAGCTACAAAAGTTAAAAGCTAAATTAATTACACACACCAACAAATGTCCACTACATAGGATTTTCCACAAATATTACCATCCTATTTGATGTATTTTGGTGTGTGTGTTTCAAAAGTCACACTGGTTTTTGTGCATTAGCTTTAGTTTTTGACAATTTTCAAACTATCTAAACTGAAAGAGAAATTGTATTTAGTAGTAAATTGAAAAAGTTTAAATAATGCCGACAATTTTTGTGTTATTTGTATCGATAAAAGCTGTGCACCGATCACCGATTAGGTAAAATCTTTAATACTTTAACTACTTTATAGAGTAAATATTTGCAAACTATAGCAGTCATGTGTGTTAAATAAATATTTCCAGGAATTTTTATTATTTTGGTATACGTAAACAAAAAATATGGTTGTGCCAACCATAATTTAGGGGAACTATCATATATTTAAATCAAACACATTAAAAATGCTTTCCAACTGCAGATGTCCAGATTCAAATCCCTGTTAGGCTTATTTTTTTTTTTTAATTTTTTATATACAATTTTAATAAAAATATTTTTTACATTAATTTTTAAAATAATTTTTTATAAAAATTCTTTATATAAATAAAAATTTTGATTTTTTCGTTTGCTTTGATTTTCTTTCCAAATTTATTTGACTCTAGCAGCTAAGAAGCCACAAAACTCAGTTAAGTTTGAACGATTAAGTTTTTGTCTTATACTCAATTTATTTAAGTTAATAAAGTTTAGATGCTTCAAATTAAAAACAAAATTTTTGCAGAGAACAAACTCTTATTTATTTCAGGGCGACCATCAGCATTGCCATTTTAGCCTTTTTAGGGCTAGATTTAGCCTTCTTTTCTCGCATTTAGCCTCTTGTTTTTTGCTTAGCCTCTTTTGTTTTTCAAAATAGCCTTAAATAGCCTTTATTGGAAGATTGCAAACAAACTGAGACTAAAACCAAATTAGCTAAAGTAATATTTTCGATAAAACTTTGATATGTAAATTGATAAATAGGTCGAACGGAGAAAATTTCATAAGTAAAGAAAAGTATTTGGCTTCTAACTTGTAAAATAAAAATGCACTTTATTCCTAATTGATTAATTAATTGTTGCATTTGGTATTTAGTTAACTAGTACTACCGTTTAGTAATGCTGAGGTTGCTCGCTTTTGAGAACGATAAAGCAAGCGAAATATCAAAATAGAAATCGCATTAAAAGTAAAAAAATAAATTATTATTTAAAGAACTTTTAAATATTATTCACGGTTAAGACCTCAATAAAAAATTGTTTTTATTTTTAATTATCCGATATTTCGACTTATTTTTGAAGGTCTAAATATCGGATAATTAGAAATAAAAACAGTTTTTTTTATTGAGATCATAAGCGCGAATAATATTAATTATTAATAAATTTATAACATTGAATAATTTACTAAAATTATTATGGAATTTTATATATTATTTTTTAACATAGAAGTTGAAAAATTATTAAATTCGCTTATAAGTAAAACGACTTTATTTTCTTTAGTTTTTGATATAACATGTTTGTTTTTTTGCGATTTTTTTTATAAAAATTATAATTAAGATTCTTAATGTAATAAAGAATTAAGAAAAAATTTTAATTTTAAGCTGTAGTTTTTTCACTTTTTTCTAGCTTATTTTGTTTTAAGGAAATATAGCTTTTTTTCTAGCTCCTGGCAACGCTGCTTGTAATTATTCAATCGAAGCATTTAAGTAGTTGAGAGGCGACTCAAAAAAAAAAAAAAAAGATCTTTGTGGATCCTGGCAGGACTGAGCTTACTAAAGCTGAAAAATAAACTGCTTTACACATACACACATATTTACTTATTGCTGATGTGCAATTATTAATAATGTCATTCAAGTTGCCCCTGTGGCATGTATGACTACATTTGTCTAATACACAAATAAATAGTTTTGTTTAAATTAAAATGCATACAACAACAAAACAAAAAAACAAAACAAAAATGGTAATTTATAGCATAATGGTTGAGGAGCTATAACTAGAATTAAAATTAATTCATTTACGAGTTGTATATGACCAACTTAACACAAGCCACAAACAACAAATAGTTTGTATGGCAGGAATATGGTTCAGGGACAGACGCACAATTCATATACCAAGAACAAGCAATATAAAACGAGCGAAAAAAGAAATTACATAAAGTGAATAAACATTTTAACCTAGAAATGAGTTTAGTTTGGGTAAACTATAACAAAGTTTGTTTTTTGTTTCTTGTTTTTTATTTGAAAAGAAAAATACCATAAAGAGATAAAAAAAATATTTAGAACAAACTGAAACTTTTTGTTAAGGGGTTTAGGTAGGCAGAACTCAAATTAAATAAAAGTTTCTCATATGAACGTATACTTCTCATTAAATTTTTCTTACTTTTTTGTTTTTAATTGCAAATTAAACAAATAAAATTTATTATTACTTTTTTTTGTTGTTTGTGTGTGTGTTTACAACTTTATTAAATGTTTATTGACATGTTACTATTTTCTTTTTATGTGTAACATTTAAATTAAGTATATGAACAACTCAAGTCCTTAATGTGTCCTTTACACTAATATTTAAGTACACACTCAAACACAATGCATATAATTCCTTTAATGTGTTGTTATTTTAAGTGCCATTAGCCATTACAATACATTATGCATTAAACATTTTATGTACACACTACGAATAATGTTACTCTTAATCTCGTAATGCTGTTTTTTCACACACACACACACACACACACAAGCAAAAAAAAAACAACTATTTTATGTTTAGTTTTTGTGCTTCTGCTTTTGCTTCTCTTTTTTTAAGAAACAAACAAGAATTCACCCATAAAAAATTTATTTTGAATGTCCAGAACATGCTGATGATGAAGGTACTGATTGTACATTGGTCCTGTGAAGGCCATTTAAAATGCTTTTATTTAAATAAATAAAGACTTTTTTTAATGTAACGCTTTTTTTCGGTGCACAAACATTCATGTACCACAAAAAAAAAAAAAAAAAAAACTAAAATATGTAGACAAGAACCTACATTTTGTTTGCTGTCGTTGCTGTTACATCTTACAAGAAATGTTTGCTATCAAGATTTTGTTATTAAGGGCGTCGCCACGTATTTTGACACGTTTCTGCACACTCTTATAAACTATACTACGGCAAGGTTTAACACACACATACTCATACAATTACAAATCTTGCCAAAATAAAAAAAAATGTAGTAAAAATGTTTTCTTCATTTTTATTTAATTTTTTAACGAAGTTAGTGAAGCAAACAAACGTTTAAACTGTCGTTTGCTGCTTAAATAAGAACACGAAATAGACTCCAGCACACACACACACACTTGCACATACACTTGAATAAATAAAATTCACACCAACATGCGTTTAAATGCACACATGCATAAACACATACCACTTTAGCTTTAATATTATATAACATTTAACGTAACATACTTTTGGGCGTATACAAAATTAAATGTATGTAGTTGCGGTTATCATGTAAAATCTGCTTCATGCCTTAAAAAATATCACTTTTTTTATTTTATTTAATTTTTTTTTACTGAACTTTACTTAAACTTAAAACGACTTTGCTGTTGTTATGGAAGTGGTGTACGTACATTGAGTGCTGGCTGTGACTGTGTCATATAGTATTTCCTTTATTTATTTTACAATTTTTTTTTCTTTTTTGCAGTTGTGTTTTATTCGTTCTTTGTTGCCTTAACCTCTTTGCTGGGTTAAAGTGTTTCCTTTTATCATCATATTTGGCATGAATTTTTCGTTCTTGTTCTCATTTTTTTTTTTTTTTAATATTTTGCTGTTGTGACAATTTCATTGAAATGTCAAAAGCCTGTCTTTTTATAAAATTAAATGACTGTTAACTTTTATAATACTCTTTTTGCTTTCGTTTAATTCATTGACCGAACATGAATTAAACACCATAAAAAAATTCCCTCAAAAGGTGGATTTTTGTTTGTTGAGAAGGTACAATTTTTGTGTGTGAATATGAGAGAATGCGTGTGTATGCAGTTAGTGGGGAAGCAAAATTCATAAAAATACATGTTGGAGTGCAAACAGTCAATTTTTTTATGCTACTCCTGACTATGAACCCTTCATTACATGTGCCAGAAATTTATTTATAATTTTAAAATAAAAAAAAAAAAATAAAAGACTTCTTGATGTATAAGCTAAGCATCAATTTACAAATGAAACTATTGAAAGAAAATTATGGTACTATCACGCTTAAAGATTTTAACTTACTGCTGTTGGACAGTAAATTTTTCAAAAATTTTTTATTTGCTTTTTAAATGTCTACTATGGAGAAAACATTGTACACACATACTTCGCTTAGCGCGCATATTGTGCTATTTACATTTAAATATGGGGTTTAGATACCCTCATTCATCGTTCTCATTTCAACTATAACGCCAAGCTTTTTCTAGATTCAATTGATTTTTTATTTAATCGAAATTACTGAGCACAAGCATACTGGAAATGGCTTGCAAACACTTTTTATTATACAATATTACACATGTTTGTAGTGATGTTTGACTTTCAAGTATGCTTGTACAGCCCTTTAGTCTATACCAAACCATATCAGTATTTTATATGAACAATTTAATACAAAAAGTTCCCAGAATTAAAATTATTTTTTGGTATATTTTTTCTTTTCAAAAAAAAAATCACTCCAAGAACTGTAAATTAAGTTTTATGAATTTTCATATGAAATTAGAAAAAGAAAAAATTTTAAAAATAAAATATTTTGTTATTTTTTTTTTCAAAAATTTAAAAGAGCGCTAAATGAGGTAGCATTAATATGTCTGTATAATACCAGGCTCAATTTCAGGAAATTTTTTAAGGAGTTTCAAAAGAAGTGCTTAGATGTTTGAGCAACTGAAACTGTTAAAACAGTAGCATAGAAATGGCAAATTAATTAGATGGTGGAGGGGAACTTTAGTTTATTGTAGAGGCACTTTACGTACCTCTCAGAAATTTGTGTAAGCCTGAGTCTTTCAAAATGCTGAGACAAAGAAGAAAATGAAAAAATCAGTAGTTCAGTTAATTAATAAAGTTTTCTATTGAAATGTTACGATAACCAAAGTTATCTGTTAATATTTCTAGATTAATTAATTGGGCGTCCCCATATATTAGTGGATGTACCCATAGATAAGTAGGTACAGTACTAACCATCAATCTGTGGGTCGCAGGTTCGATTCATGTCTAGATCCTAGGTGTTTTCTGCAGACAAGCAGACTTGTGTTAATAAAAAAAAAATGGAAAATAAAATTAAAAAAAAAAATTAAATTAATTAATAATGTCGCAAAGTACTTTTTAGTTATACCATATATTTGCTGAATTTTTTTTTATATTTTTTTGTACGGATTTTATTAGCGAGATTAATTTCTCTGAAAAATAAAAATTCATGCAAAAAAAAGTGTCAAATATACAATCAATGATAAAATAAAAGGCCGTAAACAAAATTGTTTTCTAATCAAATAGAATTTCGTTAGTACTTGATTTTGTGATACTAAAATAAAATCCAATTAAGCCTTCATTGTTGAAAAGAATGCAGGAGTATGTGTTTTGCAACACTGAAAAGCAAAAAAAAAAATTTTTTATATATTTTTTTTACTCATGCTCTTCTAATTGTTAACTAAAATGTTAACTAAAAAATATAGGAAACACTACTATTTTCGAGCTAAAATGATTAATTTATGTTTTCGTAATTTTATAACATATTAAATTATTTGGAATTATAAAGTTTAACAAAATGTATAATGAAATAAGTATTCAAATGTTTGGGCAAGAATTTAACAAGACTTGGGAGTAATCTACTGAAGATTCAGAGTAGCATCTGGTGAAACAGCTGTATATTTATGCTATCCCTCTTAGTACTTATTGTGCTAAATAAACAATTTTGAGAATTTTGCACATTAAAGATTACATTTTGCCATTTTAGAACTTTATAAGCCCTATAAGTTTTTCTTATAGAACTATTTTGATTCTAGCCAACGATTTTCTTTTGATTGGGGAATATATTTCTAGACCATTCCTGTAATGCAAATCCGTAATTTATATTACAAACATTCATATCGAAAGAACAAGTATAATGATATTTTATTTTATTCCGGCAAAAATATTCCAAGTTTTCGACGAAGTTAACAGCATATAAATAATCATCGCAAATAACGATTTCTATCGTACCGAATGTTTTTGTCGCAAAGTTAGTGAATAGTAGTCTTGGGTAGTACACGAAAGAACTATTCCAATTGTACTATTCACTAACTTGAATTGAACTAGTCCGTGTTTTGAATTCCTATAGTTCATTTGCTTTTCATTTTAAATGAACGAACGAACTAAACTTAAACGAAAACAATGACAAAGGAACGAAAGTTGCTAATTATTTTCTTTTACAAAAATTTTATTTAAAACAAATAAACTGAAGCAGAGAAAATATATTATGCATGCTAAACAACTTAATTTTAAGATTTTAAAATTAAACCTTAATTTTTTTTTAGTTATAGTAACTAAAGTACTTTTTGAATTACATTATAAAAATAGAAAATTTAAAAACTTTTCGAATTTTTTGTTGTTTTGCTTTCTATTTTCGTAAAAAATTGCTTTCAACCCCTATTCGATATCATTTTACATAATAAAGAATGTTCAATGACAATCAAAAGTATAAGTGATAAAGATACAAAAGTTCAAATGAACTAAATGAACTATTCCTTTTTCATTTTTGAGCTAAGAAGAGCGCTCACTAAAATGAACTACAGAGCACAAGTCTACTGAATAGCGAATTAAATAAAATATCGTTATACTTGTTTTTACAATGCGATTCATCGTTTTAAAATTTACTGAATCGCACTATTGAACTACAATGGTAAAGTTATTTCGTCAATTTTTACTCCAGTCGACTTTATGAAAAATACTAAAAAGTACATACTAAGAAACAAACAATAATTGATCAAAGCAAAACCTATTCCCTCACTTTTGTTTCTTTCTTTTCACTTTAATAAAATGATGTCGCCTAATGCTTAAAATAAAAGAAATTTTATTATTACCAAATAACATAAATTTGTTTTATTATTTTAATATTTTAAGACACAAAAAAAAAGCAAATATTTAAAATGTCTCAGCTAAATAAAAAAATGTTACAGACATTTTTATTAAAGCACTCACTACCAGTATTACTGGCATGTATCATATCACATAAAATAGATACGAGTATGTATGACTTTATAAGTTCCATTTTAATAACAACTTGTAAGCAAATATTTTATTTATTTTCTATTTGAATAAATAAATTCTTAAGACAACTTTGATGTTAGCCAGTGAACGTGTGTAATGTATGTAATCATTTTATATTATATTCCTTTAGCAATAAAATTTCATTTACTATCATGGCATTTGCTTGTAAGTATATAAAACAAAGCCATACATTACATATTCGTGTTGTTTGTGCACCAAAGTTCTGAAGTGTATATTTATTTGAACATGTGGTACAAAAAAAAAACAAAACCAAGAGTTGTACATTTCAAGGACACTTATTACAAATGGGCCTTAAGTCGTTGAGTGCAGTCTAACAAAAACTATTATTATTCTTGAATTATATTTAAATTTATGTAACAATATAAATAAGTAAGTACAAAGCAGCTGATGTACTTGTTTAGTGGCATTAATAAGGGATAGATAATGAGTGTTTCTTCATAAAGTAAAATTTATTGAAGACTAAAGGCCGTGATTCTCTATTTTATTTAGCTTTTCGATCTGGTAAAAAGTAAGATTTTTTGAGAGATCTGTGTGATTTGCTAATTTGATCAAAAGCTGTACAAAATGATAATTTCTGTGCCATTAGAAATAGATTTTTTCTATAGTGAAAGAGAAAACATTAATAGTTTAATGATATTTTTTTTGCTAGCTATTTTGAAGCGATTTTATAAAGTTGGAAAAAATCTAAAAAATTTTTAATCTTTATTTGTGCTTAATTCCAAAAATTGTGTTGGGTTATTTTAAATTTATTCCTTTACTCATGATATTCAGTACAATAAGTACCGAAGGGTATGGACGCTACTCTGAATCTTTTAGATTCTATGTTTACGTAGGAAAGCGAATCAGGACCTTAAGTTATAATAGATTTCAGATCTTCTGTAAAAAATATTCACTACAATTTTAATCTCCATAAATTTAATTGTATAATTTTACAAACTCTAATTTATGTAACCGAAATCAACCGATTTGAAATAGTATTAAGGTTCATATAAGCTTGGTGTAACTTTATTTCTTTTTTAAAATTGCAGACTCTATTTTATTATCCACATTTTGAAATGTATGTATGAAAAATAAATAAATAAGCACTTGATTTATTATTAAGTAAAAAACTTAATAAAAAAAAGGCTTGGTAAAGCTTACGGAAACAAAAATCCGCCACGTCGGCAATAGTGAAAGGAGAGCGAATTATTTATCTTGTCAGATTTAAAAAAAAAAACTATTACGACTATAGACTAAATTATAGAACAAGCAGACCTTAATCGACACTGAGTAGACGGAAGAAAGCAATTTTAGCAAAATTTTTCACTCATGGTAAAATATCAAACGATTTTATTATCACTCACCCAGAAACCCAAGAAGAGTACAAGCCTAAGCAAGATGCTGCACATCATATAGTAGAAGACTCGCCTTAATTAAGCTGCCTTTTTTGAAAAGTCGGAGAACTATGTTTAGTATATCATTTATAATGAATTTAATTAATGGCAAAAATTTGTTCAAGGATTTTTACTATATTCTTCTGAATTGCTATCAGTTGACTATTTTAGAACAAACTATGCCAATGCTGACCCATTTAGGAAAATTATTCAGTTTTGTTTTATGTTGTAATATACGCTTTAAGGGTTTTGTAAGGGTTTTGTATTCATAGATTTTAATAATAATAAAAAAAATCGGTTTAATTACAAATTGCAGCACACTTCATTGGAAAACAAAAATTTGTAAAGCGAACAAATAAATAAATAAACAGAAAATTAATTTTATTTATAAATTCATAAAAAAATATATTTGTTTAATAAGCGCTTATTGAACAAATTTATGAAAGAAAATGTGCTTAATAAGTCTTTATTAAACAAAAATGTTTTTTTAAGAATTTGGTAATACCACTGAAATTAATTACTTTTATAAAGTTTTTTTTTTTACATGCTAAGTTAATGTACCTCAAAATATTTAACTTTTTTAACACAACAAAAATTAAATGCAGTTACACAAGGCTTACACAATTAAATTTATTTAAAATTTCGTCTGTAAATTTACAACACACAAAAACTTGTACTCATTTTTCAGCAATAAAAAATTAATAAAAGAAAAAAACAAGTTCTATAATTTAACACTGAATGACCCAGTTTTTTTTTGACAAGTAATCGCTTGTTTGGGACTCGCAAGCATGTAATAAATAATAGGTTTTTGATTGTTTGTTGCAATGCGAGGGCTGTTTAATAAAAATAAAAATTATAGAGAAAAAAATATCTTGTTTTTTTTATTTATTTATTTATTTAAATATAAAGCAAATTTAATAATAACTAAATTTGGCAAGTAACTTGCGCAAGTAGCTGTTTATTTTTTTGTATTTTCTTCTGAACTAGCCCTGCTGTTCACATTAGAAAAGTTTTTCTTTTTCCATTTGCTTTTGCTTAAAATTTCTCAATTTTATATTTTGCTTCATTCACTCACTCACAGAACACTATAAAATACAACAAATCGGAAACATGAACGAATCCTTTTAAGTATAAAAGAACAAAATAAATTTTTTGCACTGAATAAGTAAAAATTCTCTGCCCCTTAACTTGATCATCTACAAACACAAGAGTTGCGCAAGAGACTTTAGCCAGTTACTTGCCGAATGTGAAAGCCAAGTTGCCTGCAAACTTTTTGTGAGATTTCGAATCAATTTAATTTTATTAAGCCATAATCATACTCAAAAAAACGTAGACTTTTATTAAGAGCTGACTTTTCTTCATAAAAACTATATGAATTTAAAGCCGTTTTTAAAAAGATACCGACTTGTTAAAAACAATTTTCTTAATTTTGTAAACAAAAAAAGCTTAGAACTCCTTTTTTTAAGATTTCTTGAACTGAAAATGCAAAAAAAAAATCTAATTTTCTTTTTTTAATTTAACAATTGATATTATTTTTTGAAATGCAGAAAAAGATTGATTTTAACCCCGGACACTGGTTTGGTGTTTAATTCTATATAAATAAAGCAAAAAAAACAATATCTAATTTTCAACACCCACGTTAACCTTTACTAGAAACAAATTGTTTACTCTAAAAGCATAATTTATGTCTCAATTGCAAACTTGTTATCTATCAGATAAAAGTTTTATGTGTTGTTTATTTTACCTTTTTCACTATATTTAATGTCTTGTAAAACATTTCCTGTTTACCTTCGTAAGACACCAAAAAAATATTTTAAAAAAAAGTTAAAAACCCAATCATGGCAATAAATTAAAAAAAAAAAAAAAAGAAAAGACATAAAGCTATTGAAGAGAAAATGGCATAAGACGGAAACAGTTGCCAATAATATTTTGAGACTTAAATGTGCTACCGAAAAACATCACCAAAATCAACAACGTACAAGCACATAAGAAAAAACTATTATTGAAATCAATTGCAAAAAACTTGCAACAAGGCACAGCTGTCAATATTTATTGGCAGGACTTGTAAAAGTGCAATAAAACTTTCTTGATTCTTTTTTTAAATTATTTTCGTAATGTTTTTTCCGCTTCTTTAGGTATTCAGTTAAAGAAAAATAGTTGTCATAAAAAACAGCAATCATGCAGTTATTTACTTTTAAATGAAGCATTTTAGGGAAAATAAATAAAAATAAATTAACAAACACTAAAATATTAATATAAAAAAAATTATTTGTTAATATTATTCAAGCTTAAGATCTCAATAAAAAAATTGTTTTTATTTTGACTTTCTTCAGGGAAATGTATTTTTTTTAAATAAATTTTTTTTATAGAGATCTTAAGCTTAAATAATATTAACTAATAATAAATTTATAAGATGGAATAATTTACTAAAACTATTTTTAAAAAAATTTCAGATAATTAATACATATGACATTAATATTTTTATTTAAAATTATTAATTTGATTAATATAATGACAGTTATATTCAATCAAAATAGTGTTTAATGCATTAGCACAAGCTTAATTGAATAACGCAAACAGAACACACTGGAAAGTGAGACACTGGGACTAAAAAAAAATACAATCGTTCTGATAGGCAGGGAAAAAATGACACCATCCGTTGTCAAAATAACCACAAACGGTGTCAATATTTTGACAAAGCATGGTGTCATTTTTAACAATGCTTTATTGACAACATAGCGTTGCAGAATTAGCAACGAATGGTGCCAAATTAACACCATACTGATGTCGTAGTGACACAATTTGATGCCAAAATGCTACCATACTGTTGTTGAAATATTAACATGCTTTCTTCATTTGACGTTTGTTAATAAATTGGAAATTTGACAACATATCGCTGTCAACTCCACAACGTTCCTTAGCAAATTGGCAACATGCGTTGGTAAAAAAAAGTAAGAACTGTAGCATGGTGTAAGAAAACACTGAAATGCCAGCTAAATCATGTATGATTGAAGCTCGTTTTGTCAAAAATTAAGAGATATCAATGTGTTAAAGAGAAATCAAAGGCGACAACAAATTTTTTGTTGCACTCTAGCAGACTTCATAATATTAATCACCGGAAATAATTTTTGGCAGGCGGAGTATCAAAAGCAATAACGAAATATATGGGATTTTTGTAATGTTGTTATTTTTGTATTTTTGAAGTTACCTGGTTTTATTGTCCCATGGACCATTGGCTTTTTTTCTAAATTAACAACTAACCGTTGTCGAATTTTAAATGTTTTTAAAAAAATTTAAAACATTCGCTGTCAATTAAATAAATAACGGAATGTTGTCAAAAAGATCACATAATTAATTCTAATGGAAAATATCGAATATACTAGAAATCAGTTGTAGTTTTAGCGGCACCAAAATCTTTGTAGATCTGTGCAAATTGTTCAAACAAAAATTTTTAAGGAAACCTTTTTTGATACTTCAAAATGACCTACAAATTTCTATATATTAAAAGTAAAAAAATTATTTTATATATTTTTAGAACCGCTGGCGGTAGTATGCTGGGAGATGTAAATATATCTGCAATTTTGGATTCCTTTAGTCTCAGTTATGACAAAAGAGTAAGACCCAATTATGGTGGTAAGTAGATTTTCTAATTAACTATTTACAGCTTCACACACTATCTAATGTTCGTTCGTCATGCTCAACTTTTTACAAAACACTTGAAAGTTTCAAATAAGTAACCACAAACAACACTTATACATAAACAACTCATGAATATATTTAAGGGTCATATAAAATACTTTTTTAGAAGAAAATTTATAAAACAAAAATATATCAGTAGTAATTTTCTTACAGGTATTAGGGCTTTATTATTAAAAAAAAAAAAATTGTGTTAAGAAAAAGATAAAATTTAAATTCAAGAATTCGATCTCTTAAAAATTTTATTTTTATTTTTTTCAAAAACAAAAGCATAAGTTTTTCAAGATTTTTTTTTTTTTTAATTTGAAATATAATTAATTTCATTGTACTTAGCATTGATATTGATTGATACATGATTTCAGGACCTCCTGTTGAAGTTGGTGTCACCATGTATGTGCTATCGATCAGCTCGCTATCAGAAGTTAAAATGGTACATAATTTGACCTAAATGTACCTTGTTCTCGTCTTAGTTTTTAAATATTTTTATTACAATTTTATAAAAAAAATTCCAAGTTAATTATTTTCATTTGTGTTTATTAAAATTTTAATTTTCTTGTGTTTGTCTCTAATAACTTTTTAGAATTGTTTTGTTTTATTTTATTCAAGCTCAAGTTTTTTCTTTTAACCAAAAAAAATAAAAAATAGTTTGTGTTTTAGTGTTACGAAGTTTTTTATATTAAAAATAAAAAAAAAATAATTAAGTAAAAAACACTTTTAATACTTTAATGCAATTTCTACTTTTCAATTGTTTAATTTCTTTTCCAGTTGTGTCTTTATTATAATTTAAAATTGTAAACGTTTTGTTTTCATTTTAAAATTTTTTGTTTGTTTGTTTTCTTTACAAATCTACGGAATTCCTCTTATAAATAAATGGATTTTTTTTGTGCAATCGGTAACTTCGAGGGAATGGTCTAGCAATTAAGAAAAAAATTTAAAACTTAACAAGTAAATTTTTATTAGGAGTTTTGTAATCTCTATAAATATTGTATTGTTTTATTGTGTTCACTGTTTAAGCCTCTAAAACAAATTTAAGGATTTCTTTCCTTAAAAATATCTGGTTTGAAAGACAAAATAAGTAAACCAAACATCTCTAATTAAAAATCAAATTCATGTCAAACATTGCAGCACTTTTTTGAACTACATAATTATGTTTAGTTTTGAATACCACTATTGTGTCTGTTACCACAGCCACTACCTACCACAATCACCTTAGCCAATAAATTGTATTCACCTTATCATACTTTTAAGTTTGTAGTAGTTAAAGCAGATTAACAATCAAACCTACCAACCAAATTCCTATTTAATTCCTTCTAAGGAACATTAACAACTACAGCCACAAAAAGAATTTAACTTTATCCTTAACTTCCTGTCAAAATTCAATTTTCTCTATATGAATATCATTGGCTTTTTTCAATCCCTGTTTTCTCAAAAATACCTTTAACTTCTTGCTTATAATTATAAATATAATTTAGCTTGACATTTTGTAAATTTTATTTTATTTTCATTTATTAGTTTAATCTATTATTAAAAGTTAATTAAAATAAATAATTTTCTTTTAATTTGGAAAAAAGCTTTAAGCATTTAAAAATAATATTTAAAATAGTCACACATATTAGTATCATTGAAGCAAAATGAAGAAGAAAACAAACGTTAAAAAAACACAAGGCTAAGAGTTTGATTTGGTTTTCATTCGTCTTGATTTACCATAATCAACCCATCATCTGTTAATAAAACTATCGTTACATCTATTAAGTATACTTTTGCTAGAGTCATTTGTTGCCCTTTAACATAAATCAAAATTTATGCCCAGTTTATTGGACTAATTGGTCTTTATCATTCAGCTGTAGTTTCTTTAGAAAACCACAAAAACATATTAAATTTTCACTAATTTGTTATTCATTTCTTTTTTAGGTTTTTTTTTTAATAAAATTATAATTCACTTTTCTAACACCAAGTTTATGCTCAATTTTGATAATTTTTTTTTTCTGGGAAATACAAACACTCAGCCAGCACTTAAACATTTCACTCATATAGTCAAATTAGTTAAATTTTTAGTAAAATGACAAAAATGATAATAAACTTAAAAGAAGTCTCTGCTAAAGTAGAAATTATTAATTAATATAATTCACGCTTAAGATCTTTAATTATCCGATATTTCGACTTTCTTTTGAAGGTCTTCTTCAGGGAAATTTATTTTTATAATAAAAACAATTTTTTTTATTGAGATCTTAAGGGTGAATAATATTAATTAATAATAAATTTATAATATCGAATAATTTACTAAAACTAAAGTAGAAATTTTAAAAATTTAGGGCCTCTTCAGCTTAATGCTAAATTATAATAATTATAAATATATAATTATATCCTGAAGCAGCTACGCCAATTAGAGCGAAATATTGATAAAAAAATAGAAATTTATATAATACGATCTCAAGCTTAATAAACTAGCTGTTTTAATTAAAAAGAAAATGATTAAATAAACTAACAAATTAAAAAACAAAAAAAAAAATTTTTTTTCAATATCAAAAAAGCGCTATAACGAAATAGCGCTAAAAGAGGTAAATCGAGAGCGTATACAATTTTATAACATTTTTAACCCTAGAAAAACTTTCTAAGTTTCCGCCCCAGATCCAACAGAATATAAGAAAATAATATTTTTTTTTAATATAAATTTAACTTCATTTTTATTCATGTAACGTAAAAACTTAAAACCAAATTTTAGTTTTATAAAAAAAAAAAAGGAAACGTTATTTGTCGGTTTGACATAGAAAGTGCTTGCAGAGTTAACAAGCAATCACAGTCTTTGAACTCAATACTAAATCAAAAGTATCATGTAAAGTTTTTTGTTTGGTATTTCAGTCTAGTTGGACTCCTAGCTTTCTTTTTAATAAACCTGAGGCCAAATTGTGGCATTCGCTATCGAGTAACCTCCCATCAAAAAAAAAAATGATTTGAAAGCCGTAGTGCTGATTAAAAGTAAAATGTGTTGCGTTTTGTTTCTTCACAGAGGCAGAAAATTAATAAGTCAAAGCTTGGGAAGGTCCCTTTAGATATTCTCTTTTTCTGATAAACGGGAGCATCTTTAAGGTCAACAATTCTAAAAGACCTAGAACACGAAATAAAATATTGCCCTTTATAGCTTAAATAAAAAAACTTACAACGCGAACTGAAATATTCTCTATGAGCAAACAACTTAATACTAGAACTTCCTTATCGTAAAAAAAAGACTTAGGACACGAACTAAAGTATTGTCCAGGAGCAAAAATCTCAATACACGAAATTTTTTATAACATAAATATAAAAGACTTAGGACGCAAACTCATACATATTCTATAAGCAAACAAATTAATACAAGAACTTCCAAATTAGGACATGAACTTTTGTGTTATCCATAGGTAAAAACTAAAGCTTGCTTGTACAATATTAAACGGCTTTTAAACATTATCTCTTATTTAATGCGTACTGTTGTTTATTGCTTTCGAGCAGCAATAACTTAAGGGAACGCTCATAATTACTGTGTTCATATACCAAATGCGTGGCAGATTTCCTATGTGTGCGCACATACATTACGCAGCCATGTTAAATGTCATTTCTGTCATTAGTTAAGTGTAAAACAAAAATTCAATCACCCATACTCAACGAAATTTTGTTCATGAAGTGGTTGACTGAGAGTAGTAGCAGTTAGTAGCATGAATTATTTTCCAAGATGAAAAATTATTTTGTACTCGAAGTTCTTTCTTTTTTGCTATAAAACATAAATTTATTTGGCAGCTAAAGCTATTGCTTTTAGGTGACTCATCGGAAAGAAAAATCATGCTTAACTAAACCGTTATAAAATTGCTTCTGGCCAAGCACTAGTTTTTGCTGGGATAGTCTCGAAATACAAACTTCAAGGAATTTTGATGAATTTCATTCGTTATTGAATGTGACTATTTGGCTTTTGTTTATTGTTATTATTCATTCAGAGAAGTAACACATTTTATAAACATCAGTGTTTTTGTCTCTTAGGGAATTGAAAATATAACCAAATCAAATAACTGTTTGACATGTGAGGCCAAATCACCACTTGAATCAAAAAAGTTTCATATTAAACAAAACTAAAGTTTAGATAATTTTTCTTAGATATCGACTTGGATCTAGATTTAATTTTAGACTTGTTTTCTTAAGCACTTTCTAGTGCAAAGGCGAATGTTACAACTTTAGTCCTCTTTTCAAAAAAAATAATGTTTAGCCAATGATATCAGTTTCAATCTTAGAGCTGTATTGGTCAAATGTTCGGTTTGGTTTTGATCGGCGTAGTCTTTAAATAAATCTAGTTTAACAACAAGTAAATTGAGTTAGAAATTTTAATTTTTTTTATCATAAGAATCAACTTTTACATATTTTATTTTAATAAAAAAAAATCAACGTTTTAGTTATTTTAATAAAAATTACTTGCAGTCAATAATAAAAAATTTAATCTTTTGTCTTTCAAGAGAGCTGGCTGGCTAATGAGAATTAGGGAAATGATTAGTGTTTATTAATTTCTCAAACAAAATTTTTTGATGCCTCAATTAAAATCGTTAATAAAAAAAGTTATAATTTGATACTGCTGCGCTCGTCTTCTTTTATATAAAATAAAGACTATGAATTAGTTAGTATTTTAATGTGAAAAAAGCTTAAATTTATAAGTTTGTGAATTGATCTTATTTGTAGGCTGAATATTAGCAAAAAATTTAATTGGTAGTATGAATCTTTAGAAGAAATTTTAATTAAAGAAGATTTTAAAAATATTTCCTTTTATCAATACTGTTGCAAATATTTTAAATTTAATTATAATAGTAGAAAAAAAGATATTTTGTCACCTATTACAAATAAAAAATATTTTTTTTTATAAATTTAGCTCTAATTATTGCAAAACTAGTTACACTGAATTACTTATAACAAAAATTTCATTTTTATTATTCCAACATTCAAACAAAAACTCACAATTACCAGAAATTAAACAAATAAAATTAAAAAAAAATTTATTCAAAATAGAAGAAAAAAATATACTACAAGCCCAAACAAACGTGTGTGTGTATATGTTACAGGTCCCCCTGTGGAGGTTGGCGTCACAATGTATGTGCTCAGTATCAGTTCGGTTTCGGAAGTTCTAATGGTACATATGTAACAACATGTTAAATTTTTCTTTGTTTTTTTTTTAATTTTGTATTTATTTTTAAGCCACAAACAAGTTTTCGTTTTACTGAATTCGATTTACAAATTATTTTTATTTTATAATTTATTAAAAGAAACAAAAAAAATATATATAAATATACTACCTGTTTTTAATTTATCTATTTAATTTAATTATAATTTAGTTTTTATAAAATTTTTAGTTTCAATTGTTCACTATCAAAAGAGCCAATAGTAATATACCTCAACACACATAATTAAAAACTCAAATAAACAAAAAAAAAAAACTTCGTGTAAATTAAAAAAAAAATTGATACAACACGCCTTAATTGTTGTAATTTTAGTTGAGTTTCTTAGTCAATGGCTTATTTTTAAGTTATTTTTATTTATTTTTGTTTCATTTTAAAAAAATTATAATTTGATCAAGAAAACAAAACTTTAAGACCAAGACCAGACACGGCAATTTTAGTTACGTAATTCTTGCTTTTGTAGGAAAAAGAGCAAAATAGAATGGTAAGGAAGGTAAAAACTTAAGTAATTTTCTTTTGTTCTCTCTTCTTTCAAAGAAAACAGGTAGCTTGAATGCTGAATGATTGAATCAGTAAGAATGCTAAAATTGCGTCAAAGTTGTGCCGTGTCTGGTTCTGGTCTAAGTTTTCTTCCTGTTATATAAAATCTGTACAATACATTCTCTTAAGCTTTTAAGCATTTCTTTTTCTCCAACTCTTTCTTCAAGTACATTTATAAAACTCAATAGTTGAGAAGGTTTTTATGATTTTCTGCAAATCAGTTCATAACACAGAAACTTAATTTTAAAAAGAAATAAAAAATATATTAGCAGTCATTTATTTATTTAAAAAAAAAATCAACGCTTGATATTGTTTTAATTTTAACATTATCAATACATGATCACATTTTTATTTTATTTTATTATTTGATCTACTTTTTTTAAATTAAATTGTTTGTATTACAAAATTCAAGTAAATTGGAATATTTAAAATATAATTTCTTTCATATAAAGCATTATAGTTGTTGTTATTGTTGTTTCAGCAATATGTTGATTTATAAATTAATAATTTCAATAAATCGATGTCTTAATAATATATAGAAACAGTCATACATAAAATATAAACACTCGTACCTGTAAAAATAAAATTATTCTATAACTAACTACTCTCTCGCTCTCTTTTTCTATCTGTTTGGTCTCTTCGCTCATTTTTGCTTTTTCTACTCTTCTCTCCCTCTTCATATCATAATCTATCTTTCTCTGTCTGTTTACATTTAAATATATAAGCTGTTATTTTTTAAAGTGGTATAAGTCCAACTTTAAAAAAAATGAGTTAGCAGTAATTTTACTACGTTATAGACATCTGAATAATTTTTTCTTATACCACTTTCAAAATAACAACTCATATTTCGGTTATTAATTTTAATTTTGTTTCAACTTAATTTCATTTTTCATATTTTAAGTTTGGCCTACAGTTTAGTTAATCCATTCTTGAAAATATTTCCTGATTTTGTGTACAGAATTGGAATGTAAAAATAACTTAACAACAGCTTACACAGTTACAGAATAGCATTATCTCGATACTGTAAGCGATTAAATGCTTCGCTAGATATTCCGAACATTCGCATCGCAAAAAGCTTAGGAGTCACTTGGCTATTCTGTAAATCGAATCGTTTTGAAAAAGAATAAGAACAAAATTGCTATTTGCTGTTCTGTAAAAAAAATCATTTCCATATCATTCGAATTTCAGTTCGAATTTTTATTTAAAAGTAAATTTTTTATGTTAGAAATTTAACAGACTTCTTTGCTACTATTGGAAAGTGTTTCTTGTTCGTACTAATTTTCATACTTCAAGCGAAAACTGAAAAAAATTTCTGTTTTTTTATTCATTTTTTTTATTTAATAATACATTAAGTAATTTATTACAATAATAATCCATCACCTAATATATTCTAATATATTCAGATGTCTCTCAAGCATCATGCGCGGCATGTCAGCACTGTGTGATGCTCGTGTAAAAGCGAAGAATTATTGTTTGACATACCGCGCATGACGGGTTTCAAAATTTTTGGATATTTTCACTTTCACATCATACGCTTGAGGCGCTTGAGGGTATGCTTAAATGAATTAAATAATTTATTAAAAGTTTTAATTTAGTTTTTTTTTTTTTGTGTTAAATTAATTTTTTTTTTATTGAATGGAAACTAATTTTACAAAAAATCGTTTTTAATTTATTTATTTCATTTCAATATCTCTCTGTCTCTCTTTCAATTTCTCTCGCTCTCGTTACTAATACTCTTTCACGCACACATGTGCTCACTCATTAAACAAAATACTATTTATTTTCATTGGCAATTTTCAACAACACAACCACTTAGTACTCGCAATTACTGTTTATTTTTACTCTTTACATGATTATTGCTCTCTTGTTTTCAAATATATGGCTGGCAATTGTATTTTTTTTAATTTGTGTCTATTATTACAATAATCACAACAACAACAATTTTGTTTGTGGGTGTATGTATGTGGGTGTGTCTGTGTGCGTGTGCGTGAACGTTTTCATTTATATACTATTTATCTATATTTATTGTAACTACTTTAAGCAGTCTTAAATACTTTGGCTGCTCGCATGCCCTTTAACATTTTAAATTTGTTTAACCAAATCTGTTTTAACTACAATAAAATTTTAAATTATTGGAAAGATGTTTTTTAAAGGTTACACAAGTTTACAAATAGAAGTCAACTTTTGAAGCAGAGCAACTGAAAACTGTTGCCAGAGTATTTTGGAGCTCAGATTTCAAATCTGTAGTTCATTTTCTCGAATTGGCTGTGGTATCACGGGGGCTACACTGTATTGCGAGGCGAAAGCTAAATATTTTGCGTTTTCTCTTTGGTTATGCGCTTACGCATTACAGAGCGGAGTACTACCAGACAAATGCAAAAAGTTTTTTTCACAAAAATCAAAATTTGAACATTCTTTTCAATAAAATATGGTTCGTTTTTTTAAACCCATGAGTTTAAAAGATTTAAAAAAATTCCGATTTTTAAATAATTTAATTTTTAATTAAATTTTTGAAAATTAAAAATTTCTAAATTTCTGCTAGAATATTTTTTTTTAAACTTCTGCGATATCTGTGAAACTAGTGAAGCAGCTTAAAAACGATGTAGGTACGACTTGAAGCAACTTTTATTGCCGAATTTCGGATTATTTTTATAATCAAGTGCAATAAACTGAATTAAGGAAATAACGTTATATGTAGGAAATTAAGCTTAACAGTTTTGAAATCATATCTCTAAAATACACTAGCACTCTGGTCCAAAGCCGTTTACACTTGTGTTATTGAAATTAACATTTTTACTTAATTTTCTTTTTGAGTAAAAAGAGGTGAGAAGGATTATGAGTGTCGTGGTCTTGACAAGAACAGTAATATGTGGCCAAATCGGCCATATATATAAATTAAAGTAAATTGGCCAATGACAACGCCACTCGTAATAAGTCCTATTAATTTTCGAGACAATGCAAGACTCAAAGTTTTTCAAAATTTGTTTTTAATGTTTTTTTTTTTTTCAATCATTATATTTGTTTGTTTAAAAAGACATTTGGTGTCAAAGTAGCTTATACGCTTAAAAAATATTTGTAAAAAAAAATTTTACATTGACTAAATTTTCAATTGAATCAATTAAATATTTAATTAAAATGGCAAAGAATTGGTTAAGTATTGTATTGCTTCAGAGAAAAAATTGAACAATTTGACTTTTTTTTTTATTAAAAATTTTTAATGGGCGCATTATTTTTTCAGTTTTTATTTAATTTTTATATTAACAAACTTTTCTATTGAAAATTATTTTCTTCTTTACATCAGTCATGGGCCAGCTACTAAACACTCTTGTAGAAGTTCTAGAATGCAAAATTAAAAATCATCTGCTTTGAAAATTGCATATTTATAAGCAAAAGGATATATAGATTAAAAAAATTCTATTTAAAAACAAGAAGGACACTTTTTAGTTATAATTATTTTGCTAAATATTTTATTTTTTTAATTAATTTTTATTCCACTTGGCAACTTTAATATTAAAATATATACACACACAATTGATATTTATATTTAATAAAAATCAAAACGTTTAAATTAAATTAAACATTAAATTTTATACAGCCTTTAATTGTATATAAATATTCTTTATAATTTTATAGTTATAACAAATGTAAAAAGTCCTTGCTGCTTTTAAAAGAAAAGAAATTATAAAAAAAATTTTATGCCAAATGATTATAGGGCTTTTTGCATTTTTGGTAACCCTCTTCTCTTAGATAAATTTGCTATACACACACATACACTCATACTCACATCTACTTAATAAAGTGATCAAAATTATTTTTTGTATTTTTAGTTATATTTCAACGGCCAAATTCATAAAAAAATATTTTGTTAAAAACAAAAATTATTAAAAAAATTTCTCATAATTATTTTTTAAAAACCTTTTTAAATAAAAATATTTAGTTTTATAAGTTTGTTTGTTTATTTATTTACATTTAAACGATGAAACACTTGCATCAATTTGTTGAACTAGAATAAACAAACGTTTACTTGGCAATTTATGTCGCCGATGCTTAAAAATACTTTATTTGAATCCTTGAAGGCCCACAACAACTTTGACATTTTTTAAATGACTTTCTAAAATCTTTATTTTAAATATCTTATTATAACTATAGAGGTTTTATCACCAATATCAAGCCTTGAGCCACAAGAAATTAACATTAAAACTTTTATTTAAATATTTCATTAAAAAAAAATAAAAATTAAAAATAGTCACACTAAAGTCGGTATCTTTTTAAAAAGGACTTTGAATTCATATAATTCTTATGAACAAAAGTCAGCTCTTAATAAAAGCCTATTTTTTGTGACTAGGATTATGCCCCAGAGACTCTGAAAAACAAAAAAACCCCAGACGTCAAATCGTTGCTTCCGATATCAAACTAATTTAGAAATTTTTTCCACACCACAATTATAATTAAATTTCGATTTAAGTGACCTGTTGGTTGGTGGGTAGCGCACTAACTTATCAATCTGGGGTGTCGCAGGTTCGATTCCTGACTAAACCCTGGAAGCTCATTAAAAAATGCAATAAAATGTAAACTTTATTCGTGCTTAATTACAATTTTGTGGGTGTGGATATGATATTCTCATAGAAAATTTTGAGAAATTGTTTACTTAGCATAATAAGTACTAAGAAGGAAAGCATATCTACATAGCTGTTTCATCAGACGCCACTCTGAATCTTCAGTAGATTATTCCCAAGTCTTGCTACATTTCTGCCCAAACATTTATGCCAGTCGACCAAATAATTGGAATTCAGACCGAATAAAGATTACATTTTGCTAAGTTTTGTAATTCCAAATAATTTAATAAAAACAATAAAATTAAATGTGAAAATTTGGACCCAGCTATCTTAAGTCTAAAAAAAATTTTTTTTAATATTAAAAAAAATTGCCATAAATCTAATTTAAATATTAATTTAGGTCAAATAAACTTTAGCCCCCTTATCCAAAAAAATTAAAGTAGACTTTAATGTCAACATTAAAGAAATTTTTTATATAATTTTTTAAAAAATTTTACTTTAAAGTCTACGTTAATTTTTTTTTTTTTTAATAAGACCATAAAGCTTTAAGCTAAATATTTTTAAGAGACCAACTTTAATATGACTACATTTATCAGTCACTACTTTTACAAGTAAAATTTATTTTTAAAGCTAATATTTTAGCCATCCAATAAGTTGACTGAATTTAAAAATTGGCAATCAATATAACTGGCCTTTGAAAGATGAATTGGTACCAATATTTTTGTTTTACTCTTTTCATATGCGCTTATATTTTGTAGTTTTAATTTTGAATCTATCTGTATTAATTCCAAAGACCCTTTTTATTGAAAAATCTGTTCTTATTCGTCCTATTCCTTGTAATAGGAGCCTTTTTTTATTACTAAGCATTTATAGTTATTTTGCTTAGGGACCCACGAAGCCTTCACTTTATTACGTGAACATATACCACTTTCAAGAATTATTGTGTAAGCTGTAATAATGAGAATTAAGCTAATAAAATACAATTCGAAGAATGATTACTTTTACATACATTCCGTCTACACCAACACTTACTACATACAAACATTAACATTTTTTTGTTGTTACTTATTAATATGTTTTCTGTTTATTTAATTTTTTTTTACGATAAAATCAAACATGAATGGAAACCAAATCAATATATTTAGTAAAATATATAAAAATAATTTAAACTCTTAATAACTTTTATTGTAGATTTACACCAGCGCAAGAACAAAAAAACAAAGACTCATACGGTCTCAGGCAATTCTGCTAGAGAATTTTTATTATTTTGAAAGCCTGAAAATGTAATTAAATAAAATCTATTAACGCCACAGGACGTGATTAAATAGAACAACTTTAAATATTTTAATTCTCTCTTTTTAATTTTTTAAACTTATATAATTTTACTAACAAAAGTTTTTTTTTTTTTAATATTTAATTTTTAAGAAATATTAAGAAGAAATCATATATTATCTTCATCATTCCCTTAATTATCATTTGAAAGCTTTACATAATTTTATTCATTTCATTCATAATAAATAAATAGAAAACAACACTGCTGCTAGCAAACAATTTTGTCACTTTTCTTGGAAAGTTTTTGGCCAAAGGTTGTAATGATCTCAAGTATGATACATAAAGCGACATTACATTACCTGGAATAGATTAATTTTTTTTTAATTTGTAGTAATTTGTAAGCAATAGAGTTCAGTTAGTTGTTATAACTAAAATGCATTTAAAATTCACTAAATATAGTTTTTAAAAGAAAAACTTTTTTTATTCAATAACATTTTTTAACAAACGAACTCCGGTAATCCACTTGTATCCTCTGAGGGCAACAAATTCAAACCAATTATTGCATTAAAGAAGAAAAAAGGTTGTTATAAACTTAATATGGTATTACCTACCAAAATACACTAAGAAAAGGAATCATAATTAAAAAAGTATAATGAAAGTCTTAGCAGTATTTAATAAAATCACTTTATTATCTTATTTTTGTATTACGAGCACAATTTTATGTAGATTTTTTTGATTTTTCATAGAAGTTCTTATTCCATAATTAGAGCAATCTAGTAACTTCATCACAATTTACCAAGAAATATTTAGTTATTTTTTTGAATGTCATTAAAATATTTTCCAGAGAAATTAATACGCTAAAAGTAAATGAAGTTACTAAAATAATATCTTTGAAAACTCTAGAGTAATTTATGGTGAATTCGATGCTTCAAAACAGTCATTACATTTCTTGCCCTATTTCTTTACTTTTTATATCTAAAGACTGGTAGGAGGGCTTAAAGAATTAATAAAAAAAAGGTTTGTTTTTAAATTACAGACAAAAGAGAAACATTGGAATAAGATAAGTAGTTCAGAGAGATCACATCATTGTCAAGGATAAGATCTCATTTATTTCTTTACGTCAAGACTAGTCTTAGCTAGAATGAGATCTTAAATGCATATAAGGTTTCATTAAAATTATCTATAATTGTTGGGAGTTAAAATTATGAAGAAGCATAGTCTGAGCAGTAATTGAAAAAGTTTAATTTGTTGGCTCTGAAAAGTAACTGATTAATACCTCTCTACCCTTATCCAAAAAAATTAACGTAGACTTTAAAGTCAACGTTAACAAAATTTTTCATACATTTTTTTCATAAATTTTACTTTAAAGTCTACGTCAACTTTTTTGGATAAGAGGGTTAGACTTTTAAACTAACATTAATTTATTAAAAGACTTTTGGCTTAAAAGCTTATAGTTCAGAGCTCCAAATGACGGTTGTTCTTGCTATCTAATATACAAGAAGGAAGTTTGTTTTTTTTTTTAAGATCAAGATTTTATACCAGGAAATGTGTTCCTAATTTCATCAGTCATTTATGTAAATTAAGGCAGAGAGTTTTAGTACTCTATAGGTCAACTAACTGCAGAATGTTATCGGCCAGATAAATCTGGGCCCTCTTATCAAAAAAAAAAAAATAGCAGAGACTTTAAAGAAATTTTGCATATAAATTTTTCTTAAAGTTTACTTAAGATCTCAATAAAAATTGTTTTTATTTCAATAATTTAATTTATTATTTTAATAATAAATTTCACTGAAGAAGACCTTCAAAAAAAAGTCGAAATATTGGAAAACTAAAACAAAAACAATTTTGATTTAGATCTTAAGCTTGAATAATATTTAATAATAGTTTACTTTAAAGTCTACATTAATTTTTTTTGGATAAGGGAGTTCGACTTTAACCAAAAGTGTCCTTTAAGTAAAAGCCAAATTTGTGAACTATAAGCACTTTTTTGTTGTCTATGTTTTTCTGTTAACATTTTGGTTATTGTTCATGCTATCTGCTGACTTTTTTGGTATTCAATGGAAGGCGTGCCAGAAAACAAACAAAATGATATATATTTTATGGAGAAGTTTTCAAGCTAAAGATTACTTTATCTTAAACTATAACTAAAGTTAACTATAACTATCTGACACCTTATTCCTAAGTTGTAATAATGTAACTATGAAATATTCATAGATTTACTTAAAACTAAAAAGATTTTTAAGTGTTTTTAATAATTTCGAACTTTTATGAAATGCAGTTAGGCCTTCAAATACAATAAGCAAATATTAATGGCAGTATTGCTGTGGCAAAATCACTTATCTTAGTAAGTCATTTTAGAGGACTACAACCAAAGAAGTCTTAATTATTGCATTTTTTTCATTGCCATATCGTTAAATATATCGTGTCACCATCCTTGTAGTGTGATTCACTAGTCCATTTTAAAGAAAAATGTTTACTTACAAATAGTTAACAATAAAATTAAGGAACTTGCGATTTAAAAAAATTGATAACTGTTAGTTATCCTTAAAGTCTTAAAGCTGTGTGGTTAAATAAAGGCCAGTATTTTGTAATGTGTTTATTTAGCCTCAAAATAAAAGTGAGTAACTCTTAAATAAAATAAATTTAATAAATAAGTCTTTCTGGTTGTTGTCCACGGTTTTCCTATCAGTGGTGAATTTTTAATTCTTAAATTTAGCCGAAAATTACACATTCGTGTTTAAAAATATCAGCATATCGAACCCTTAAAAGTTATTGAATCACATTACTCAATGCCAAGTAAATTGTTTTTAAAGTCGCTTAAGTGATAAAGTCCCGTCAAAATACAACATTAATTTATAAAGCCAACAATTTTTTTTTAATTGAATGAGAATGTCTTTTTAGCCACTACCTGGTTCATCAATCGTATATTAAAAAATCTTTTATTTTCATATTTTTAAACAACTTTAAATATTGCACATGTAGCTTGCGATAGAAAGCTATAGAAGTTGCTAACACTTAGAAATTATATAAAAGCAAAGGGATTTTGTTAAACAACAAAAAAGGAAAACATAACTTACGAAACAAGTATTTGTGAGAGGAATCTGTATAATTTTTATTTATATAAAATATAACTAGAGTTATGCATTTTAAAAAATCTTTTCAATAAAACTTTGTAAATATTTATTTAACAAAAACAATCATTTAATTGTAAATAATTTATGTTGTAAATAAAATAAAATAATTTAATTTATTTTTATTTTATTTTTAAACTTTGTATATACCTGCCTGTCTTAAAATTCCTTAAAGCTTTTTAATGTATAATTTTACTCTTTTCAAAAAAATTATTTAATATGAAAAATAATGCTTGCAATGGTATAAATAAAATATGCATGCTGAAACTGAAATTAATTAAAACAAAAATTAGAAGCACGTTTTTTGGTATGTTTTAAAGTTAATTTAAATTTTTCGTTTAATTAAATATTTTTATTTTCATTATTAATTAAATTTAACAGTATATATAAATAGTTTTAAAAAGTCCCTAGAAAACATTAAAACTAATACATTTATATCTGTTTTTTTTTTCTCTACCTTTTTGGCTTTTTCCCTCCTTTTAAATAATAAAAAAAATTAAACAAAAAACTCTTTATATGTTAAACAAATATTAAAATCATATTGTTTGCTGTGAAAACAAACAAACCGTAAAAAAATATCTACAACCACAACAAAAAAAATTATAAAAAAATGGTTGGTTGTTGCCTTTTTTTTTTTTTTTTTTTTAATTAAACAAACTAAAGGACTTTACATTGGATTTTTACTTTCGTCAATTTTGGACCGATCCTCGTTTAGCGTATAGAAAACGACCTGGTGTAGAAACACTGTCGGTGGGATCAGAGTTCATTAAAAACATTTGGGTACCTGACACCTTTTTCGTAAATGAAAAACAATCATATTTTCATATTGCCACAACCAGCAATGAATTCATACGTGTTCACCATTCTGGATCAATAACAAGAAGTATTAGGTAAAAAATTACAAAAAAAAATTTACAAAATTTCTAATCGTTTAAAAATTCTAAATTAATATATAAAATATATTTTTTATTTATTACAAAAAAAAATAAAATCATTTTAATTATATAAATGTTGTAATTAATTTATTAAAACAAAAATCAAAAAAAATATCATTTCGTTTAACTTTTTTTCTAACATTTAAAATTCTAACTGTGTGTGTTTTTGTTAAAAACAATTTGAGTTAAAAAAAAAATTAAATAACTAATTTTAAATGTGGTTAATTATTTTTAAAAATTTTTCATTTAAAAACTTTAAATCTTAAATAAGAATCATTTTCACTTGAAATTTGCTTTAAAAAAATGTTTCACCACGTTAATCGCTACATTTGTTTTTGTGTGTGTGTGTTTTAAAGTGAAAAAGGTTTTTCATACAAGTGAGTTCAATTGGTATTATGGTTTTTGTTGTTATTGTACAAGCAAAAATATATTATTTAAACATTTCTCAGCATCATTTCACTACACATTTCTTTTACTCTTAATTCCCTACTCTTCACTCTCATCTCTTTCTTCTGTATTACAAACAAAAAATATATAAAATTTATTTTTGCTCACTATCACCTTTCAACTTATAAAATTTAAAATCATTTTTTTAAATCAAAAACAAGGATGAACGTGTTTTGAAAACCATGTATGTAAAAAAAATTTAATTGAAGCTAAAATAAATTGCTTTAGCACATAAAAAATCAATGTTAAATTTTGTTATTTGGAGTCAAAAAGTTTAACAAAAATTAATTTTTCTAGGTGCTTCATTCCAAGTATAAAAGAATTATTTTATATGATGTTCTACCGAAAAATTTAATATATTAAAAAATTTCGCTAAATTCCTGGCTAAATTCAAACAAACAAAAAATAGAAAAAGTTGTTATTGATTTTAATAAACAAATTTCCCAACGAACATTTTACAAATGAAATAAAATGAGAATATCATGGAAGATAATGCATTAACCAAAACTACAATTATGTTGTCACCAAAATAAAGATAAATTTTTGTTTAAAAAATATTTTACAAATTTTTTAGATGCTTTGTTCAACAAATTTGGCAACAACAAACTATAAAATAAAATTTTAATTAAACAAAAATTTTTTTCTGTGGTATTGGAGATATCACTTTTGTAGAAGATAGAGAAAGAGGTTTCTGTCAGCCAAACTAAATGAATACAGTCATTTGCTTCTTTGTTTAGCAGCTCATGTTTTTGCAATTATTATGAGAGGCACCAGCCAAAGTAGCAAAAATATTGCAAAGCATTCTTTCAGGCTTAAATTAAGTACAGGCACACATTTTTTTAGACAGTTGCTAGTGAAAAACTTTAAGAAATAAAGTAATAAAAATGGGCGTGGTGGATCCTTGGATTACAGAGACTATACGCAAAGAAAAAAGATATTTGAATATGGTCACCTCAAAAAATTTTATTTATACAAAAAAAATTATTTTAAATAATTGTTTTAAGTTCATATTAACAAAAAAAATTTTTTTAATATTTATGTAAAATATGTATTTATTAAAAAAATAATAAAAAAATTAAAAAAAAAATTTTAGCCCTGACCGGGGGTTGAACCGCAACATTTGCAGTTGAAAGGTATTTTTAATATGTTTATATGGTTAGATGCAATCGTAAATCTAAGAATACTATGTTTCCATGGTTGCCTCAATCATATTTTTTCTTTGCGTGTACTTACCTGTACCAAATTTCAGACAAATTTCTTCTAAAATAAAATTTTGTATAGCGAACAAGCTAAAAAAAATTTAGATTTAAAATTTGTATAGTGAAAACAAGCAAAGCAAACTAAAAAAATTTATTTTATTTATATAAAAGAACATTAATTTAACCAGAGGCAAAATAAGTTAATATTAAAAAAAGAATTAAAATATTTTTTTTATATTTATACAAACATATTCATCCTTGTTCTGCAGCATGTTCATGACTGGTTTTTTAATTATTTTCCTTATCAAATAACTATTTACTAAATACTTACAACAAATATGAACTTTAACATTCGTAAGGAATTTTTTAAATCAAAATTACCAAAACAAACAAAAAAATTATACAGAAATAAAAAAAGTGTGTTTTACTACACCGTTAAAAGGTTTGGCTAATGGAGAAATTTCTGCAAAGAAAACAATATTAAAAAAAAGGAATTTCTCCAAACATAATTTTTCTACTACCTTAAAACAAGAATCTGTCCAAAAACAAAACTCTCTTGTTTGAAATGAAAATACTAAATAAAAAAGCGAAGCTAATGAATAACGTTTGAATGCAACTAAATACAGATAAATGGATATTTTGCAACTCTAGGCAGCTTGTAAGTTTTCTTTTTACACATTGAAAAAACACTTGTGGAAGCGTAAGTATAAAGTAACATAAGTTAAAGCTATTTCAATAATAAATACTAGACCATATAAGTATATAATTCAGAAAGTGCGTAAAGTGTATTAGCTATCTCTTTAATTATTAACCACAATTACTACTAAACTACGTTGCCTTGTATTGTATTAATTTAAAACAAAAAAATTTAATGTTTTTTTTTTAATTTTATTTTAACTCACACATTAACTTAAGATAAATTTTGCTCTTTCTATAACCGTCTGTCTCTCTAACTAACTAACTAACTATCTCTCTAATTAACTATTTACGTACATCACCTTTTTTATTTAATTTTATTTAAGAATAAAAATTTTTGTTTTGTTAATGTCATCCAATTGAACTCGCTAAATATCATCAGAAAGTGTTTAGTATGAAATTGAAATTTTCATAAACAATTTATTTTAAGCTCTTTTTAGTAACTGTTGCTCTAGTTAACACAAAGAGTCTAACTCTTTGAAGTCACATAAATTGTTAAGCAAATAATTTTGCAAGAAGCTTTGAATGTCATGTGTTTGTGTTACCCTTTTTTGTGGTATAATAAAGAACGTTTTATATTAATAATAAAGTTTGTCTTGTCTTTCTTTTCTCTTTCTCTTTTTGTCTCTCCCTCTCTCTCTCTCTCTCTCTCACAAACTACGTGTCCTGTCTCACTCTTTTTTATGATCAATTACTCATCATAATTGTAATCTGTATTATCTTAGATTGACTATTACTGCATCATGTCCAATGAATCTACAATACTTTCCCATGGATCGTCAACTGTGTCACATTGAAATTGAAAGTTGTAAGTACCTGTTTTTTTATTAATTGAAAGTGTTTTTTTTTTTAATAAGTTTATATAAAAATTATAAACAATAACGAATATATAAAAAAACATTACACTCTAAACGAAATTAAGTTGTAAGAAAGCAAAAAAAAAAAAAAGAAAAAACAGTTAAAAGAATTAAATGAACTCATTCAGAATATATTTAAATTTCTTATTTAATAGACATAGAAGGAAGTCCTTATAAGTATTACAAAATTGAATAACAAGAGCAAGAATAAGAGTACAGCGCAACGTATGAGTAAAAATTTTAACAAAAGCATATTAATCATACGTAGCAGTGGTCTCTTTGTTGAATTTGTAGTTAAAATTCCATGCCACCAAAACAAGAATGATAGAAAGACAAGATTATGCCATGCGCATGATTCCCCGTTAGATGACGTAGATTGTGCACTGTTTGAAGAAAAAAAAATAATACATTTCTCTTTCTCTCTTTCTGTCTCTCTTATTTAAATGTCAATTATTAAGATTACATCGCGTGACGACCTTTGTGCTACAAGTGCAGAAAATTTATATTTTATGTGCATGATGACGTAATTTTGTATTCCTATCATTCCTGAAAACTAGTTTGTCGCATTGTTTTTAATTATGACTTTGACAACCCTAAAAAGACAGCATGGATTTTTTTCTTTCCTAGTTAAAAAGAAATATATTGCTCTTCTCTTGTCTGCTTGAAAAAAAAATATATTGAACGTTGTAGCAAAATTATATTAATATTTACCTAAATTAGGAATAAAAATTCCCTTTGATAACTTAAGAAAATGCATATTAATCATACGTAGTGTTGAAATTCCACAGCAGCAAAATAAAACATAGCGACAACGTTGCCACATTTTTTTTTAATTAAAAACAATTAATTATATATAAGGTGTTACTTTTCAAAGCGGTAAAAGTCCACTTTAAAAAATAGTTAGTAGTAATTTTGGTAATATGTTGCCTATATCGTGCTAAAATTAGCGCTAGTACATTTTTTTAAAGTGGACTTATACTTCTTTCACAACTTACAGCTCATATATTTCAACAAACAAAAAAATTATTAAACTTTGTGGCAGAATTAAATATTTACCCCAATTATGAATAAAAATTCCCTGAGAATTTTTTTTACAAATTATAAATAAAAACTTTACTAAAATTTTTTCACTTCTCCATATCCAGTAGTAACCCAAATTATGAATAAAAATTTTGCTGGGATTTTTGCGCTTCTCTTCTCTCTCAATTGATAACTTAAGCAAATCCATGTTAATCAGATTTTTTCCGTTCCTCATGTTTTACATAAAAATTTCTTACTTTTTCTATCCTAGAAAATTCTATTATTTTGAAGATTTTTTTCTAAATCAAATCTTTTCTTGGGAAAAAATTCTCAGATAATTCATAATTTATCAGATTAAATATTTCTTTTATTAAAATATGCATCTAAAATGCTGTCAAGGCGATTAAACAATAAAGAAAATTTTGCTTTTTTTTCAAAATAAAGTACAAATCTCTGCAAAGTAATAAAAAGAACCTGCAAATAAGTAATTGTTTTGGAATATAAAATATTCAATTTAGCTAAAATACTTTACTAATATTAAGTTTAATAATATTGTAACAAATCTGTATTCAAAATCTAAGGACTTCATTCTATTATTAAACTACAATCTAAAATTTCTCAAAAAATGTCGCGCTGTTTGTTCGTTAAATACGTTTTGCCACACATTCGTAGCTAAATCAAACCAAAAAAACTTTTAACCATTTAAATAAAATAGCTAAAACAAAAACTTAACTCTGTTTATAAAACTAAATATTTTACCAATTTAATATCCCCACCTACAACAACAACAAAAATTATAAGAAAATTAACTAACCAAAAATTAGTTTATTTTCTTAAACTGGCACTAAATAAAAATAAATTAAAAAAAATATCCAAGACTTACCAAACCCGTTAAAAAACAATAAAAGCTTAAAGCAAGAAATAGTGAACAGCCACTATTAATCATTAATTTGTTTTTAAAATAAAATTTTAGCAAATAAAAATAATATCAGGTTATAAAATATTGTATTTCTTTATATGATTTATTTTTTTTTTTAATATAATTTTAAATTGTTTTTATATTTTTTTTTTGTTGTCATTTTTTGCCGTATAACTTTGTTAATTTTTACAAAATAGCCGAAAATGTTTCCAGAATTTGATAGAAATTAAAGTTCAATTTCAAGTTGTATAAAATTAAATTCCTATTTCGTTCAAACAAAATATATATGAAACTACAAGATTTTAATTTTGAAACAATTTTTTTGCAGATTATTTAATTTTAAAAGATCTACTAATATATTAGTTGTTATTTTTAAAAGTGGTATAAGTCCACTTTAAAAAAAAAATAGTTGTAAGCTGAAATTTTGTTAAGTATTTTTCTAAAGTGGACTTAAACCGCTTAAATTTTGTTTTTATTTCATGTTTTATTAAAAGTTTATAAATTTATACTTAATGGTGTATTTGCTTTGCTATTGCAATTTTTTTTTTAATATAAAAATTTTTAACTTAATCATAGTCACAAAAAAGTATGCTTTTATTACGAGTAAGAGCTAATTTTTGTTAATAATAATTCCATGAACTTAAAATCGTTTTTAGCAAAATATCGACTTTAGTGCGACTATGATTATGGGACATTATCTTACAAAAATATACTTTGAAAAAGTCTGCTTCATATTTTTGTGGAATATTTTAATCTGCTAAACTCTTTTATTAATGAAACATTTTTGACTACTAATTAAAAAAGTACAAAAATACTTAAAATATTGAGAGTTTGAAGATTAAAATGTTCTACAAAAAAAATATTCTTTGTAAAAATCCTGGTATTAGCAATGAAAATTTGACTTTTCTATCAGAAATAAGTGAAAACTTAAAATCAGTTTAAGTGTTAATTTGTACTTAACTATTTAAAAATGGCTTAAAAATTTTCTGCAGAAACTAGATTTTAGGAAAGAAATGTTTTGGTAAAAAAACCCGTTTTCATCTAGAACGAAAATTCAAACAGAATTACTTCGTGCTATAAATTTAAAAAAAGGTAAAGTATTTTTGAACTAAAGAATTATAACCTTGAAATATTTAAGAACCAGAGTTTACCATATATAATCTTCAGCTTAAAATATAGATTACCAATTTTCATAAATGTTTTCTAACTTGCTGTTATTTTTTTAGAGCTCTTAATTATATGAAATACTGAATTTATTTGTTAGTTTTATTTGACCTTTTTCTTATAATTATATCCCGAAGAAGCTACACAAATAAAAATAAATTTTTTTGAAAATAAGTCCTCAAGCTTAATAAAATGGTCATATTATATGAAATACTGAAATGAAAATTAAGAAAACTATTGTTAATTTAAAATTTAACCAGCATTAGCAAAGTAAAACACCAGAAAAAATGTATTCTAAAAATTATAACTTTAATGCGTTAGAAACAATAAACTTAAACATTTGAAACCAACTTTTTTAATCATATTTTTTTAAATGACACTAATAATTAATTCTCTTAATTGAAAATTAAAAACTTATTGAACACTAAGAAAAAAAAAACATTTTCGGTTTAGATAAAATTGGTTGGTTTTCGGTCGCCTTCTCTTATACAGCAACCGCAGAAGGTTGATTCTTAACAATCAAGTGTATTTTACAATTATTTACAAAAACAAAATACAAAACCGCAAATTATAAAACCAAAATAGAATCAAATTTTATATTATATAGAAAAAGATTCACTTGAAAAATTATTAATATTTAAATCATAACAACAAAATTAAATTCATACAAATTTGTAAAAATCGAAATTTAAAAAAAAAAAAAAAAAAAAAAGTTACAAAATTCATTTTTGGTTTTTAATTTGATTAAAGCATTTTTCATTAAAACATTTTATGGCCTCTCAAAGTACTCTATTTCTCTACTTCAATTAAATTTTTTGTTTTATTTTCCTTAAACAAACTTTTTGTTTTAGTTGAAATGTTATGCATTTGTGCTCTTTTGCATAGAAACCAGTGGCAATTGTATATTTTTCTTTTTTATTCTTTTTGAAAAAATTGCAATAACTGGTACCAACCAACAACAAAACATTAACTTTAATTTTTTTAAGTCTTACTGTATATCAAGTCATACCTAAAGTAAACTTAAAAATTAAACCCAGCACTACCACTCACCACCAACACACTCGTATGTCATTTAGCTTGAATAGATTTTCATTTTTTTTTATCATTAAAAAAAAAACAAGATTTTATGAAAAGAAAACACATTTTTTCATAACGCATTTGCATAATTTAGTTAATTGTTTGTTTGTTATATTTAATTTATAATTTTTTTTTGTGTTTGTTTAAAATAAAAAATTTTTAAACAAAATTTTTATACTTAAAATAAATTCAACTGGAATTATTTAATTTTTATTTCTTTTCACTAATAATTTTCTTTCATATTTGCATCTTTTTCTTTTAACTTATTTAATTTTTAATCTCTCATGATTGCAAAAAAAAAATAAAATATAAAACAAAATCAAGCTTACGAAATTAATTATTTCATTGGGATTAAATGTCATTTTTATTATACATATTGTTATATATTCTTTTGAAAAAATATATAAATAAAAAATATATATTTCTTTTGTATGTGTGTATGTTAACGTATCGTATGTAATCAAAACAAATCACTTCAATCAAATCATCAATCAAATCAAACAATCGATCAAACAATCAATCAATCAATCACCCAAAATGACAAATCAAATCAAATCCAAACAATGTTACAAATTTTATCAAATTCCAAATGAATCAAATGAAACAAAAACCGAATTGACAATATCTAAACAAAATCAAATGAATCGAAATGTTATCAAAAAAAAAAAAAAAAAACAAACAAACAAAACAAATGATACTGAAAACCAAAACTAAAACTCATTAAACATTTGAATTATTAAGTCGGTTACACGATGAGAGATATCCGTTACTTCTGGAGAGATGGACTGAGTAGTGTTGGCATGAGCAGTGAGGTCGAACTACCGCAGTTCCGCGTACTGGGACTCAGGCAGAGGGCGACCGAAATAAACCTAACCACAGGTACCCTCCATTGAAAACAATTTCCAAACAAAGTTTTTCTTTTTTTATATAAAAATAAAATCATTTTTAGTTTAATTTCTTTTTTTTCAATTCTTTCTTTTAAAATCTTTTTTGTGTATATTTTTCTCTGAATTTATATTTTCATCTTTCTTGTATTAACATTTTTCTTTAAAAAGAAAAAACACTTTGTTTTTTTAATTTTTTTTCTTTTTTTTTGTGTTTCTTTTACTGTAAAATTCCATAACAAAATTTCATTTAACACCAACTAACACACATTGAATAAATATTTTAAGAAATATAATAAAATAAACTACAAACAATCAATCAATTTTATATCTAATTCAATATTTTGTGAAATGAGGTATAAAGACAAAAAGCTTCCATCACATTACAATTCGAGTAAAAATAATTGAACTGATTTTTCAAGCCAAAGTATTCCAAAAGCTATTCTTTTCAAACAAATTTACTATAAAGAGCAGCTTATGGACAACTAAGAGCAAAAAAAAAAAACAAATTGAATTTTTATTTACAAAAACTCATTTTTTAATTTTAAATAAATTTTGAAAAATTGTATAAAGAATTTGCTTAACGTTTACTTTAAAGTCTACTACAATTTTTTCTGATAAGAAGATAAATTTAGCTGCTTTTAATTCCTTCCGTTGTATTTCGCCGCCAACTTGGTAATCTGTATTTCAGGACATATTTAATATTCTTAAGCTACGGTCACATTAAACAAATATTTGTCAATTACACACACGCTTTATATTTTGAATAAATATTCTCTTAGATTAGTTAATTTTTTTATTAAGAATTAAGATACTTGCATTATTTTAATTAATTTTATGTAATACAAGTCATGTTAGGCTGTAAAAATATTTGCCAAAAAGCAGCAGTTACCCTTATTTCGATAAATACTTGTGTAATGTGACCGTAGCTTTATATCTTTGCACTTTAAACCAAAAAGTAGTGCTTGAACCACTTTCCTCTTTAACTTGAATCTCTCTTAGAGGTTTTCTGGTAGGTTGTTTTCATAGTAGTTCATGGCATTGTTCGTAGGTGGCAGCACACACGGCCAGCTAATACAAACCCAGAGCCACGCACGTCTATTTGCCCAAAATTTTTTTTCATTTGAAAGCCCATTAGATTTAAACTTAATTGAATTTAAATGCCTGTCCTGCCGTCATCTTAGCGCAATGTTGGGGTTGGAACTGCAGCTGTTGTCACTCAAATTGATTTTTTTAGTTCATCCACATTTAACGGTTCCGTTTTGTACACTTTCTGTTTAGAATAATCTTACACGAAAAAGTCAGGTCTTAGACCTGGGGGCCGATGGAGTTGAGTTAAGTTTCTTGAAATAACCTGCCGTGCTATGTGTGCAGTTGAAACGCACCACTTTAATGTAAATGGATTTATTTTTTGTTCCGAATAAAAAAATTATTTTACCTTGCTCAAGTAAATTCCTTCTCATATTGTGTTTCTGGGTTGGAATTTTCTTTATTTACGTTGCCGTTCAGATCTTAATGGGCCTCATTTTATACGAAAAGCAAGTTATCGTTACTTTCCACCTTTTCAAGCAGCTTCTGGAAAAATTCCAAGCGAATGAGCAAGTCTGTTGCATTAAGTCTATTAAATTTTATAAGGAAATAATAACAGATAATCTACTTGTTGAAGCACTGGGGTTGCTTTAACAGCCATAGTTTTCAATTATAACGCCTTCTCATGCTCTGCAAAATTATTCACTAGATCCATAATGGTTCATCTACTGGGAGGATTCCCGGCTTTAATCTTTTTGAATCAAGACGTGATAGCGGTGAACAATCTAGTTTCTAGTTTCATTGCCCCAGTTTTCCATTTTTATTAATGGCCTGTTCAGCGATGTTACAAGAATACCAAAGCTAGCGAAAGCAAATCACATTTATATTGAAAACAAAAACAAATTTTCGCACATTGTTTTTGCTTTTAACACATATGTGCTTTGCTTTCTTTCGCTTAGGTTTTCTTGTGACAGTGCTGAACAGGCTATAAATCTAAATTAATCTACAAAAACAAAAAATAAATTCAGATAGAAAAAAGCTTGTCTAGAAATTTTGCAAGAAAAGCACTCCAAAACTTGGTTTTTTTTCATAAAGATTTTCTAGACGAATTTATTGCTTGTGTTATTTAATAAATTTAGTTTGTTTTTTTTTTACTGTAAATAAATTTTCATTAATTTCCAAAAAGAAAATAAAAACTCGAAACGTTTATTAAAGTGATTGTGATTAAAGCTTAACTTGTCTTTAACAATTGTCGTTTTATATGTTTTGTAAATACTAAAAACTTATAATTTTTAAATATTATTTACTCAAGCACCTTATTTTATATATTTTCATTTGGTTTACGTTTTCTCTATAATTTAAATTAATTTAATTTATTTTCTGTTTTTTTTTATTTACATATAACAAAAAATTGTAGCAAAGATTTAAAGAAGTATTCAGAAATAAATATTAAATTAAAAACAAAATAAAAAATAAATAAAATGAGAATAAATCTCGTTAATTTCTAAGACTTTGTATGCAAGAATACTTGAACCTCTTAAAATAGTGCCAACATTTTTTTTCAACCTTTTTCTGCAACCTTTGATTGAAAGTTTAAATGAAAAAGTGTATGAAATGTAGATAAAAAAACCATCTAAGTCTTTTTTCAACTTTTTTTGCTTGGGTAGGCTGAAGAATTTTCTAAAACCAACCCCCCTCCACACCACATTTTTTCAATGCAACAACTTTTTGTGTTCTCTTTTTTCAATTTGATTAACAACACTTGAATATAAAAAAAATTATAAACCAACAAAAAAATATATACAAAAAAAAAAAAAAAAATACAAAAATATGTGTTTGTAAAAAATAATTAAAAAATGCTCTGGAGGGTTTCGTTTTTAATGCATTTAGAAAAAACTACGTAGTTAGCATTTTTTTCTTTTATTAACAGTATAAATATTTCAAGGGTATTCACTGAAACATTTATTTATTAAAGAGAAGTTAATTAAAAAATTTTAAATACCAAAACAGGGTTAATGCCATGAAAACAAATGTCATGTTAGGACCTAAATTGTCGACCGAAATTAATATTTAGTGAATTGAGGAAATTTAGTTTTTTTCTATGAACATTTTTTTTTAAATTTCGATAAAAGTTGCTTGAGTTGAACTATTATTGTCAGAGTGGCATCGGCTCATTGCTGGCTTCTTCATCATGAGATCTTTTAAAAATTCAGTCCATCATTGTAAAATGCTTTAGCAAAAGTATAAAGCTCACCAAAGATTTTTATATCTAAGTTCTTAAACAATTTTAGCCACAATTAATACCAATTTTAGTGTTGATCCATTGGCAGACGCTTTGGTCTTATACCCTTTTAAAATTACAATATATATATATACACCAGCAGTGACCCGATTCATTATTAAATTTTAAAGAAAAATGTTTTTAGTCTTTATTTGTGCTTAATTCCAGAATTTATTGTTTCCTCATGATATTTTCATAAATAAAGATTGTTTTGTTAAACTTTTGAATTCCAAATAAAATTATTAACCAAAAAAATGTTTTGGTTCAAGATAGTTAACCCTAAAATTAAACTTGTTATTCAGTAAGTTAAATAAAAGTCAGAATTTTGTGAGCTATTTAAAAGTGAATGACTTTTAAATAAAAAGAATATAATAAAAAAAGCCATATTTGGTTGTTGTACATGGTTTTTGCAGCTTTTTTTTGGTTGTTGTCTATGGTATGAATACCAGTGGTGAATTTTTAATTCCTAAAGTTAACCAAGAATTACTGAATCACACAGTAGTTAGTGAAAACAGAAAAATATGGAGTTAAAAATAACCCTGCAGCTTAGTTTGTAAGGTTCTACTCGTAATGTAATACCGCCACGATTAGTAAAGAACAATGACTAATAAAAACAAACTGAGAACTCTTACAAGTCTCATAAATGCTGTGGGATTCACTTTGCTTTTTGTAAAACCAAATATAAAGTTATTATTAACCCTGAAGAAAGGATCTAAGTCTCTTAAAAGGATATCTATTCCTGCTGTTTTAAGCCAGCCAGGCATTTTTTCATTTTCATTTCATTATTCACAAGCCTTTTAGATAAAAGAATTCATACTAGAGCAACCAAGTTTAAAAAAGTTTATAGAAAACTGAAGGAAACTTCAAGCTTAATGGTAAAAAAAAAATTAAATAAAAAAGCTTAAAAGAAAAGTTTAACAAATTTCTAAGTATTTATTACAAAACTTAAATAACTGTATTCAGCGAATACCCTTACTAATAATGTGCATAAAACTATAAATAAAATCAAATAGAAAATTCAAAAAAATTAAAAAAAACAGTTAACACAAGAGCACCTGAAACTGTTTTTTATATGCTCCAAAAATAAACAAACCAAAAAAAAAAAAAAAAGAAATTATTAATCCAACACAGGCGTGGATTCAGCATTGAAAAAAGAGGAAAATTTCCCCTAATAAAATGCTGTAAATGTTTATTTTGTAAACATTTGAGTAGATAATTTATTAATACTAAACAATTATTCCCCCAAACTGGATACGCGCCTGCTTAAACAAACGCAATAGCTACAACTGCATTTACAAAAACAAAAAGTCATATAAAAATGGTTATAAAGAGAAAAAACTTAAAATAAATTTAAGCATTCGTAAATAATTTAAACTAAATTATTAATTAAATTTTAAATTAAAAGAAAAAAAACGTACTGCCACCGTTACTACTGCCCATATGAACAAACAGTAGCTTAAATAATCAAACAAATATATTTTATCAGTCACTCAAATTTTTAGAGAGTTTTATTTAAAACAATACTTTAAAATTTTTTCATTTCGTTTTTGTAATCAATGAAAAGCAATGTATAGTTAACAATAACCATTAAACAATAAATATATTTATTTATATATATTTTCTTTGAATTTTTAATTTATTTTCATTTTAAAACAAAATTCTGAATGAGACTATTAATCAACAAAAAAAAAATTAAAATAAATAAATAAAAATAAAGAGTTTGTTTTGAAATAAATGCTTTTTAAATGTTTAGTCTTAAATAATAGTCTCATGTTAACATTGTTTTTTTTTAATATTTATAAATACAATATACAAAATATACAACAAATATTTCTTTTTCTTTGTTTATATGAATATTTTCTCTTACAAAAATAAAACAAAATAATTCTTTTCAAACTCCAAACAAATACTTTTTAAACCATAAAAATAAAATCAAATGACAAACAAACATTTTATTGCAACTTACAAACCGAAATTACCTTTTTAATGCAACTCCAACTTTTTTTAATAAAACAAAAATAAATAAAAACTGTACATACCAACTCTTTTTGAAAACAAACTAAAAACCAAAATTAAAAAAATTAAAATTCTATAAAACAAAATAAATAAAACCCCCAAAAGTCGGCTATACGATGCGTGATATACGTTATAAGTGGAATGAAGGACCAAACTCGGTTGGTGTCTCGAATGAGGTTTCGCTACCACAATTTAAGGTCTTGGGCCATCGTCAGAGAGCTATGGAAATCAGTCTTACCACAGGTACCTGTAGACGGTTACCGAATTTAATAAATTTTTATTTTTAAACTTGTTTTATTTTTGTTTTCTCCTTAACCCACCCTCACCCTTTTCAGTTATTTTTTATTTTTCTTTCTCTTTTAATGAATTTATTAAATGTCTCATTTTTTTTAAACAATCAACCAAACAATTAATAATATTTTTTGTTTTGTTTTAAATTTATTTGAGGTTTGTTTACTAAAACAAACTCAAATATTAAACGAACAAAAAAAGCAATCAAAAAGTTGCAACAAAAAGAAAATTAAAATAAATAAATAAAATTGTAAAATTTTTTTCTTTTATATTTAGAAACAGAAAACAAAGTCATAAAAATTCATAACAAAAAAAAAGAAAAATTTTTAATTATTTAAATGCAATTTCACAAAAATAATTTTATTAAAAACTTTAGTATTGCAGTTTCATGGTCAGAAATAGGTATAAACTGACTAAGCTATCTATAACCCAGTCAAACAAATTGTATAGAAATTTAGTATAAAAAATTCTTTTTATAAAATTTATATTTTTCACATAAAGGGCCTGTTTAGCTAAATGCGAAAAATTCTTCTTTGGCATAATTGTATTGAAAACAAAAACAATTGACGAAAATTTGTTTTTGTTTTCAATACAATTAGGCAAACGAAACTTTCGTTTGCATTTAGCTGAACAGACCTTAAGTTCTTTTGAAACAGATTTTTTTTTGTGGCTTGAAGATGATTCGAAACTGTTATTGAATCTATAAAAAATTTTTTTTTAATTAAAAAAAGATTTCAAACGTAGAAAAATTTTATTCTTAAACAACCAGATGTCAGAGACTGCCTTCATATGATGTTTCTGTAATAATAGCGATCAGCTGGTCTAAATAGAAATTTCCAAATTTAGTCATTTTCATCGTTTGTGTTACAGAAACAATCAGAAAACTTTTTCAAAGAAATTTTTGCTGTGGCTTGACGTTTAAGCAAAAGATTGTCAAGGAATTTTTATATTTTCAAAATCATAAAAAGATTTCAAACCAAGAAAAAGTTTTCTTGTAAGCGAAAAGACGGCTAAACAATTTTTTGTTTTTTTTTTGGTAAAGCTCAACTTATTTTAATGAAATGTTACTGCAACCCAGCAAAACTAAAAAATTTTATATGAAAAAACACTATAAAAAATCTATTGTTTTCTAGAACAAATATTTATATGCTATATACCGAATTCGATAAAATATCGTTATACTTGTTTTTTCAATACGAATGTTCGTAATAAAAGTTACTGAAACGCACTACAGATCTGCATTTTTACATATGAATAAAAAAATAACAAAATCCGATGAAAATCTTAAAGCTAATCTATTTTGGCCGCAGTGACCAGGTGACTTGTTCCCGCTCCTCATTCTAATTCTAAAGATTGTATTATAGTGTAAAACCTTTTTAAGCAAATAGACGTCAAAGCAAAATTTTCGGTAAAACTCAACTGCCGTTAATGTGAAGTTGCTGAAGCCAGCTGATCAAATTGTTTACAGGTTTTATATGAAAATTATTCCAAAAAAAATTTAGTTTTGAGTTTATTTCGCTGTTTATAAGAAACGAACAGTTACAATCGTTTTAAAAAATTTTTTTAAAAAATATTTTACAAATTTACCCCTTATCCAAAAAAATTAACGCAGACTTTAAAGTCAACGTTATCGAAATTTTTCATATAATTTTTTCATAAATTTTATTTTGAAGTCTACATCAACTTTTTTTGGATAAGAGCATTAGTGGTTTCTATACAAATATTGCTCGATTTCTGTAAAACATAAAATTAGTTTATATCTTCCCTTACACTGGACAACAGCAAAAGCACGTTTTAAAATTGACTCTAAAATGAAATCAAATCAAATTAAAATAAAAATTTTAGGCTTTAACTTTAAACTCATGATATAGAAAAACGCTTTATTAATATTTGCTTAATATTATTATAATTCTTTAAGAGTTCGCTTAAGCAGAGTTCGATTGCAAAGTGAAATTAAAGTGAATTATTCTAAAGTTTTTATGCTTTAACTTTCCAAAAAAAAATTTTTGTTGTCAATAAAGACATTGGATGTAATAATTCACGTTTAAGTTTCCTGAACAATACTGGCGATATGGAGAATAAGTCGTAGGGAAAGAAAACGACTTAAAAAATTTCATTAAAAAAAATTATATATTTTTTGTGTAAGAACATTTTAAAAAATATTTGTAGAATTTTCTTGCTATCAAGGCAGTGATTTGGCATCTTTTTAATAAAAAAAATTAGTTCAAATTAAGTTACCAAAGTTTACTTGCGCACCAGCAAGAAAAACATTATGTTACGAACAAGGCTTTTAAAATTATGGCAAATCATTTGTGATTTCTGTTTGCATTATATGGCGAATAAGGTTTTTTCTTTGAAAGTTTCTAAATATAAAAGAAAATTGTATGTAAAATTAATAATTTAAATTAAATAGAATAAAATAAGGCATGGAAACGCTAGCATTTTAAACATTTTTGTTGTTTATAATTTCATTTTTAATTTTCTTTTCTTTTTTTTTTTTTCTTTTTTAATATAGACTATATAGTTTCACCATAAGTTGTTTTAATTTAGTTTTTTTTTTTTTAATTATTTTATAATTAATTTTTTTTAACTCAATTCTAAATCAGCTTTCATGGTTTCATAACAAGAATTATAAAAAAAAAAAAATAAACAACAACCCAAAGAAAAAAATGACACCAATCGATTTAGTTTTAGAAACATTTAACAAAATTTGAATAAAAATTTAACAACCAGTAGCTTAATGCCAGTAGTTAACAACATTAATCCGATGTTAAGGAATACATCGTATCATGCATAAATTTATTTTATTTCTATATAAAACTCGCTGTATTTATTTTTAATTTCTCACTCTTTCTCACATTCACTTTCTTGCTCTGCCTTAAAAAATGTTATTTTTAGCAAAATCATAAAACAAAACAAAAATTAATTTAAAAAAAAATCTACTTTTAACATTTAGAGTCCCAAATTTGATGATAGTCGAATCTAGGTATACCCTCCACCCCCTTCAAAGAAATTAAGATACACTAAGCAACAAAAAATTTATGACCAAAGCACAAAATTTTAACAAAAACACTATGAAAAGATTGAATATCAAGAAAAATTTTGACGAAGCAAAACAAGATAATGATAATTGGTATGAGTATTAAAAAATAAAAAAAAACAAATTGGTTGAAATAAAAAAGTTTAAATAATATTTATTTTAAAAATGAAAATTTTGAAAATTACAAAAATACACTGAAATACAAGCAAGGTTGTTTGCCAAAAGGCTAAGAGAACTTTTAAAAATCTAAAGTAACAAGCATATTGATGGCTTTTTGCTGTAAACGAAACGAAAATTTGGAATTTTTAATTTCAATTCGCTGTAATTTACACCATAAAGTCTAGGAAGTATTTACAAGAAATTAATTTCATTTATTTGCTTAAAGAATTTTAAACCTTTAAAAGAAATTTGAGCTCAATCTTAAATAAATAATTTTTTTCGTTGCTTTCAATACGAGTTGAATACGAAAAATTACTTATCAAGAAATTATTAATCAAATAAAAAAAATTGATTAATAAACTTTAAACAGAACCCTTTTATTTTCCTTTAATGGTAAACAACCTGGCTTACATAATTCTAATTATTCTTACTTGACACAACACCAAACAATTAAAGAAATAAAAACAAAATGAAAATAATTGGTTTACGTTTATTGATTAATGTGCTGTTTTCATTACACAAGCGCTCAACTCGTCTGGAAATTTTATATGAAAAGTACTCAAAATATTAAGTGTTTTTCATAAAAGTTTTTTAGATGAGTTGATCGTTTGTTTTATAAAAACAGCACATAAGACATTAAATTGGCTTTTTTTGGGGAAAAGAAAAAGTTATGTTTCTCAGCAGATGGCAACATATTAAATCCTCACATTTTGCAAGTTCTATTAAGTCAAATTTATTTTTTAAGTGACCCAAAAGTTAGCAAAAAAAATTAGATTTTGTTAGAGAAGAGTTTTTTAAAGTAATTAAATACACACGCACACACCATAAAGTTGAGTAAACCTTTAAAACTTTTAAATTTTGCAACATGCAAATTCTTAAATTACTTATGCTGCAGACTACACCTTTTTTTTTTTTTTGGTGAAAAGCCTGGCAGATCTTTCACGTTGGTATAGCACAAAATGCTAAACTTAAAAACTAACAAACAAATTTTTGAAATTGATGTATAGTTAAATATCAAAAATATCTGCTAGAGCACGACATCTGACCACTTTGACTAAAACAAACAGAGTTAAAGATCTGCAGCGGTAGGCCACAGGTACATTCTTAGCAGAGATTTACCTCAAAAACTGTGTTTATTAAAACAAGAAATTCAATTTCAGTAAAAATTTCCTAGATGGGCACACTGTGGGCTTTATAAAATTTTAAGAACTTTAAAGACTCTGCAAATTCTCTTCTTTAAGTTACAAAGAAAGCAAGATGATAATTTCTGTTTTTTTTCTTTTTCAAGCAAAAAATTGTGTTTGTTTCAATTCTAAAGCTTTGGATACACACATCAAATTTTAACATAAATCTAAGCATTAGAGTGCATCAAACTAGTTTTGATTGTCTTCAAATTCACCTTCATTATTTACAAACATGTGACTTCCATTAAATAAAAACACTTACACAAAAGCATAGCTTGATGTTGAAATTTGATGTGTGTATCAACCACTTAACTAATCAGTTGTGCTCATAAGAAAAAGTCCTTTTAAAGAACGGTTTGTGTTAATTGATTGATTCCTAGCAACAATTTTATAAATGATACAGAATCACTTACAACAGCTTATTAACCCTGGGGTGCTAAAGTTATTTTAAAAAAAGTTTTTTATTTGCTTTTTTTGTTTACTTAAAAACTATTGTTACTGGCAATACATGCAAGGTTAATAAGAGCCACCTAGAAGCTAGAATTTTATTTTATACATTCTATAATACATTAAACTGATCTTATTTTTTAGTCGGTATATATATCTTGAGCGTTCCCTTAAGCAATAAATTATAAATTCTCCATTTAAAAAATGTTATAAAAAACTATTAATTATCACCCCTTATTTCGTAATCTATTTCAAGCACTGAATCTGAAATCGTGGCCAGTTTTGGCATTTTGAGTATTTTGTGAGAATTTACAAATTTTTTAACGTTTTTTATAATGCTTTATAAATGTGCTAATGTAAGTGATTGAACTTACAAAATTGTTGCCTGGAAGCAAAATTTTTGGCTGAATGTTCTTGTTTTATTAACGTTTTAATGCTCTTATACAAAATAAATGTATAAAAAATTGTAAGAAATATTTTGATGACCTTGACTTTAAAGTCCACTCTAAAGTTACAGTTTAAATTTTAACTGAAAAGAGAGTAGTTTTCTGAGCATTTTTTTAAAACTCTTTTCTCTTTTTCAATTTTATTTATTTTCTTTAGCATAAATTTTACAAACAAATCGCTTCTATAAGCCACTTTCAAACTGTTTTAAATCCTACTGATAATAAATGCATCTTCCAGTTGTTTAAAAAAAAGATTCATCACAATCATTTAGTAGCAGGCAACTTTTACTCTAGTTCAATTGATATCCTACCATTTCCAAAAAAGAAAAAAAAATTGAGAAAAAAATCATTTTCCCTAATCAGTTTTATATGTACATACATGAATAATTTATGGCAAAAATAATCGTATATTTTGCTTTTTTTATATTTTGCCATTTTTAATTGACATGTAGTTGCCAACTATTTTGACAGAAGTAGTGCATGAGTTTCTTTTTTTCCTCTTCTTTTTTTTTTTCATACATAAATAAATCGCCTAAAGCTGCCCGCAAGTTCTGAGAATATTCATTTTAGCGATGTTTGTTATAAATGATAAACCTTATAGTAGCTTGGTTGACATATCATTACAATTCTATATCATGTACGTACTTATTTTTAACAAAAAAAGAAAAAAAAAATTATACTCGTATCATCAGCATTTAACAAAATCGCTTTAACTATCCTTCAGAGTTCTACCATGTTATGCCCCCCAACCCCCACATTCAATTATCCATTCATAGTCTTTATCATTAATATAAATGTGTGTGTATGAGTGTGTGTGTGTATATATAGAAATATATAAAGTACATTGTTGAAAAACGTAGTTCTGATAAGACGTAGCCCTGACGTACTCCTGATATAATGTAATTCTATATACATACATAACTGTGTATATGTATGTGTGTATAAAATTACTACGCGCTTTGAATGATGACCTTATTTTGTTCCATACCTACCATCTATCTACTTGTGAAAATAACCAAACCAATACAATAACAAAAAAAAAAAAAAAAAAAAAGGAAATTCAACATCAAGCAAGCAACAACCGTAAGAAATCAATTGTAGTTGAGCTCCTTGGAACTTTACTTTTAATTGTAAATCTTAAAGCCCAGCTAACAAAGGAATACAACGTGAGCTCTTAGCTCCCTTCTCTCTCGTTCTCTCTTTTTTTTTTTTACTATGTCTCTTTATACCTCCTTTTCTTAAATACAACAACACTGACTACAAAAAACACCAACAGCCACAATCTAGAACAAAAAAATAAACAAGTAAGATTTATGCGTTTAAAATAAAAACTAAAGTCAACAATAACATTTTGAAATATTTGTGTATTTTGTATTTAGAAAATAAAAATATAAAACATAAAATTACATTAAATAACTTTGACATTTCAGCTCCAATTTGGCTTATATCTTTTACTCTTACCAACTTAAGATTTTTCAAAATCGAACCACGCACTCACAGCAGACGTTGTTAATTTGCTTATTATTTATTTAAAAGGCAACCACAACAACTTCTGACTGAGTGTGTGTGTGTGGGTCTGTAAAATATCAATAGAATTAGCTTTTATTAAAATGTAGTATTTTAAACAAAAAGGCTACGAGGATGGTCTCATTAGCTACTCTCCAGCAGAAATGAGAAGAAAATTAAAACATATTTGTAGATACTTTTTGTAAGTTTAATTTAAAAAAAATAATATTTGATAAAACGTAAATTGTGTTAGGCGATCAGCACGATATGATGAGAGAGAGTGAAATTATCAAAAAAAACAAATTTGAAAGCCATCACGCAAGGCATGGCAAACAACAATTTTTCGCATGATGACATTTCGTCATACCGTGCCTACGTCTAATAGAATTTTGCAGATTTAATGTTTTTATATTGAATGAACGGTCATGTTTATAACTTTTTAGCAGTTTCTCAACATCGACATGTGTTCATGGCGTCTTATGTGTACAAAATTTTATTTTGAAAACAAAAAAATTTTTTTCTGATTTTTCTTCAAAATTTAAACTGTTTTGCATTCAGTACGCTTATGGTACTGAAAGAGTTAACACACAACTTCACAAAAAAAAATTTATTTTGTTTAATAAAAACTAAAAAAATTTCCCATATAAAATTTGCTTATTAAGCTATTATAAAACAAATATGTTTTTATAAATATATTCGTAAATATACTATTTAATTGCATTAACATAAATTTTTTATTAATATTAAAATGTTTTTTTCATCAAAGTGTTTTATTTTTAATAAATTTATTTTGGTATAATATAAAATTTCTTTATATTATCCTGACTTCCTTGGCTTATTAAAAGTTCGAATTTAAAAACTGGCTTTTGCCAGTTAACACAGTAATGAAAGGAGATGATTTGAAAAAACTAAAGAAGTGCAAGTGAGAGAAAAATCATTCATTCAGTTAATACATATAAGTTTTCGTTGATAAGTTTTCATTGATACCGCTAAATCCGAATTTAGTACGCTTCATACATTCACGGCTTATTAAATTTTTTAGTCAATTTGATTGAGTTTGTTCTCAAGCAAGTTTGCATGGATGTCAATTATAGTAATAAATTCGAGCTGTATTAAAAGGGATTAAAAACCTAGCGTTTACACATACAAGTGCAGTGCAAACTTGCAAAAAGTTTAACATCAAAGAAATGAACAGTGTTACCCATAAAGTAACGCCTGAAGTTTTTTAGTATTTCGAAATATGTTTTCAGTATTAATGATATATTTATCAAATACGTCTTACGTCACTAAATACTTTTTAGCAGTAGTTTACTCAGAAGTTACCTTGGATTATTTTTAATTTTTTTTTTTAATTACCATATGCTATTGCCCTGAGGGATTATTGCAGCTTACGGACGAAGAATACGGAATGGAACACACATCATTTTAAAGAAAAGGTGATCCAGCTTTGTAATCTACTAAAAAAATACTTAGAAATTACTTTGGATTATTTTAAAAATTTTTTTGAAATTTCCATATACTTCCGTACTGTTACTCTGAAGGATTTTGGTGATTTCCGTTTAACATCATAAAATAAAAACTGCTAAATTTCCAGAAAGCGTAGAACTAACAAATTCCATTTCAGCTTGGTCTCAGTAATTTCCTGTTGCAAAATGATAAGAACCCTTCAGAGCAAGAGTACTGGGGTATGAGGGAATTTAAAAATTTTATTAAAAACAATCCAAAGTTACTTTTGAGTATTTGCGCAATAGGTTAGAAATCTAGTCAGCCTGTCTTTAAAATGGATTTTGCTTTGAGTAATTTTAGCAACTTCCCCACGAACTATTAAAGATTGTAGGATGGGACTTATATAATTTGAAGAGGAGACTGTTTATATTTGTAATCTAATGCCCAAATACTCAAAAGTAACTTTGAACTATTTTTAAAAAATTTTTGAAATTGGTGTACTAAACTTTTCTGTACGCTTCCTAGGGACTGCAGAAAGTTGATTTCAATGACTTGACGCAGTGACAGACAGACAACCGGACATCGCTAAATCGACTCCGCTATTGATAAGGATCCAGAATATATATACTTTATAAGGCATACCATGTACGGTGTAGAAACTACAAACGAAATCACAAAGTCAAATATATAATTCTTACCTGCAGTGAAGGGTATAAAACAATTTGTTTAATAAATGGTAAGATTTATGACATGTAAATAATGAAATGCGTCGGTGGCAACACTAAGAAAAATTTAATTTAATTGAAGCTGTGAATTAAGTTATGTAATTCTCGTATGCAATTTCTAATTATACTTGAGTTAAGTACTTAACGTTATCAATATATCCCAAAATTGGTGACGCAGATGGTGCTCATGAAGGGAAAAGGATTTCTCCGAAAGTGTCTGGAGTTAATATACATTTTTCTGCATTTCAAATAATATCAAATTAACTGAAATTAAATAAGAAACCAAAAATATTATTGACTGAATTAAAATAAAAAGGCAAAACACAAATAAAAACAAATAGTTTACAGAAAAATATATACCATCTACTCAATCAAAACTAAAAATATTTAATTAATTTTCAGGCTGTTTAAAATGTCATAAATCTATTATCTGACATTTTCAAAAGAATTTAAAGTTTTATTTTTTAGATTTATTAAAAAAATATTATACTAAAAACATGGAAGACATTTCATGGCTGCCAAAAGAAAAAAATTTTATTATTAATTTTAAAATATTAAGGCTGTCAAGTAGGACAGCCGTACAACCATCCTCGTAGCTTAATTTGACCTGGACTTGCTGCTAAGAAGTCTGCAAAAGTACAGATAATAATAGCCAACATATTTATCTATTTATCAATGTATATATCTGTATGTATTTATATATTTAATTAATAAATTCACTGCCTTAGGTGGAGGGTATAATTTTACGTTGATAATATTAACTTTTATATATAAATATCATTAACTAAATAAATACTAGATTTTTTTTCTATATTGCTAATTTTTAGTACAAAAATATAGCTGAAAATAACTATATTAAATTATCAACTATTTAGTACTACTATTACTACTACTAGAACTACAATTAATACTGCTACTACTACTACCACTACTACTACTACTGCTATATTTTACAGAATACATAAAAATAAATAAAACTTAATTTTGAATTTAAAAAAATTATAATAAACGCCCTCCCAAGCATGCATTTATCTAATAAATAAATAAAATAATAAACAAAAAATTTAATAAAAATATAGTATAAATGTATGTAAATAAATTTAGATATAAACATTAATGAAAATATTTATATTTATGCTATATATTATGTATATATACAATTGAGTATGTGTGTGTACATATTATATACTTGTTTGTATGTATATATGTATGTAAGTATGAATGCAGGTATATTTTCCAAAGACAAAACAACAAATATTGATAAAGTAAAAAAATATCTAAATCAAAAACCGTACATCATGAAACAAAATAAAAATATTTAGCAAGAGAAAAAACTCTTCAACTCTGAAACCTTTTATTTTTTTTTTTTTTTTTTAAATAATAAATTTTTTTCTTAACTACAACGCCCTTTAGCAGCAGCTGTCAAAAATTACCAAACAAAAATTTTTTAAACATTTTACTGCTTATAAAATATTCAACATTCAACTTATTAAAAAAAAAAAAAAAAAAAAAAAACTTAAATAAAAAACTATTTAATTTTTCAACTCAACAATTTTTCATAAAAGCCATTAACCTACATTAACTATGCTACAAATTCTTTTTTAGTTTTTCTCTCATTTTTAATAATTCAGTTTTCTTTTTATTTTAAAATGCTGGATTTTCCTTTTCATAGTTTTTTTTAATGTTTTTTCTTTTGTATTAGAAAAATTTTCTTTAACAAAACAGCTTTTTTTTAATTTTAAATCCAGTTAAAAAAAATAAATTTTTTTTTGCATTTTATTAACACATTTTTATTTTAGTTTAAGCAAAAAATCATAAAAATAAATTAACTTCAAAATAAATTGCCATTTTCAGCAGTTAAATCATTTAAATAAATTTATATATTTATTAGTAAATAACTATCAATTTATGGCAACTTTCTTATATATTTACATTCAAAATAAATTTCAAATATAAAGTAAACATACATACGTAGTTTTTTATAACAGTAAAGCTAGTATATATCTTAACCATTGCCTGCCATTTTGAAAAACATTCAATATTTTTCTTTGTTTTTATGTATACTGTTTTTTACTTTGCTCTTCTTAATCACGTCTTAAAATTTAACATTTTAAAATCAAACCTAAATTAAAATTTTATAAATTTGAAGCGCCATTCTTCTCTTGACGTCTCAATTAAAAGTTTATTGAATAAATATTTTATATAACTAACAAAATATTAAAAAAAAAAAACGTAAATGGAAATAAAAATAATTTCAAATTTTAAATCACCAGTAAAGTAATACCTGCACAGTGCTAGTAAAAGAATCTTAATTAAAAATTAGATCTAATACAAAACTAATTTTTTTTTTTAAAAATTTAGGTACTTTTTGGGACACATATTGTTATGGTGAACCTTAATAGCATCGCCACCTGTAAGATCTAGTAACAAATTTGCTCACGCATCTTTTGCTTTAAATAAACAAAATTTTTTTTATTCAATTTAATAACCCTAGAAGTCAATTTCATATTTTAATTATAATACATTTTGTAGATAAAACTGTACAAAAAACTCAAATTTTTTTTTCAAATAACAAAGTTCTGACAAATAATTACAATAAAAAGACTTTTTTTAAATTTTGATTGTGAATTGGCGTAGTTATCAATGTAAATCCTAGATCTTAGATTTATAAAATGCTCAGCAAACTTCTGTAAAACACTACAAAAAATATTTTTATAGAACCTTTTAACCCTCTAACTTTTTAGTTAGTAAAACTTTTTTGTTCCATAATTTGAAAACGACCAAAAAAAAAATATAAGTTGAAAAGTAAAACTGTTAAAATGCTCCAAAAAAATATTCCTAGCAAAATTCTACTATTCCTCTCTGAACAATATTTTTATGGAACCTTTTAACCCTCTAACTTTTCAATTAGTAGAACTTTTTGACCCCTATTTAAAAATGCCAAAAAAACCCATAAGTTGAAAAGTTATCCTCCAAAAAAATATTCCTCGGCAAATTCTACTATTAGTCTCTGAATATACCAATGCTGAAATCTGAAAATTAACTAAAAAAATAAGCCCACAAAATGTGAATCGACTATCATAATTCAATAAAAATCATAAAAAATTTTCTATTTGTTTGTTTGTTCTGTTACAGAATCGCTATAGTAGAAGGAAGGTTGCCAAACACTTTTTGATCAGGGACGCCCATTTTTAAGCTCACTTTTTAATAATTTTCACTCAAAACTATTTATAAAAATGGGTGCTCGTACTTAACTTAAGCCTAAAATTATGCTTTAAAATATTTTAATTAATACCTTTGGAGGCGTTTTTGCTAATAATGCTAGCAAAGGCATGAGCCAATGGCTGTATTTCTTAGGATGGATTTTTAACAATTAAAATTCTATTTGTAAACGAATTTCTCTAAATTCTAAGAATACTGAGTCATTTAAAAAAAAAAGGCCGCTCCGGCCAAGAACGCCCAAGAATATCTAGTAATCAAATAAAAATCATAAAAAACAAATTTCTATATAAAATTCTAAATGAACAAAGATAAGCTTCCTAATACCAGAAATTCCGTAATTGGTGCTAAAATCCCAAAATTTTATCGCATTTAATAAATAAATGTTTTTTAAGATTTTTTTTGCCGAAAAGTAATAAACCGACTTACTTTTTTAGCTCAATAACTTTATTAATATCAATGAAAACAATACCAAGCGAAATAATTTTATAAGAAACTTTTAGAGTTGCAGTCCTCTAAAATGACTTAATAAAACATAACATGTTTTTCCATATTGCCACCATAATTTTATAATAATTCTCTAAATTAAAAATTTTTTTCAACTCAAAAAGAGACAACCCAAAAAGCTTTCAAGTTTACTTTACATGGTGTTTTAACAGAATGAAATTTAATTTCAAAATTTCCATTTTAAGTCGCTTCTTTTTGTATAATTCATAAAACTTAGAATGAATGGCCTGCTGTTTAAATAAATTAACTTTTAAATTTAATATTATTTATGCAATAACAATATTTACATTAATTATTAATAATTTTATAAAGGAAGCTAATAAAAAAAAATAACAAAAATAAAAAACAAATTTTCAGAGCTGAATTAGAGTTTGTAATGAAATCGTAATGGGCTCAGCAATTTAATAAATTAAATAATATTTTGTATGCATAAATTTTGCCTTAAATAGGCAAAAGTTTATATTTCTAATAGAAATTTATTTTCGACAATACGCCATTTCCTTAATCGGCAAAGAAGTGTTTTTGTCTAGTAAATAGAACAAAAAAAAAACAACATCTTAACAAATTTTTAATTATTTTTCTATTTAAAAAAATTGGAATTCCTTTTTCATTAATTTACTAATAGAATGAAGTAATTTTTTCTAATTTTCTTAAAAAAAATTTTTTTCATTAAAAATGTAATTGATTTTAATTGATTAAAAAAGAACGCTAAATATGTTGAAATAAAATTACATTTTAAAATATAATTAAACATTTTTTTAAGAGTTTTTTTTATTTAATGTATCTGCCAGGCTCTCTTATTCAGTCACTAAGTTTCGACTGAAAAAACTTATCGTTCGCTTGAATTTACATTTTCGTGTAAGTAAACAAGGTCACTACAAGAATACAAAAATAACAACTTTAAAAAAAGCCCACATATTTTGTTAAAGCTTTTAAGGCCACTCCTGTAAAAATTTAGGTCTAATGGTTGATGCTAGAGCGAAGCGCAAAATTTTTTTCTGCTATTTAGCATGATAAGATTGCTTAACTTAGACAAAAGGGGCCTTAATCATGCAGTATTCAGCTGGCGTTACCTGGTCTACTTATACCATGCTTATATCTGCTCAATACACCTTGTTGCCACAACAACAGTTTCATAATTTAAATACCAATTTAAAAAAAAAAAGTGTTGCAATAGATATATGATCTCGAAAAAGCGCTACTTTAACTATGAACGATAAAACAAATTAAAAAATTTATGCACGTTTAAAAAAAAAAACAAATTATAAACAAAATGGCTCTAATTATTCATTATATTTTCGTGATGGCGTATAGCTTTTTTTGTGCGAAAGCAAAATTTGATTTCTATATTTTGCTTACGCTTAAATTTTCTTACGGAAAGCAAACGGAAAGATTAAATATGTAAGAAGATATACTTAATTTTTTTTTTAATAATTTCGTTTTATTTATTGAAAATTAATTTTCTTTTTGTTTATTTAAAATTTATTTTGATGTCAAAAATTGCAAGTTTTTTCTTATCACCAAAAGCTGTTAAAATTAACACAATTCATTCACAATAGACAACTTTTTAATTCACAATTAAATGAAATCATTCAAAATAATAAGATAAATTTGCATATCTAGCGATATTTCTTTACGCAAAATTTCTTATTCAATAATACTACCCAAAAGTATCAAATTAAATTTTTTATTAAAAAGGAAATTTTGTTAGTTGTTCAAAATCAATTTTAGTAAATAAAAATTTTTTTTTTCCTTACCAAATAGTGTTCTAAAAAAAATATCCTAACAGACAACAACAAGTAGCTGATTTTGATATTTCTTTTTGCACAAAGAGAAAAAATACTTCAAAGTGAGCCACAGTTTTGTGGTAAAATTCTAAACTTATCATTTTAATTTTCTTTTAATTATAATTTTCCAAAAAAATTGTAGTCATTAGCAAATCAGTTATTTTTCATTTAAAGTACAAGCGAACGATAATATTTTTTATAGTGAGCCTGGCTTTGATTTCGCCACTATATACTAAAGGACTGCACAAACTTAATTGCCACACATCACTGCATACATGTGTAATATTTTATAATAAAAAATTGCTTGTAAGCTATTTCAAGTATGTTTGTGCACTCCTTTAATAAAATATAAAAATTTGTTTATCAATTTTGAAATGAAAACTTGAATTTAATTTAAATAAATCAATTTCTTTGCTGAACATAAAAAGCAACCAAGTAGTTTGATTGTTGTAATCTTGATTCTTTACAGCAATCCTTTAAACGTAGTTGTAACAATTTTTTTTTGTGCGAAAAGAGAAAAGTTTTATATCTAAATAATTTATTTTTATGCTTTCAGCTTGTCAAAGACGCTTATAAACAGCCCATTTTAAAAATGTGTGTGTGTCTGCGTTTTTGTTTTTTCTTTTTTATTTAACTCTCGGTTGAATTTTAATTTCGCACTTTTTGCCAAACCTCGTTTCAGTTTAAAAAAAAATATTTCTACTTTTTCATTTCGTTTACCAATTTTAAATAATAATAAATGTTTGTCACAATTTAGAAAAGTTTGTTAAAGCTTTAGTTAATTTTATTATTTTTTATAATTAAAATTATACTTATTGTTTTAATCAGGGTCCTTCAATAATTTTTACTATCACAAATTCAATTAAATGAAATTAAAAATAAATTAATTTAATTCAAATTGCCGATAAAATTTTATTATTTTTTTTTTAAATTCCTTTCAAATCAATCTAATATTTCTGAGAGTAATCAGCACTAGATTTCTATGATAACACTACTCTCATGCTGAAAATTCTTTTTCAATCCAATATTCATTAATAATTCAAATACTTTCTTTTGAAATTTCTTCCCCAGGTCAAACGGTTGTAGAAAGTGAGGTCCCAAATAATGAAAACCGCCCCATAATAAAGCATAATATAAATATCCTGCCATCTCTATGTTATATAACCTACAGAGCTAATTTCGACTTTGTGATTTGCCAAGATTTTTAATACTCTGCAATGCATATTCCTGTTAGAGTCAGGCCCAGTAAGTCATTTGTTCTTTTCCAAAAACAGAAAACCATGAATGTTTTCTCTACCCTAATATTCCGCAACTTATATTGGTAGTATTCTCTTTAAAGTCATTCCCTAATCTTGAGCCATTCCCAGTTCACAGAATGGTTCTGAGCCAATTATGCTACTAAACGCAACTTTTATAGTTATTCAGCATAATTCAGATAAAATAATTTGTAATAAAAAGTTTTATATTCAAAGATTTTGTCTACGGTTTATTTCCTTTTAATAGAAAAAAAATTTCATTATAGAAATTTATTTTACCTTTTTTTTTTAAAAAAAAGAAAATCCTGTGATTAATTTCAGCTTGAAAATATTTTTTTCCCAACAGAAAAATACTTATTTTTATTCAAGCCATAAAAAAATGTTTAAACCAACAGCCAAACTTTTTAATTGAAATAATTATCATATTAATTAAATTTTTAATTGATATTATTAAATCTAGTTCACACACACTATATTGATAGTTCCTTATCAAATGGTTGGTGATAGTGATGTTAATGGCCATTAATTAAAATTTCAAGATTCCGTTTTAAACCTCTAAGCAGCTAAGACAATGTCTTAAGCTACGGTCACATTAAACAAATATTTGTCGAAATAATCATAACCACTAAGTCAGCTACAAATACGTTTATATATTTAGCAGAAATATGGGCTTAAACTATTTTAATTTATTGTTAATTACTTGGAATAATTTTATAGTCCACTTTCTAACAATAGAAGATTATGGGATGGAACACATATCATTTTAAAGGGATAGTCGTCTGGATTTGTAATCTAGTGCCCAAATACTCAGAAGTTACTTTGGACTATTTTTAAAAAATTTTTGAAATTTTCATTTTAATTTAAAACTGATATTTATTTCAAGCTTAAGGTCGGATTATACATAATTATTGATATTTATATCAATATTTAGTTTGAACTTTGTATAGTGTTTTTCATAAAAATGAAAATTTTTTAAAAACATTTTTTATATTATTTAACCAGCAAAGCAACTCCAAAAATATTTGTTATTACAAAAAATTTAAATTAAAAAAATTCTAAAAGGTAACTTGGATTACTTGCAAAGGACCCTGATTTCAATTACTTTTTTATTATTATTATTATTATTCATACATAATTATTTACTTTTAAAATTTTTATTATTCTAGTTACTTGAAATGTGCTTAAGTTTGTTTTTGTTAAACTAAAATTATTGCAATTTTTCAGTTTATGAACCCATATAAATACTTACTTATAAAATATATATTTATTATAACTAATTATAAATCACTAATAAATATGTTTTGTCTTACATTTGTTTCCTTTTTTTTTTAATAAATTTGTTGATGTTGTTATACTTAATTCTGATTATTTTATTTATTTGAATTAAGATTCTTAGTTTTTATTTGTAATGTTAAGTGTTTTCAATTCAAGTTTGTTTTGACTTATAAAAAAAAAAAAAAAAATATTTTTTGGTTTTCAAAATAAATAACAAAAAACAAAAAAAAATAATAATAAATTATTAAAATCTTATGAAAACTTCCTTTAATAATACAATTTCTTTTTCTCTTTTCCACGAAACTAATAAACTTGACACTGATATATAATTAAAAACAAAAACAAACAAAAATATCTGTGTCTGGTTGAAAACTGATGATGATGCTGGCAACAAATTTGGAAATTAAACAGGAAACTATTCACGTTTGGCGTGCGAAATACAATTTGTGCGTTCGATGGGTTATTATCTTATACAAATTTATATACCCTCTGGACTGATCGTTATTATATCATGGGTATCATTTTGGCTTAATCGTAATGCTACACCAGCTCGTGTATCTTTAGGTGTCACTACAGTGTTGACAATGACAACGTTGATGTCATCAACAAATGCTGCGCTGCCAAAAATTTCATACGTTAAATCAATTGATGTTTACCTAGGAACATGTTTCGTGATGGTCTTTGCCAGTTTATTGGGTAAACAACTAAAAACTTTTCTCAGATTTTATTTTTCTTTTTTTCTCTTCACAATTGTTTGTTTTTGTTTTCTTTCTTACATTATTAGTTTTATTACTTGTTTTTCCAATTAGTAGTTGAACAGAAAGCAAAAAAAAAAAAAAAAAAAAAGAAAACTAAAAAGCAAAAGAAAAAGAAACATTAAATAAATATGTGTACCACATTGCTTTAATGTTTCCTTTGTTTTAGTCCTTTTAAACTTTTTAAGTTTTATTATTAAACTAGTCTTGGTTTTTCCTTTAATTGTTCTATCAAAATACTAAGACTTATTTTGACAACATGTACTGCTCTAAATCTGGTACATGTGCAATTTTTCTTACTAATATTTTCTTAACAAACTGCAAGACAACTATTTTAGTGTATATAGTGCAATTTTAAATTTAATTTTAATTTTATTTATTTATTTTTCTTATTTTTTGTTGTAAATATATAAGCTAAACATACCTTTTCTATACAATTACTTAAATTTACTTTGGAAACAATAAACTGAAAGTAAATTCAATTTATTATTTCGTAAAGAAAAACACTCACCATTCAAAACTATTTAAAGATTAATTTTTTTAAATAATAATAAACAAATAAAAATAACTAACAAACACCCTGTCACCAAAAAGCACTTCAATAAACGTACTAACTACACTGAAAATCTAAAATAATATTTAAAAAAAAATAAAGTTTTCTTTAACAAAAATAAAAAACAAAAAAAAAGCACTCAACTAGAAAAAATATAAACCATTAAAGGTTTTCAAGTTCTAATACCAGCCATTCACATGAAGTCTGTAACGTTTTTATTATAAAATATTCATCGTACACTGAGAGAATTTTGTTCATATATCCTATGAATTCTTTTTTATTAATCCTATGAAAAACTCATCATATTTTCAACTAGCAGCTAATGAAATATTTTATTAATTTAAAGAAATATTTATTCATGTAGCGAAATAATAATTTAATGCAAAGTTTCATTAATAAAATAAAATATTTTATTATTTCATTGTTAGTTTATTTGGCCTTTTTATTTTTAATTAAAATAAATGTATATTTTATTAAGCTTGAGGTCGTATTGTATAAATTTATTTTTATATCGATATTTCGCTTTTTTCTAGCAAAATTTTATATATATATATTTTTATTAATTTAATTAATTAATAATTATATCCCGAAGAAGCTACGCAAGTTGGAGCGAATTTTCGATATAAAAATAAATTTATACAATACGATCTTAAGCTTAATAAAATAAGCATTTTAATTTTTATTATTTCAATTATCAAAAGTCGAATTAAATACTTATTCATAAAAGGAAAAATTTTCATGGAAAGAATAATTTAATGAAACATTTTATTAATTAAATGAAAAAATTTTATTGATTTTATTAATTCATGTAATGAAATAATTTCTTGAAATAATAATTCAATAAAATATTTTCGTATAATTCAATGAAATATTTTATTTATTTGATAAAAAATTCATTCTTATAATGAAATAATTTCAATAATTAAATTAATTCAATGAAATATTTTATGAAATCAATGAACTATTTCATAAATTCAATGAAACATTTAATTATTTCAATGAAACATTTCATTAATTCTATGAAATATTCATTCATTTATGAAATAACTTCTTGAAATAATAATTCAATAAAATATTTTCGTATAAGTCAATGAAATATTTTATTTATTTGATAAAAAATTCATTCTTATAATGAAATAATTTCAATAATTAAATTAATTCAATGAAATATTTCATGCTATATATGAAAGATTTCATTAATTCAAAGAAATATTTCATGAAAGCAATGAACTATTTAATTGATTCAATGAAACATTTCATTAATTCTATGAAATATTCATTCATTTATGAAATAACTGCATGAAATAATAATTTTATAAAAAATAAATTCATTATTACAATGAAATATTTCATGAAATCAATAAACCATTTCATTAATTTAATGAAAAAATTTTATAATTTCACAAAATCAATGCTAAAAACAATTTTAATAAAATTATTTCATTAGATTAATACAACATTTTTCTTTCAGTGTATACGTATGTCACTCAAAAACAGTTTAATTTAAGAATAAGAAGAAAAATATCACACATATTTTTGTTTTCTCTTTCTATATATTTTTGTCCCCTTTAGTTTCAAAGCAAACTTGTAAATGTCGTAATTATTATTCAAAATTGTTACAAAACTTTCTAAACAATCTGCACAATTACAAATTATAAAAATAACTTTTTAAAGTCTTAAGAAAATTTAATAAATATTTTCAATAAATATCAGCATTTATTAGTTACAAGGATGCAAGGCTTTCAACAAACAATTGCAGACAGACAAACAAACAAAACAACTTGTTCAAATGTTAAAGAAAACTTTATTAATAACAACAGCAGTTAAATGCAACATACATATCTATGTATGTACATACACATGTATGTGAGAAACAAACAAAAAAAATTCAAAAAGATCAACAATTCCAACAAAAATACAGCTAGAAATCTCTTTTTTCGTATTTGTATGTTCTTGTTAAAATATTTTTGTTCTTTTGACAAACAAAAAAAACAAAAAGCAAAAACTGTCATTCCAAGAAAATGAATGCAAACTCATTGTTATATGCGAATTCTATTGAAAAAGAGTTTCAATACAAACCAGAAGAAAAACATTTTTTTAAAACATAAAACACAACAAAACTACAGTTTTTAACTACGTAAGATAACAATTAGACTAGTTTCTGCATTTATATAATTTTTTTCTATTTTAAATTTAATTTAATTTTATTTGTTTTAAAATCTTGCCTTTAAAGAAAACTGCCTACAAACCCATACTTACTTTTGTATGTATGTAGGTGCTTATCTACGAAATCAATATGAAAATAAAAATTTGCGAAATGAGGTTATGATCTGTTTTTCATTTAAGTTCTATATTTTTTTTGTTTTCAATAAGAAATATAGCAATAATTTAGCACACAGATAAAGCAAAAGAAAAACACTTTATAATCTTAAATGATACCCTGATATCATATACGCCCAGCTTCCAGTAAAAACTGCGCTTTTTAAACGCGTGTCATATTTCAGCTTACACATAAATATTTCTTTACCACCACATCTACTACTACTACTACAACCAAAACTGCACTACTTAGTAAATATATTTATCACGCACTTTTTCAACGCTTGATCAAGGTAAGTATAAATTTTCAGCAAAATAAAATATTTTTGGTAATAAGGCTGTACCTTTGGAGATAGGAGCATCATATGACCAGTTATTGCAATTATTAGCTCAACATAATTGCAAAAGTAATACGACTTCTGTGATTTTTCAATTTGTTATACAGCGTAAACAAAAGACTTGACTAATTTTTCGGACAATTGTGTATCAATATTATAGTAATGTCATGTCAACGGAATATCCAACACATGTTAATGAAACATCATCTTCATTTCATGTTAATCTAATGTCAATAATCTGGCAATTTTGTGTCGATCTAGTGTCAGTGTCATAGTCATGTTAATTTCATCTCCATGGCTTGTCAATGACCGTTCCATGTCAATGTCAGCTCAGTGTTATAAAAGATAATGCAATTTCATATCAATGTTATGTCAGGGTCATTTTTATGTCTTCTCAATTGAATATCAATGTCATGTAGATGTTAATATCACTGTCATGTCAGTGCACTGTATGTTCATTATCAGTATCATGTCAATGTTATGTCAGTGACATGTCAGAATCATGTCAATGTCAGTATCTTGTCAGTGTCCAGGACAAGTCAATGTCATGTCGATGTCATGTTAGTATCATGTCAGTGTAATGTCGATGTCATCAGTGTCATATCAGTGTTATTTCAGTGTCATATCGATGTCATGTTCAGTACAAGTAAATGTCATGGACTGTCATGTCCATGTCATTTCAGTGGCATGTCAGTGTCATGTGTATATAATGTCAGTGTCATGTCAGTATCTTCTCAGTATCGATGTCATGTCCAGGACAAGTTTCATGTCAATATCATGTGAATATCAATGTCATCTCAGCAGCACATAACTGTGTGACTTATGAGGTTTTTGAAATGATCCATTCAAATAAAACAATGATAAATACAAGAGATTTTTAATGATTTGATTATGAAGTATAAATAATTTTGCTAATTGACATTTGAAAAAATTAATGTTAACAAAAAATTCTAAAGCTTTCATTTATTGCTTTTTGACATAAAATAAGATTTTTTATTTCATAAGAGAACGATATTACCAACGTAAATGTTTTGGTTTATAAACACAAGTAAGAAAAAAAAAATATACAACAAAAACCTAAGTAAAGACATGTTCCTGCTTATGGGTGGCGTAGATCTGCGGTGATCAGGGCTGTCGTACCTTCAAAACTGTAAACTTCGGCTGTATGACAGCGAGAAGATAAAAAGAAAAAAAATCGTTTTAAAATGTTATAAAACTTATCGTTTTTTTACTTAAAAGCCTTGGTAACACACGGTAAACGAGTCCCTTTAACTACCAATAATCCTATATGAATACCCAAAAGCTTATTGACGTGTGCTAAATGATTCCCTCAACCTACTAAGCAGCTCTTAGTTCATGGCAAGCTGCCAGACAAATTAACTCCTTTCATAGTGCTGTCGCATTGTATAATTTTTAACTTTGCGGATCATTTGTGGTTTATAGTTTAAGCAGTTTTATCGTATTATTCATGAATAATCATTTTGACAGAAAAATGGGAATAAGTTTATGATAAAAAAAAAATTATAAATTCAAAGAACTATTTTACATTGTATTGGGGGTGTACTCAAAACCCGAAGACCCGACTTTTGGATTGTTACAAGTAAACTCGTTTTGGTTTGTTGATTTCACGATCGAACACATCTTTGAATTTTATAAAAACAGGTTCTATTGCTGTAACACAAGCCTTGGACTCTTCTAAATATTTTGTACGAAAAGTTTAAAAAAAACTTGAGTGTTTTTCATACAAATTTTTTAGACGAGTTGATCGCTTATGTTATCAAAACAGCACATTAGTCTTTTTAATTCAAGTTTCTTAAACAAGTTGATTGCTTGTGTTTCAGAAACAGACGATGAATAAAAAAAAAATTTTAATATTAATTGTGTTGCTTATGAAAAATAAACAAATCCTGTAGAATTTCTTAATGAAAATGACTCAAAAACATTTGAAAATTTTAATGTTTTCCTTACTGATTGCTCGTGTTTCATTAACAACACATAAATTTATGTGCTGTTTATGGGCAACAAACAAACCGAAACAAAACAAAAATACTTTAAAAAATTTTTATGACCTGTTTATAGAAAACGAACGAGAAAAATATGTGTTTTTTCACACTTCTAACATTAAAACTTAGCCATTTATAAAGCGTTTTTAAAAAAGCATGCCCTGTTTGAAAGATGAAATCAGTTACTGCAAACAGAAGAAAAATTATGATGTAGTGAAGAACGGGTTTGTGAGAGTTTCAAATCATAACTTCTCTGTTTCCAAACGGATATGTGATTTTATCTTTCAAACAAGCCTTTACGTTACGAAGCGACCTAAAAAAACTAAAGATATTTTCGTTCTCTATGGACTCCTGCATAATTTTGGTGTAGCACAGTGTAATTAATTATTTACAGTTTATTAGTTTTTTAATTCTTTAAATTTTTCTTCTTTATACTTTTGGGCTCTTAACAATGGAATAAAGTGTTTGTGCGATGAGTTTGTATTAAAATGCACTTGCAGCAAAAATAATTTTCTTTAAATGATGGAAAACAGAAAACAAATTAATAATATTAAAAAAAAATAAATCTAAAACATTTTCCTATTACATTTTAAACAAAAAAAAAAAAAAAATCCTGCTTGCAAAACAAAAATCAGCAAAAAGAAAATCATAAAGCAAAAACAATTTTGATATTTTTAATTAAAATCAGATTTCCACCTCTTTTTTTAATGCCACACAATCACACTATCAGCAATATTAAAAAACAAAAAGTATTTACATATAAACCACTCACTCTCACAATTGAATTCATTTCCTCTTTTGTTTGTTATTCTGTACAATTTTCAATCTAACAATAAATAGATGCTTTTTATACTTTTATTTTGTATTTCTCATGGCTCTCCTCTTTCAAACACATCATCATGCATTTATTCTTTTCTTCATACACGTTTTATTTTGTCTGCATTTACAAATACATTTTTTTATATAAATGTGTGTTGCGTATCTTTTATTTTGCAATACGATTTCCTTTTGCATTTATTTTTTTTTTTCGAATAAAATACATTAATTTATGCAAACAAACACACAATAAAAACTTAAAAAAAAAGATAGAAATAACACACGTGAAAGCTCTTTATTATAAAATTTTATTTAAATACGAGTAAAGCAACACATACAAAACATAACAAAAGGCTTTGTATATTATAAGTAAATGTAAATATTATTCTTAAGTTTACTAAAACAAATTTTAAAGTTTCCTTTCTTCTTTCGATTTAATTCTTTTCTACTTCATTTTATTTTTTACTTTTGTTGCTGGAAAAGAAAACATTAAAAAAATAAACACATGGAAAATATTAATGAAATTTCAAGTACGTTAAAGTACATAAGAAAACTAAATACAGATAAACATACACACCCGTACTGTCATTAAACAATAAACAGCTGCACCAACAACAGGTATTTTTTGTGCAAGAAAACTATAGTGAGACAAGCGGTAACAATTTGATTTAAGCTTTTGAAAGAAAAATAACTAAAACAAGTAAATCAAGTTTAAGGAAAACAGGGAATTAATTGCAAGAAAAACAATGAAAAATTGTTAGAAATAAATGCATTAACTCAGTTAAGTTGTAATTGAAATAGCTGCTATTGATGACTTGTCGTTCTCAACTGCACGAACACAGAGTTGTAATCAGTAATAACACAAATACGTTGGAATAACAAAATTACAACTAAAGTAGAGTTGAATTGTAAGCCGTATAAAGTTAAGATTTTGGCACAAAAGTAGGTTTTTATTAAGAGCTAACTTTTGTTCATAAGAACTTTATGAACTTAATTAAAATAGTTTTTAAAAAGATACCGACTTTAGTGTGGCTATAATTATAGGCCATGGTCTTTAACTTATCACTAAAAAAAATTCTAGCCATCAGCTACACTGAAAGAATTTTTGTCATTAATCCAATAAAAATTGTACAGCGTTTCATTAGACTAACGAAATATTTTATTAATTCAATGAAATATTCATTGAATCAATAACATAAGAAATAATTACTTCAGTGTAACTATTTTCCCAACACTGAGAGAAAAATGTGGCTTTAATTCTAAAGAATTTTTTTTTTGCAAATGAAAGGATTTCATTAAGATTGTTCATTGTTTTAATGAAACATTTCATAAATTATGTACATTAATGAAACATTCAATGAAATGTTTTCATTAAATAAATGAATATTTCATTGAATTAATGAAATTATTTCATTAGTCTAATGAAATTAGAGTTAGTAGTTAGAAAATAATTAGTTTTTCATAGGACTAAAAACAAAATTCACTTATTTAAGCACAGCTTCTTATGGAATTGCTGCTTACAAGAACATACCTAAGATCTGTGGCTACCACACCTCAACGCTTAGGAAGAGATTTCATACTTTTATTTAAAATATTGAAAACAAATTTAAGCTTTTTTTAATTTAAATTTCCTCTGTGTATTATAATCTGCTAATAGTTAATGTTGAAATTTAATAGGTAACATAATCAGCTTTTGGTTAAACCCTAATGATCATAACCTTCACTTACAACCAAATTTTATTTTAAAATCTAGTCAAAAACCAATTATTTTCCCAACGAAATCATAATAGGGGACCTTTATTAGTTTTAAATATTTAATTTTATATTTTTAAATCAAGAGTTTTAGTGTTTAGAGATATAAATAGATGTAGCCTGTTTGGTTTATCACACAAAATTACCTTAATTAATTTAAAACAAATTTTAGTAAATTTTAACATAATTAATAAATTTTTTTTTCTTTGAATGAAATCCTGCAGAAAATCTCAAAAAAGAAAAATATTTTTGATAGAGGTTAAACACACAATTTTTTAACACAATTAAAAATGTTTCTAAATTAAATGCTCTTAAAACATGTGTTTTTTTCTAGTTCTCTTTTCCATTAGCTCATCATTTGCATTTAAGTATTATTTCGCTAATAAATAAAAACGATATGATCCAGTTATGTGACTCTTTAATTTTTATTTTCTTGTACATTTTTGGTCTTTCCACATTCTATGTTTTTATACCAAAACCACAAAAAAAATAATATCCGTTGGCTTTTCCCGTAAAACTTCACATATTAAACACCATCACCAAATCAAAAATAAAATTTAACAAATCACATTTGAATCTTAAATTGGAAATCAAAATGTTGCCAAACAATCATTAAAATCAAAATTCAAAATTATTTTTTGCTACAAACATCCCCTTTCAACCAACTCAAAAATTCAATGCTTCTTAATTTAATGAATTGGAAATGATATGGAAATTACGCTGCCTTTCCTCACATCCTAATTTTTGTTTAACAAAAAAAAAAAAAAAAATCAAATGAATAAAAATTGGAATTGGCCACAAACTAAATTAAATCATAAAAACAACCAAAAAAATAATCAAATTGAAAATCAAACATGAAATTGATTGATTTGACTTGATCTGAATAGAATATGCCAGCGTCGGCTATATGGCAAAACGAATTCAAATGCGAAAACAAAGATTTATGACGATTCAGAAGATGAATGAGCAAAAAAAGCAACAACAACAACTTGATGGGGTGCAACAGCCGCCAAATCCCAATCCAAATACGGGGGTGGATCATGGCGGACATGGGCATGGTCATGGCCATCACAGCCATGGTCATCCTCATGTACCCAAACAAACAGTGAGTAACCGCCCAATTGGCTTTCAAAATATGCAACAAAATGTTGGTGCGCGCGGTTGCTCGATAGTGGGACCCTTGTTCCAGGAGGTGAGATTCAAGGTGCACGATCCTAAGGCCCATTCCAAAGGGGGAACGCTAGAGAATACGGTAAATGGTGGACGTGGTGGACCGCCAGTTGGACCTCATGGCCCCGGACCCCAAGGTGGTGGAGGCCCCCCCGGTGGTGAAGGTGGTGGTGGTGGAGGAGGAGGAGCACCGCCCGAAGGTGGTGATGCTGAGGCTGCCGTACCAGCACACTTACTACGCCCGGGCAAGGTAAAAAAAGTAATTTTATGTCTACACTTGCTTACCATTTTAAGAACAGAAACTTGACTAATGGAAATTCTTTTCTTTTTTCTTTGCTTCTTAAACCATCTTCCCCCTCTTCCTTTAAAATCCCACTTTTATATTTTATTACATTTTAATTAACAAAAATTTAGGATGTTAATAAGCTGCTGGGTATAACACCCTCAGATATAGATAAATATTCACGCATAGTGTTTCCGGTGTGTTTTGTCTGCTTCAATTTGATGTATTGGATTATATATCTACATGTTAGCGATGTGGTGGCCGATGATTTGGTCTTATTGGGAGAGGAGTAAATAATCGTCTACAACTACTGCTATTGCAGTCAGCAGCTATTTGGCATAACACAACAATAGCAACACACAACATTACTGATGTCCTATGACCACACAAACTTTAGTGAAAAAATTGCAAGCACTAACTCTTTTTTTATTATGTCTTTCTCTCCCTGTCACCATTTCCCTCTCTCTCTCTCTTTCTCTCTCTCTCATACGCTCTCTTTTTGTTTTACTTTAACTGTCTCAAGCCTGATGCAAGCAAACTGAGAGAATGGAAAGGATAACAAGATATAGATGTGTTAGTTATAGTTAAATGAAATTTAATCACATTGAATATATAATTTTAGGCAAGATTTAAATAAATATAATTTATTATTTAATATAGACAAAAAATACGAAATAAAAAAAAGTATAGAAAAGGGGCGAAATACAGAATACAAACACGCATATAAACAAAAACAGCAACGGAAAAAAAAACTTGCTAATTACCAGGAATAACAAAAAATGATCCCATAAAAAAGGAGGAGAAACAACAACAACAACAACAACAATAACAACAAAACCAATCAAAATTATTTACTGACAATGTTAAACATTTTTATAACTAAAACTAAAAACTCATACACAGACACAGATACAAATACACATGCGTGCAAACACACATTAAAGCAAAATAAAACAAAGACTTGAAAAACATTTTAAAAATAAAAAACTTAAGTCATCTTCGAATCCGATGCTGTTTTAAGTTCTATCAGGCTTCTTCCTAAATTTAAAAAAAAGGGCAAAAAACAAAATCCTGAAATTTAATAAACCTAAAGAAAATCAACTCTCGCTAAACTAAATAGAGAAAAAAACTTAAAATCCAATTAAATAAATGCACCTTCTGGAAATACTTGGCACTTAAACTGTTATTTTCTTTTTTTAAAACTTTTTTTCTCTCTCGCTCACACATACACACACTCACATAACGCTTTGTTTTGTGTGGTATATCGTCTTCCTTAAAATATTCAAATAGAAGAAAACGATAAAGTTAAATTTAATGAAAAAAATTACTGTGCTTCTTTTTTCTAATTTCTCTCCACATTCTACATTGTACATGTAATTATTTATTTAATCAAGTCAATTAATAGATTATTGCAATTATTTCAATTTATTGAAATTTAATTTTTATTATTGTAGTAATTTTTGATCAAAAAATTTTAAATCTTTTTAAAAGACTAGAATTCTAATTTCTATAAACTTAAGAGAGAATTTCTCTCAAGCAGACTCTTTCTTTAGCACCTTCATTTCAATCAAAGAATACGTTGGTTTTATTACACAAAAATGCTTATTATAAATTTAGCTGTTTGCATTTAAAAAGTTTCAGCAATTTTTCACGTTTCGCGGTATTGTTATTTTTAACAATACATTTTATTGTTTGCCTGAACTGTAAACAAAATAAAAACGATACAAATATTGTTTACTGAATTTCAGTACTAATAATATATTATTCCAATAATATTTTTATGTGAATAATTTTTTTTCATCAAATTTTTTATTCGAATAATTTCTTTATTAAATAGTTTTTCCAGCAATTATTTTGCTTGAATAATTCTTTTAATGCGAATAATTTTTTATTCGAATAGTTTTTTAACTTATATTTTTTTCAAATAATATTTTGTTTGAATAATAACAATAATTTTATAAGACAATTTTTTTTATTAAAATAATTTTTATTAGAATATTTGTTTAAACAACTTTTTTGTTTGAATAATTTTTTATTCAAAAAATTTTTTATACGAATAATTTTTTATTCGAAAAATTTTCAAAAGATTATTTCTTTAATCGTATATTTTTTCAATTAAATTTTTGTTTGAATAATAACAATAATTTTATAAGACAATTTTTTTTATTAAAATAATTTTTTTTATAATATTTTTTTTAACAATTTTTTTGTTTGAATAGTTTTTTTGCGAATAATTTTGTAGTCGAATAATTTGTTATTCGAAAACTTTAGTTCTATCAATTTTTTTTGTTTGAATAAATCTTTTTATTAAAGTTTTTTTATTACAATGATTTTTAATTTTTTTGAATAATTATTTTTATTTTTTTTTTTAATTAACATTTTTGATATAAATTTTCTTTTACCAAACGATTATTGTTTACATTTAATAGTAAATAGCATTACAGTTCAGTAAATTGCAAATTCATAATTCAAAGAAACTGACACTTAAATATTTAGAAAATTTTGAAATTATTTTAATCAAAAATTTCGTATGTAAGACATAAATTAAGATCATAAGGAAAGTAAGACGACAGCTCAACGAATCTATAGATGACTTTGTTTATGTACATAAAAATGCATGATTACATAGTATGGGTTTAAAGTTTTGATCAGACTGTATAAAGCAAAAGACTATTATTAAGTCTGCTTGCTTTCTAACTATCATAAAAAAGCTATTTACTTAAAAAATTTGTTTATTTTTTTTTTTTTTTTTTTTTTTTGTATAAGAAACAATTTTTCATTTTTCCTTTTAATTAAGCGCTTCCATAATAAATTGCCAAATTTATAGTTTAGACATTTGAATTTTAAACCAAAAACGAAAAGAAAAACTACAAAACAAAACAAAAGAAATAAACACACGAATTAGGTAAGAAAACCGGCATTAATTTAGAGAAAAAAATTTATATAAAAAACCAATTATATACCCTAATTAATGATTCTAAACAACTGCTTAAAATAGCATTGGGATTTTGAAATGACTATAACTACAACAACAACAATTAATATTAAAAAAAAAAACATTTAGAAAAAGTAACTTCTTTAAAAAGTTTCATTTATTTTTGCACTTAAAAACAACATATTTTTTGCACTGGAAAAATAATATTTTTTTTTATTTCTTAAACATAAAAACCTAGAAAAAATATTATAAAAAAAAACATTAAAAAATACTATTAAATAAATTTTTAAGCACACGTTGTTTATGATTTTTTAAGAAGGAAAACTTATTTAAAATAAAAACGAAGTTTTAGGTAATATTAAAAAATAATTAAAAATTAACCAAGAAAAAATTTAAAAAAAAGTAGATAAAATTAAGTGAAAAATTATACTGCCTAAAAAAAGATAAAAATAATTAATAAATTTAATATAAAAAAAATAAATAAAAAACAAATAAGCAAAACTCAAAATGTATATAAAAAAAAAACTACAAGAATGATAAATAAATTGTACATAAATTTAGTCTTAACAACAACAAAAAAAGTGTAAATACTAAAAAAATAAAATAAAAACAATATAAACTAAAATTAAACATGAGGCATATTTATAGTATGTTTGTATATGTTTTAAACATAAAATTAAGTTTATAAAAAAATTAAAATAATTAATTACAACAAAGCAAAGTGAAAGTAGGAATAAAACTTCGCAATCATAATAAAATAAAAACAAAACAAATAAAATTTGAAACAAATATTATGCAAAATACAAAGCAAACAAACAAACTATTTTTAATTTAATTTGTTTCGTACAACTATGACAACTAACGTAAAAAATAAGAAAATTAAAAAAATAGAAATCAATCAAATCATACATTCACTCATTCACTTTCTCTTAAGCACTAACACTCACACTAGCAAACAAAATTCATTTCCAAAAAAAATTAAAAAATATTTCAATTGAGTTTATATTTTTATCGATACCTTTTTTCGGTATTCAGCACTCAAAATTAATTCAATTTAATTTAACCAAAAACAATTTTTTAATTACTAAAAGAATTTTTATTCACTAATGCAAGCAAAAGTTCATTAATCTTCAATCAATGACTAATGAAATATTTCATTAATGCAATGAAATTTTGGCATCTTCTGAAAACTAATGAATTATTCTTTCAGTGTGTTAATTGAAACAAAATTAGTACTTGAGCTTAAGAGTTCAATTAAAGCTCTCCATTGGCACAAGGAATAGCGTAAAGTGATTCAACTCCAATCATATTTTGGTCATTTAATTTAGAAAAAAAATTTCCTGCTGTAAGAGAGAGATGAGAAGCTTAAAGGCTGTTTCAGTTTGTGATTTAAATAAAAAAAAAATTTTTCCTCAGCCACACTTTACAGCTGAATTTAAATTTAAATCAAAAATATTTAAAGAAAATTTAATTTTTAAATTGCGAAATTTCTATTGAATTCATGCTTTAATACATACATTCTCTGTTGTGAGAACAACATTTTTTATCATTCAAAAATTCAGTTGTAATAATAAAAGTTTTTAGTTGGTTGGTTGCTACCAAAGTTCCATAGCACAGCTTAATATATAGTTCACTTTTAAAAAATTTGATTACTACCACAAATGAATTTTTGCTTGGTAACAAATTTAATGCTCACAACCGAATTTGTTTTCTCAGGTCTTAGTGTTCAATGAGAACACTCTGGAAGTCACACAGCAAGAAGTCTTTCCGACAGTTACAAAGTATATATTCAGAGATTTCGTCTGACAAATCACAGAACCTGTGTAGGCTGATTTTAATATTTCCTTAGAAAAATTTAAATTTTCCACATTTTTCTAATATGGATTTCGTTTTGCAAAATCACCTGCTCTATCAACTGTACTTTTACCACGTAAATTGTATAATCAGCAAAAATGCTTACACTGAAAAGAAATTCTTAGTTCATTTCTTCATTGTATTAAAGAATTTTTTTTATGGCGAATGTATTAATTGTATTAATAAAGAGGGTTGCATTATATATATGAATGAAACTGATGATTACATTTTGCAAAAGTTTAACCACCAGAAGACTATTTATGATCAATTATAAAATCTGTCTATGGCTATTATTAGGTCAGTGACGGTTTATAGAAGCGAAAAAAAAAATCAAAATAATATATTTTGCTTTTGCTGTCCATGGTTCATTAAAGTCTATTTATTAACTGTTAAATTGTTGGCATGTTTGTACCTTTATGGCAACATTTAACAAACAGTGGCCACACCAAAAACAGATTCACAGCAAGAATAATAGAAAATAAGATTAAGCCTTTAGCAAGCTATTGCTCTGTTTACAAAATTCAGCTGTCACATGCATATGCTATTAAACTGAAAGCAAAATTGCCCTTGATCGAAATGTTACGTGTATCAAAACAGCTGATTTTTGTAAACAGAGAAATAACTTGCTGAAGGCAAGACGCAAAGATTTAATTTAGGTAATCTCTCCTTTTCGATCTCTCTCTCTCTCTCTCTCTCTCTCTGTTTATCTCTTTCTCCCTAGTTTTCTTTTTCGCTCTCATAATAGTAATTCATATAAATAAATACTTTGATATGGAATAGAACGAAATTAAAAAAAAATACTAAAAAGAAAAAAATACTTACAGAAAAATGATAAATAAAAAGCGTTAAAAAAATTTTTATTGTATATTTAATTTCGAATCCAAAAAAAAAATTAAAAATATTTTTAAATCATACTAAAACCAAACAAAATACATAAAAAATAAATTTCAATTGAAAACATTTTAAGAAAGTTTGAGTTCATATTCTAAATAATTTAATCTTTAAGTGTAAGTTTATCAATTTTCAATAAATGTTTTCAATGGAAATTTTCCCTCTCACCCAACAGACAGACCATAAAATTCAAATACATCAAGAGACAAAAAAAAACAACATGATATGTTTTTTGTTGTTAAAAACACGGATTACATTATTTGATTAGGTAATAATAAAAAAATGATCTTCTATACACTTCTGAACTTAAAATTAACAATAAGAAAATTATACAAAAAAAAATTAAACACAATATTAAAAACAAAAGGAAAAAAACTAAATCCAAAACCAACATGAGAAATTACTTTATCAAAGTGTCTAAATAAAATGAAGAAAACCAAAAGAAAAACAAACACTAAATATTTAAAAAAGCAAGCAAAAATAAAAAGAAAAAACTTTAGGAATTCTAAACTAAACTAAACTAAACTAAAAAAAAAAAACAAATGGAAAAGCAATATCTTTTACTACTAACGATTTTATACTATCAAAAGAAAAAGATAAAATTAAAAAAAAATTAAATTAAATAATTATTTCTTAAAAGGAAAAATGAAAATATAATAACAAATTAATTGAACTGAAACATTAAATTGAATTTAAAAACTTAGAAACAGTCAAACACAACAGCAAAATACCAAACTGGATTTGAAGAAGTTAAATTTCTCTAATGCCCAGTGCAAATAAGGAGAATGACTTCATGGCAAAAAAAATCTAACCCCTGTTAATTTTCTATGGATTTTTGACAAGTTCAAATACAATAACCACAAGTAAAAGAACTTGTAAAATTTCTTTAAAAAAAATAATGGGCACTTTCAATAAATTCTATTTCAATGAATTAAATTTATTCTTATTTGAAATTCTTTGATAATTTCCGTTTACTAAGTGAGAATAAAAATATACTCAGTTAGTAAAGGATTTTTTCAAGCATTAAGATTTTCTATTTCAATTTGAATGAAATCGCTAGCGATGGGTTGCTAACAAAAAATATTAAAAATTGATGCCTTCTGTGACAGCGATAATTATTGTAAATTTTCATTCGATATCGAATAATATCTAGCAAAATTTCCTTGTACTTTAAGATATGTTAATGGCTAACTAGTAAATGCACTATGAAAAATAAAACTTTAAAGCCTTTTCCTCTACAAGCGAACGATAGCTTCTTCCGCATAATTGTATTGAAAACAAAAACGTAAATTTGTTTTTGTTTTTCAATAAATTAGCGTTCTTTTGTAGAAAGACATAAGCAATGAAAAATTTATTTAAACAATTTTTTTTAAAGCTTCGAAACACTTTGCGGTTTTCTACTGTCAAAAAACACTCTTACCCAGCACAAATAACGCAAGTGATGGTCTACGAAGTGCAGCTTAATCACGTCTAATAAGGCGATTGACATATTTTAGGTACTAAACAACACTAATTTTTAAGTACACATTTTTAAACACTACCTTTTCTTCAACACTTCATTATGCATAATCTCTACGATGTTAAGGAACACCTCACCAAGTAAAGCCTTTTATAGCTTTTCAGATAAGCATTTTATGTCGTGAAAAGTTCTTAAAAGGGAACAACTTCCTTCTAAGGACACAGTAATGTCAAAATATTTGGTTTTTGCTCAGAAGTAGAAGTACTTCTAGACTGTACACTGAGCCAAAACTCACGTTGCTATATCAACAACGTATGTGTTCATTTTGACACCATCCCGTCGTTTATTTAATTAACAACGAGTGTTTTCAATACTTTAACAAGACTGTACAAATTGACAATGGTGGTACGATTTTACTTTGTCAACTTGCTAACAAACTTTGTCAAATTTACAACGCATGTTGTCATTTTAACAACCAAATGGTGTTATTTTTACATAAGTATATTGTCAATTTAATACCATTTGTCGTCAATTCCGCAACGCTATGTTGTTAAAATGATATCATGTGTTGTCAAAGTGATCTGACTGAAACACCTGATGACGAAGAGATAGCAGAACATGTATTGTGTCACAGTCATACCTAAATTGGCACGGCAAACGTTTTTTATCTAACAAAAATTCTCATGCCCCCACAAAAAATGTATGAAACTCGACAATAGCGTTGAAAGGTTGGAAAATCCAAGTTTTACAGCGCGTTTTCTTATGAAGTTGCCTGCAAAACAATTGTAATATAATTTTAGCTGTTATTTTCACTCTAGCGTTTTTACCGCTATTTTTGTTTGTCTTTAGTGGGTTTTATTAAACAACATGCTTAACACTACTGGAGAGAATACAGACCGCCAGCGCTTTTATTTAGGTATGATGCTTTAAACGTTAGGCTTGCTGCTCAAATTTAGGTTGGTCTGTTAATGTTCTTAGCTGAAATGCAAACAAATCTACAAGCATATTTACGTGTGTAAATGCTGCAGCAATAAATCTTGTAAGCATCAAAAAAACTGTGTTAAGTACGAGTATTTTTTAAATTTCATGCTGAAAGTGTCCTTCAACTAATTTTCTTTATTAAAATTTTAAATGTATTTAACTTTAAAGGAAAAATACTCTAGTTGTGTATGTATTTCGTTGTGAGACAAACAACAACATAAACCTGTAGTTGAATTTTATAAACCAAAAAAAAATTAAAAAAAGGCCCCAAAAATATTATTTAATGCAATTAAAAAGTTAAGTATTTAATACCCGAAGAATAAAAAAAATTAATAATTAAAACGAAAAAAACTACATTTACAGAAACCAAAGCAAGTGATACATTTTATTATTAAATGAAAAATAAACAGAACACACTCACTCACTCATACTACACACACACACAAAACAAAAATAAAAAATGATAAAAAAGAAAACTCTTAGCGGAAAAAATTCTAAAACTTTCATTTATTTAAAATAAAAGAAAAGTAGTAAAAGGAAGAATTAAAAAAATATTAAAATTAATAAACCAAATGCTCAACGGTTTCGGAGCGTATTTCTAGCATAACTACTTCAAAGATAAAAAAAATGAAATGAAAGCTTTTATTTTATGATTTTTTTTTTTATGGTAACAATAGAAAATTTTATTTTTGTGTTATACGTGAAACTAAATAAAACCAAATATTTTGAACAAATTTTAAATAAAATAACAACAACAAAAAATTACAATATGGATTTTTTATATACAAGAGTAAATTGAAACAACAATTTTGGAGTCTTTAAACCTAAAAAAAAAGTTTAGGATTTTTATTGAAAACAAATATTAAACTAAGCACCAAAAGGAAAAAGAAAAATAACTAAAAATCACATACAACAAAAACAACTTATGAGCATAAGAAAAAAATATTTTATACTAAGATCTAAAATTTGCAATGTAAATAAATAAATAAATAAAAAAGTATTAAAAAGAAAAATAAAATAATAAAACCAGTTAAGACAATTATTGAACCACGTATATTTTAAGTGTTAAGTAAATTTAGACAAGCAAAACCATTTATGTAATAAAAAGAAAACAATATTAATAAAACAAATTGCAAACAAAATTTAATAATTAAACAGCACAAACATTTTAGCATGGGATTTTCAATCAAGAAGAACTCGAACCATCAAAAAAAAAATAAAGACATTAAATGCTCCAATTAAAATAAAAGGTATTCGTACAATTACAACAGCAAAAAAACAAACCAAGCAAAAAAGAAAACAATTGCAAAACTCCATTATTATTATTATTAGTAATTGTTTTTGTTATCATTATCTTTTTTAACAAACATGCAACACTAGTTTGTACATCTTTTTTTTAACACAATGCAGAGGTTAAAGTTTTTAATTTAAATTCAACTGAATTATAATTCCAATATAATTTTTATTTGCAGATATTAAGCCATAATCATAGTCACACTAAAGTCGGTATTCTTTTAAAAACGACTTTAAATTCATATAATTATTATGAACAAAAGTCAGCTCTTCATAAAAGCCTACTTTTTTTGTAACTATGATTATGGCCCATTATTTTATTTATTTATATTTAATTCGAATAATTTTTATTTGAAGAACGTCCTAAGAATTATTGACTCTTAAATTTTTGTTTAATAAGAGCTTGTTAGCTATATTTTCTATGAAATATATATTTAATAAGACCTTTAAAAAAAATAAAATATTTTTGTAAAAAATACTTTTTTAATCGCATGACATTTTTTACTTGAATTAATATTTTTCAACTATTATGTTGCATTTCAAATTGCACTGCATCAGTGGAAATTTGTAAAGTGAATTCAATGAAAAATTGTTTTTATAAATTAATGAATTAATTAATAATTATTTTTTTATTAAACTAATTTTTAGCAAAAAATTTAATATTTTATTTCAATAATTTTTTTAATAGCACAATTTTTTACCCAAATAATTTTATCGACTACGTTTTTATTTGAATAAAAAATTTTTTCAGTTGAATAATTGTTCATTCTTATAACAGTTTTTTTATTAAAATAATGTGTTTTACTCGAATAATATTTTCCGACAATTTTTTGTTTTAATATTTTTTTTTTTGGTATAATTTTATATCGGAGTAGCTTAAAAATTTTCTTTAAAAATTCTTTTTGTTTAAAATATCTAAAAAATTTATTTTTTATTTAAATATTTTATTTCTAATTTTACATTAGCAAATATTATTTAAGCCTAAGATCTCAATAAAAATTATTTTTATTTAAATTTTCCAGTATTTCGACTTTCTTTTAAATGTCTTCTTCAAAAAAATTTATTAATTAAGAGACCTTAAAAAAAAAGTCAAAATATTGGAAAATTAAAATAAAAGCAATTTTAATTGAGATCTTAGGCTTATAATATTTACTAACAATAATTAAAAAGTAAAATATTAATATTTTGTATTCTTATAACTTTTTTTTTTAGTTTATTTTTAATTATTCGAATAAATATTTTTACTAGTTCTTTTTCTTCGAATATTTTTTTCTATTCGAATAATTGTTTTGTTCTTTAATTTTTTTTAAATTATTTTTATACCAAGAATTTTTGTTATACCAATCAAGAGTTTTTTAATGGAATAAGTTTCTATTCAAATAATTTTTTGGCATATTTTTATATTATCGAATAATAAATTTCTATTCGAGTAACTTTATTTTTATATTAAGTCGCCTTTGGTAGGTTTTTATTTGAAAGTCATTTAAGTCCACTTCTTTTAAAATGAGTCAGCAGTAATTCTAATAAAATAGAATTAAAGTCATTACTTTTTTTTAAGAGGACGTATACCACTTTCAAATATAACAGTATAATTATTTCTGAATTAATATATTCTTATTGTGGCTGTTTTTAAAGTTTTATTTATGTACTCGTATGAGTCAAAAAAGGTTTTTATGAATAAATTTTTTTAGTTGTAATTTTTTTTTTATAAAAAAAAATAAATAACCCTGACATTGTGTTGCTACTAAACCATAAATTAATCGTTTAAAAAGAAATTAAATAAAAGTAAAACAAAAACAAAAAAACTGATGGTTGTACGTTATTAATAAAATTTTATAATTTTAACAATAAAATAAAAAAATATTAATAATTCTTGTTAAAAATATCTTTTGTTGTTATTTATTATGACATCACATTTTGTTTTGTTTAAATGAATTATATAATATTTGTATAAGTGTACATGCCCTCTAATCCTAAAAAAAATTCACATACGTTTGAATTACACTTTATGAAAAACTTGTTTACTTCTAGTTTACGTAACATCTTTTTTTTTAATACTTAAGATTTTATTTAAAAAATATTCTTTTAATGGCCCAAAATTATTTAAAATTTTTCCCGGTCTTTAACAGAAATTAATGAGGCATTTCTGGAAATTGTCAAATAAATAAAGCATTTTTTCGTAGTGCATTTATAAAATAAAAAACTGATATTAACTTAAAATGTTTTTATTTTATTTTTTATGTTTTTATATGTGGGCAATTAAACATTAATTGTGCTACTTCCTTTCAAAACATATTCTTGCTTTAAAAAGCCTTTAAAGAGAATGACATATGGAATTGCCCTCATATACATTTTAATTTCTCAGTAAATAATTTCCCAATAGGGTAAAATAACTTGTGTTTAGTTGTCATCTAGAGATTCTAATGTTATTTCTGTTTTTTGTACTCAAAAATATATTTTTGCTATAGCCGCCAATAAAAATTTTATATTCACAGTAACAATTATTTAACATAACAAAGAATTTTTCAATATTAGTGCAGACTTCAACCATCCTCACGTATGAGCATAAAATCTCTTACATTCATTTAATATTAATTATACGTACCTGGTGTTTTAAACTGCATTGAAAAGCAAGAGCAAAAAGAAAACATTAAAATAAATTCAAGAAGTTTTTTAAATAATTAATCAAATTAAAAAAAAAACAAATAAATATAAAGAAAATTATTTATCAGTGCTCTTTTATATTCCCAATTCCAATATTTTACTCGCATTCACTATTCTGTATATGTTGCGTTTTATACGTTTAAGGCTTTTAAAGCGATTTGCGAACTCTGATTACGTTAACACCACTGATAAGCATAAATTTTTACTTCTAAAGTGACCATTAATGAATTTTTATGACGAATATCTTGACGGAGAAAATGTTGAATCTCCTATTTCATATAAATACAAATTAAATTATTTGTTTAATTGTATAAACAAGTAGTTAATGCAGTTGTAAAAAGGGCAGTATCTCATCCTCACTTACAAATTGAGTGCATCTTTTATACGCAATATGTTGAGAACAAAATGTGATATTGATTTTAACTATCACATTTTTTTGGCAATACAACACAAGCATTCTTGCATGGCAGAATATATGCAACATTTTGGTTAGAAAAGAAAACGCCTTAAAAAATAGTCATTTAAAAATTAGCTTTTTTGATAGAATTGTTTTTTATAATTCTTTTATTATAATATTTTATGACTCGATTAACAGTTTTGTTATTATAATAAATTTTTTTTCAAAATTTTTAAAACTTCGTTATACCTAAAGCAATAAGGAAAATCACATATTTTTATATGCCATTACAGAAAACTATACTTTTAAAGGCCTTCAAAGTTTTACTTAAGAATTATTTAGATGCTGGCAAATAGTATTTGTTTTTATTGGCATCTTGTTACTGCCTAAATGGCACTAATAAAATTATTGGGTTAATGGTGACAACAAGTTTTATTTACTTAAGTCTACTTTAGTGATATTTCCATATTCGTACAGGTATATTAAACAAATCTTTTTGTATAATAATATTCTTTGATTAAAATAATTCATTAAAAGTTTTGACGGTATCGAAATTCTCTGATATATTTTCAAAATTTATTTATTGCAAAAAGAAAAGTTATGTGAGTTGGGAGCTATAGTTTTTAATATTCTTAAGATACTGAGGCTTTTTTATTTTACTTAATTATTTAATATGCTTTATTTTTATCCGTCCATTACAACAAACAAACAAAAATCTCATAAAAGTTCCTAACTTATGAATATGGACTACGAAAGCCAATGCAAAATAATTTTAAATAAAGTCCAGAAATGCTAAATTATATTAAATAGACATTTTAATTTTTTTGTATAAGATTAAATTAAATTATTAAGGTTAATATAAAAAAAAACAGTTTTTCCTAATTTCTTAATTTTGCACCAAACTACATCAACGTTTACACAAACTTCAAATTGCACCATTTGAACTAATAAATTACCACTTCATAAACCACAAGTTATTAAAAATACAGAAAATTTTTTTTTCGAAAATTAAGCCCCCTCCCCTCAACACACACATCCAAAAAATACTTTATTATAACCCCAAATAAATATTCAAAAACAATTAAAACAGGTAATTTTAAGAACGATTAAATAAAAGTAAAACCAAAGCAGTTGAACAAACACAATAATAATGAAAGTTATATAAACAATTTATTACAACAATAATAGAAAAAAATTTTTAAATAAAAATAGTAAACAATAAAGTAAATAATATTTGCGTATTGTAGGATATAATTATATGATTGATCATTTATGTGATCACAAAAATATTTGAATGTGTTAATTTTCATTATATTAGTTAATAAATAAAAAAAACTCAAAAAAACCATAAAAATATTATTATTAAATAATAATAATAACATAAACTTGATAATCCTGATAACAAGTAATTTAAATAAGAAATCTAGCAAAGAAGACAAAATGTCGTAAAACGTTACACACAAATGAAATAAACAAAAATTAAAAACATAATTGAAAAAAAAAAACAAAAAACAAAAATTATAATAAAATTAAGTTATTTACCAACATGAAAACCAAAAAAGAAAAAAAAAATTACGAAAAAATGCAACAAAAAAAAATATTATAAAATTGATAACAAGTCAAGTAAAATGAATAAAAAATGAAAACTTGTATAAAAATTAAAAAAATAAATATGAAATTGTTTTATTTTGCAAACTATGTGGGTGAGTAGAGAATTTATTTTATTATTATAATTTATTGATTATTATTAGAGCAAAAGGACTTTCATGCAAATGACTGTTTTTACTCAGCAACTTAAAATCGATTCTGATCAAGTGCTTTTGCGAATTCTAGAATTTAGTGACAAATGGCATCAATTTTTTATTGCATATTTTTGCATATCTTGTTATAAATACATATTTTTGTGCATAATTTGTATTCATTTATATATTTTTAATATTCAAAAATACTCACACATTCATCAATAGTTTAGTCTATCATATTATTCTCCTTCTTTTCTTTTCATGCTTATATGTATAATATGAATGTATTTTGTCATTCTTATTCTCAACTTGACTATTATCATTAATTTTTGTATCTGAATTTAAGCTTTTATGTGACAAGAAAAATAAATTTTTTTTATTTTTCATAAGGGCATCAGTGCATATTTTAATGAATATTTTTTATTTTTAAGCGCATATTTTAATTTTTTAAGTGCAGATTAGTAAAGAATTTATAAATATTTTCTGATAAAATTGAAGCGAAATATCTTTATATAAGAATAAAAATTTGTTATAAAAAACTTTAAGTATTTATTTCTTATAGCGATATTTGAGGATTCGTATAGCATTGGGTGGCTTTTTCCTTTTTTATAAAGAAAAATTTAGTGTTGCCGAAAATGTTTTTATATACTACAGTAACATTAGAGCATCTATTAAAAGACTGCACAAGCATACTACAAACATGTGTAATATTTTGTAATAAAAAATGTTTGTAAGCCTTTTCAAGTGGGCTTGTGCAGCAATTTAGTATCTAGTATGTTGCTTGTTTGTTTTATGTTCACTTTATAATTTTTTTTCCAACGGATTTGTCTCAAATTTGTAGTATTTTTAGTCTCTATACTCCAAGGTAGGTATCATCCAAAAACATTTTACACTTGTTTTCCACTATTTTCACTCACCACTGGTCATCAAGATATGTCAACGTACTTAATAAGCCTGAAACCATGCTTTGAAATATTTTATTTACCACTTTTAGTTGACGCCTCTGCTAATGATGACCTTTATCCTGAATATCATTTCCCTTGACTTTTTGTTCTTTTTCACTATAATATCAATCATGAATGAATTCCCTGCAAATTTTTTCCCTTGTTTTGTTCACTCTTTTACTTTAATCTATTCTCTTACTTACTTACTTACCATACGCTACTAAAGTGCTCCTAAACATCCTTGATAAGGATTTCTTAAATAAATAAAAAAAAACATTATAACATTGAGAAATAAAAACTAAACATCGTTTTCTCATTATTATATGTACGATTTTTTACGCGGCTGATTAAAAAATTTTTTTTAAATAATCCAAAGTAACTTCTGAGAGAATGGGCAGTAGATTACAAATGTAGACGATCTCTCCTTTAATCTTCTATGGTTCGTCCGGAAGTTACTGTGGATTATTTTGAAATTTTTATATACCCCAGTGCTGTTGCTCTGAGTGATTTTAGCAACTTCCCAACGAACCATTTGGGATGGAATGCATATCATTTTAAAGAAAATATTGTTTAGATTTGTAATCTATTAAGCAAATACTCAAAAATTTCTTTGAACTATTTTTAAAAATTTTTTTAAATTTTCATATACCCCAGTACTCTTGCTCTGAGCAGTTTTTATCATTCCCCATTTTGGCGAGGTACCATTCCCGATTTTGACCAAACTGGAATGAAACTTGTTCTACGCTTTTTGGCGGTGTTTTAACATTTAAGGGAAATTTCGTAGGTTTTGATGCAAAACGGAAATTGCCAAAATCCTTCAGAGCAACAGTACTGGAGTATATGGAAATTTCAAAAAACTTTTTTTAAATAATCCAAAACAATTTCTGCATAGATTACAAAGCTAGATGACCTTCTCTTTAAAATGATATGTGTCCCATTCTGTAATCTTTGTGCGTAAGCTGCGAAAACCCCTCAGAGCAATAGCACATGGGTATATGGTATTTAGACAGTAGGTTACCAATCTTGACGACCTCCGCTAAACTACTGCTAAAAATATATATAGAAGTACTTAGTGACGTAAGACGTATTTGATAAGTATACCATTAATACTGAAAATATATTTACAAATACTAAAAAACGTAAGGGGTTACGTTAAAACGTAAAACGCGGCATATGTATCTTCACTCATTTAATTTTTTTGCATGTTTTTGATATTTTAGAAGGCTGTGGAAAGTGAAAAATATTAATATTTCGCTAACACAGTGAAGGGTTTATAACACTCGGCACAGCCGAATTTAAATTGTTTTTTCTTTAAATCAAACACCGTTGCCATTGTTATCTTCTTGTTTATTATTGCTATTTCTTTAATATTTATAATGGAACAGAGTTCATACATGACATATATGGCAAAGAAATTATTTCACATTTGTTTCTTTTTGTTTTTTATTATTGTTATTATTTTTTATTATTTTTATGGTTTGTTTAGAACCAAATAAATATTTTGTAATTAAATATTAAGAATAGAATAACATATACAATAAATATATTAATTAATTTACTTATATAGAAATATATCATTGTAATATTATAAAAAACATTCAACAAATTAATAATTAAAAACAAGAAACAAAAAAAAATATTTTACAAATGTTATTTAATGCAATTAAAATACTTAAATAAATTTTTATTAATATTTAATAAAAAAAAAATTAATAATGTGTTTGCACATACGTAATTCTTAGCAAAGTTAAATAAGCTTTTTTTTTAATTTTCCTAATTTTTTGTTTATAATTATTTAATTTAATGCAATTGAAATGAAATAAACAAATTGATATTTGTTTATTCTATAAACATCTAACATATACATATATATATATATATATAATTAATAAATTATTTATTTATATTTTAATAATGTATTTCAGTTTAGATAATTGTAAATATAACTTACTATTGGCAAATTATAGGTACTATACAAATTTCTTATTTTTTAATGTAGTAAATGTTGTTGTGTTGTGTTGTGTTGTGTTGTGTATGTTTGTGTGGTGAGTATTTCTTTATTTATTTAATATTTTTTTGTCTATTTGAAAATATTTTAATATGTATTAAGTCTATTAGATTATAGAAGCCAAATTCATTTAGAAAAAAAATTTTTTTTTTGTTTTATAAAAAATTAATTGCACAAATATTCTATGAAAACTTGATTTTATAAAACAACAACTAAGTTTATGAATTTGCTAATATTTATTTAAGTAACAAAAATTTAACTAAGTTGGCATTTTAAGGATTTTTTTATATGAAATTTCTTTAATTAGGTTTAGTTGAACAACAAACAGCAGGTGTTGCAATTAGCCAGCGTCTTTCTTATACATTCTCAGAAGATATGGCCTTAGTTTTTAATTTCAATTCGCTTTAGCTACGGTCACATTACACAAATATTTACCGAAATAAGCGTAGCCAACAATTTTGTAGTCTAACATGACTTGGATTACATAAAATTAATTCAAATAGTTTAATAATGCAAATATGTTGTATTTTATGATAATAAAAAAAATTAATATATAAACGTAAATGTCTAGTATAGTGGGTATGCTTATTTCGACAAATATTTCTTTAATGTGACCGTACCTTTAATCTTTAAAAAATTGAGTAACTAGGGCGCCTCTATATAAAAAAAACGGAAAGAGGCTCACTTGGATCCTCTGATGTGGTACCTTTATGATACCTGTAAAAGAAGTAAAACAAAGAAAGATAGCGATTGAAATTTGTCAAAAAAAAATGCTTTGAAAAGGAATACAGAGAAATATTGAAATAGCAGGAGAAGTAATATGTTTTAAAAAAGAATTTGTTTTTTTTTTAAGTTCGTTTTGACTTTTTATTTAGATTTTAATATGGTGCCAGGTCATAGTGGATATGTAAGCAAAAAGAAGGCAGACGAACGGGCAATATGCCTTTACCCAGAGCCATTTTCTAACCAGATCACATGCCATCAAAGCATCTACAATCTTTATTGAAAAGATACCGAATTTAGTGTGACTATGGTTATGGGCTATAGTTTTTATAACACAAGTAAATTGCAACACACAACTGTCTTAAAGACTTTTAAAACTATTTTTTTTTTAAATAATTTTTAATGCGTTTTAAATTAAAGAAATCATAGTAATCGTTAGTGTTAATTATGATTGATTGATTCATTTAGATTAGAGAGTATTTTGTTAAGGGAAATAAAAATAATTTAATTGTCTAATATTTATTTTGAGATCAAGGTAGTAATTTGAAACGTTTGAACTTGTTTCGTTTGTGGTTTAATGTTGAGGCACTGCCACATATTAAATACCTTTTTTTCGGTAGTTGTGGTCATTTTATTTACTATATATTTTTGAAAAGAGTATCATGCAGTCTAGGGTATGAAAGTTAATGTTAAATGCTATTTAATTTAATTATTTTATGTTTTTTAATTTTTTTTCTTCAAGCACAACAGTGAAATATATTCCTTAGATTTTTTTGTTTAATTATTATTTACACTTAATTGCTTGAATAAAATTTAGTTTAAAATAATAAGTATTTTTTAATATTATTTTTTGTCTATAATTCCCTAATATAGTATAGTTTTCCTTCTTGTTTTCTTTTTCTTTCTCAATAAGACCCTTTACACACATTAAGCAAAATTACAATTTGTGATTGGAATAAAAAATCAGAGAATTATTTTAATAAAAACAAAAAATCTTGCACAGTATGCTTTGGGTCTAATTAAAGTGTATGTGAATTAATTGATTAATTGCTTATTAAAGTACAATTATGTTTGTGATTAATATACAACAATGTGAGTTTAAGTCTCATATTTTACAACACAAATAATTTGAAGCTCATTGCAAAAATATTTAATTATTTAATTAAATTGCCTCTTTGAAGGACGAATAAGGTTTAATTTCTATTTAAATTACACCGAGTGGCATAATTTGCAAACTGGGGTTGAAGCGTCACACTCTATACGAAATGAAAACGTTGAAAAATTTTGTATGTATGAGATAATTTGAAAAATTAAATTGAAGTTGGATATCGAATGCTATGATTTGTTCTGTAAAACAAAATCATATACTTATCTGATAAGAATATATTTTTTTTAACAACACACATCTTGGCTTCTCTGCAAAAAACACCGATTTCCAGATTGGTAGGTTAGCACGGAACCTACTAATTTAATTAAAAATCATATTCAATTACGAAATTCCTAAGCATTTTTAATTTTTTAATTGATATAAGAATTATCACAGAATTCGTAAAATCAAATACGCAATTAAGATTTCCACAGTGGGTATGAACACAAGCAAAATATCAAACAAAACAATTATAGACTTGAACAAAAAATAATAGAATAAAACATAAACTTAAGTAAAAACGTATTAGGAAAAATATTACTTTTAATTTATTCTATGTAGGCTGTCACAGCGGATATTTAGGTAAAGTGCTTCAGGTTATATTCATCATTCGTGTAAATTTTTTAGACTTGTAACGACTTAATCACTTCAAGTGCTTGTGTTAATTTTTTTATGTTTAAATATTAAGTAGCTCTTTCGCTTTTGCTTAAACCAGAACCACACACAGCAAGTTTAATTGGGCAATTCTTTCTCAATTCTCTTTTAAAATTGTCTTTTTGTCTACACACAAATGTTTTGTTTCGGCAATTTTAGCATTCTTATTCAGTCATTCATTCAGCCTTCAAGCTACCTGTCTTCTTTTTTTACATCTTTATAAAACATACGAAAAGAGAACGAAAGGGAATTCCAGAGCACGAGCAAGTTTGTAACTCTTTCAAATTCTTCTTTCCTCTCTCTCTCTCTCTCTCTCTCTCTCTCTCTCTCTCCCAAAAAATCAATAATTGCCTAATTAAAATTGCTGTGTGTAGTGCTGGTCTTAAAAAACTCAAAAGAAAATTTAACAATAATTTCTTCAACACAATTAATTTTATAGGCTGAAAAGAATCACATGTTGTTGCACAAGTTGCGTGATGGTCTCTTATTTTTGAATATATTTTTATAAAATATTTTTAAACAACAATGAGAGCGTTAAAATTAAGCTACACCTAATTCTCTTTTTACATGAATTTTTTTTTACCACGAATTTGATTTAACACGATTTAAAAAGAAGGAAAAATTCTCTTTTTACGCGAATTGTTTTGTTTAAACACGATTTTTACGCAATTTAGAAATGGCAATTCATAAGTAATTTTACAAGATGGTGAACTAAATTATTATTATGATACTCCTTTTTTCCAAATTTAATTTATTTTTTTTAATATAACTAGCTGACCCCGCAAACGTTGGTTTGCCTTCAAACTTTATTTATATTGAAAAATAATTAAAAAGATAAGAAAAATATAAATTGGGTTATACCGAACATTTAATAAGAAAATTTGTGAAATCAGTCCAGCCACTCTCAGATTTGAGAAAAATTTTAAAAGTGGGCATGGTAATGGGCGTTGTCTATTTGTATTTTCATATAAATTTATGTTGGACTTTGCTGAAAATATAAAATTTTTTTATATTCGATCTTCTTACTCTAAAAAATTTTAAATAGAGTGAAGGACCTTGTAAAAACCGGATAAAAACACTTGGTATATAAATAAGCTAGATACGACTGCAGCGCCACCTTCCGGGCTGATTTTTGACGTCAAACCTTTCAAGACATAACCCAAAGGTATAGACAAAAATTCAATTAAATCGGCCTAGCCGTTTAAGAGGAGTACAATGTCAAACACACGTGCATTCGAATTTTATATATTAAGACTAAGTGACCCGGCAAACGTTGCCTTCAAATTTTAACATGTAAGAAAAAAATTAACCAAATCGGTCTAGCTGCTCTTCTATATAACATAAATTTGAAAAGTGGGCAGAGAGAGTAACGTGGTAAATTTTTCTTCCATAAAAACCTAAGTTGGTTTGTTATAAACATATAAAAAAATTCTCCAATTTGAGAAAAATGTAAAAAGTAGCTGTAGTAATGGGCGTGGCAAATGTGTAAGCACTAAATAAATGAAATGAATTCTAACAAATATTTTTTAAGAATTCTTATTTCACACGCATTTTTTTGAAACGTAACTTTCGTGTAAAAAGAGAATTAGGTGTAATTATAAATTAAGTTAATCGATTGATTGTATACCTTTTCCATTTTAAGCGTAAAAATGTGAATTGAAATTGTAAAAAAAAGTTTTAAATATGAAATCAGTTTAAGAACTTAAATTAATTTTAAATTTAGTACACTGGTCCACAAAAATTTAAATTAAACATATATAACTTAGTTTTGCTTAAATACTCATTTGCTTCAGCTTTCGGTGTTGTTATTCGGTTGTAGTTTCTCCTTCGTATTAACGGCCGTACAATTTTGCTTAGCATTCTTATTTCTTACGAGACTATTTGTAGTTTGTAAGTGTATATGTAATTGAGGAAGAAAATCGTTGTTATTTGTATTTTGTTGCAAAATATTTTCTTTTTTTTACTTTTTATTGTTGTGTCTTATATAGTTTTTAGTTTTTTTCTTTTCTTGTCATTGCATTGTGCCTGATTACTTTATGGAAAGGGGGTTGTATTTTATCCTAAAGTGTATGTTTGCATTTTTATATAAATGTGGTTTTTTATATGTATAACTTTGTGGTTTTTGGTTTCGTGTTCATTAAAAATCAAATTAAGCATTTGATTCTTTAAGATTTTGTAATCGTTCCAATTGATTTGAATCCAATTCCTCGGGTATACTAGCTCTTCCGCCCACCACTTGCTTGGGTGCACCCATATCAACGTCATCATGCTTAGACTCATCTATACTTTGGGGACCACCTCCTCTGCTGGCAAATGCATCATCAAAGTTTGCATCAAAATTTGCCTCAAAATGGGCCTCAAAACCTGCACTGACTTCAGTATTAGCTCCGCTAGATTTTTCATTAAATGGATCTTCAGCTTCTTCTAATGGTTGTACTTCAGATGAATCTTGATCGGATGAAGGTAAGTCCTCTGCATTGGGTGTGGGCGAGGTTAGTGTTATAGTTACACTTAACTCTTCCATAACTTGTTTCATACCTTCAATAATTTTAGATTTTTCCATTTGTTTGGCTTCTCCTGACATCGTCTTGGTCGCAGTTTCCTTCTTAGCGGAAGCACTTGTTGTCTTGGCATTTTCTTGGCTACCAGCATGTTTTGAGTCATCTTCATTGCCACCTCCTCTCTCTGCTATTGGAGGGAAAGATTTATCGGATCCGTCTTCAACCATAGGGGTTGCAGCGGTAATAATTATTTGTGCCATACCTAAGTTTGCATTGTTTCCAGTAACCTTGGCCGGTTTACCTGCAGTAACTAAAGCCGGTGGGGGCTGTGATGGTGGTGGCATACTGCTAATATCTTCGTCCATATCGTCCTAAAAAAAATCAATTATATTTACTTAAATCAAAATCAATTTTAAATTTTTTTAATATAAAAAATCCCACAATCAGAGGTAAGTCGCTTAAGTTAAGTATTTAAGAAACAGATTCCACAAGGCAAGTACGATATTTGTAACACTCTTTTTTTCTCTATACATTTTGCAGTGTTTAACCCAGAATAATAAAAAAACAAATTAAACTTTCAGCAAGTTATTAATCTGTTTACAAAAATCACATCTAGATCAAAAATTTTTGCTCTCAATTTAATCGCATATACATGCGGTTATACAAATGTCTGAATTTTGTAAACAGAGTATTAAATTGCTGAAGTCGTAAAGCGCTAATTAGACGATCATAAACGGCATGATGAGCAAGAGTGAAAATATCAAAAAATTTTGAAAGCCACACGAGCATTATGCATTTAATTACAATTTTTTTCTATTATTCTATGTGGTTATGCACTCTCATTCTCCTTCCCTTATTCACTCTCTAATTTACTCTCTTTCTCTAACTTGTTTTCTTTGTCTCTTTCTCTCTCTCACTCTCTCACTCTCTCCCTCTCTTTCTCTATCTATCTCGATCTCTCTCTTAACTCCTATCTTGCTCTCTCTCTCTCTCTCTTTATATTTATTAGTTGCTATAATCTCACATATCATAAATCCACTAGAAAGTCGATTTTGTTTTTGAAAAAGCTAAAAGTATTACAGAATTAACAATGTACTAACAGTAGAACAGCATACATCTCCTGCTACCTTTAGCAAACGTCAAAGTTTGTTTGTGAGCTGTCAACGCAATTTCAAATTATAGTTTATAACTACTTATTCCGAATTATGTTTTTGTCCGTACAAAAAAAAATTTTTTATTTGCGGTTTGAAGTCTTTCTCACAAAGAAAAAGTTCAAAGCAAATATAAAAAATTAAAAAGAAAATTTTTTCCTGAAAGAGGTCTTGTAATGGGTATAGCACCCACTCAATTGCTTTTCAACAAAAGCAAAAATAACCTTTTAAAAGACTTACCTCATCCTCTGGCTCTTGTATAAGAACTGCATGAAAGCAATAAATAAAATTGAAAAATTAAAAATATTAATTGAAATACATTTTGCTAAACTATTTTGAAGTTGTTAAAATAAATATTTAAAAAAAAATTTATATAAAGATATAAGTGTGGTCATACAATATATACGATTTGCTAACTAGATTTGCAAAAATTATTTATTTAAGGTATTAAATTCTATTTATTTTTGTGAGGGAAAACATGCTTTGATACGTGCTCTCTACAATTAGAATCTTAAATAACATAAAATAGTATAAAAACCATCAGGTTTAATATCAGTACATACACACACATTCTTAGAAACATATTTATCCTGTAGGCCTTGTGTTAAAAATAAATTTTTTTTTGTTTTTGTGATATGACATATTAGCTGACTTTGCCCTTGAGAGAGCTTGTTATCAAAAATTTAATAAAGTTTCATTAAATGCTATAAGATCTTCTGGATATAAAAACATGTTACATAGATGTAGTATGTGTATGCTCGTTGGAATCTTTAAAAAATTAAAAATATTTTTACAAATACTTTGTGTGCCATTATAAATAGAGTTTTACTATCGATTCAGTTAACAAAAATTTTTTTTAAGTAACTTTTAAAAAATTAAAATTTAAATTTAAAATTTCTTTTTATTTATGTGATATTTCTGTTACACAAGCCATCAAGTCATTTAGAAAATTTATATCTAAATAAATAAATTTGTTAATACAAAATTTCTTTAGTCGATTTCATTGGCTGGGTTACAAAAACAGCTCATTAAAGTGATGCTACTCCTTTCTAGAAATAATCACTCTACATTTCTTAATTATTACTAATTTATAAACAAAAAATAAATTATTTTGTGTATGTAAACTACAAAACAGCAGTTAAGTTTACATTATTAAACTGTATCTTCTATTTTCTATTTAAACAACAAAGAACTAGTTGGCTGGGACTAGTTTAGCTTTTAATTGCTTAAAAGAGTTGCGAATGACAATATTCGTTAAAGAGAAACGAGTTGATAATACAAAAATAGTATTTTTTTTTTATTTAGAATATCGTCTGAAACAAACTTTTGTCCAGCTTTAAAAAAAAAATATAGTGAAATAATTTTTTTTTAAATGTTTTAAAAAAATGTATAACCAATAATTTATTTACAATAAAAAAGTTTATATTTATATTGTTTTTTATTTATATTTCAGTAATACTTTCTATGTAAAAGAAACGAAAAGGATAAATATATAAACGACAGGCCCGCCCGTTCTATACATTAAATTTGTATTAGTCTGGGAACCCAGTGCTTGAGATTAATTTTATTTTTCAATTTAAGTCCCTTTACTTTTATGACCGTTTAATTTTTTTTAACGAAAATCTTCTCAAAATTCTAGTTAGAAAGTATTTTCTTGTCTTGTAAGGTTTTCAACTCAACGCAAAATCAAAATTTTTCATCATAAAATCATTTAAAATCTGCTCTATTATTGTGGCTTCATTTTTTTTTCAATTCAGTTAATTAAAAATAAAATTATTAACGCTTTGGTGAGGTTAAAGTAAAATTAAAATAAATGTGTATACCCTTCACTGTAAGTGATTCCGTTTGTAACTTCTACATCGTACATGGGACAACCTATAAAGTATATATATTTTGGATCCTTATAAATGGCGGAGTCGATTTAGGTCTGTCCGCCAAGCCGTTGAAATCAACTTTCTGAAATCCCTAGGCAATGTACAGAAAAGCATAGCACATCATTCAATCAATTGTTTCTGAAAGATTATTGCTATTGAAATTCAGTTAGATTGGTTTATAAATGGCGGAGTTATGAGTCAAAAACGGCAACAACCTCTATTTTTGACCATTTTCTGAGTGAATTTTTTGCTCATTTTATCTAAAGAAAAATACAGACAAAAAAGTGGTAAACAGTTTTATCAGAAATGGTAGTCATAATATCTGGGCAAAAACTGAGAGTAATCGGCCTACAAATGGCCGAGGAATATCAAAAATACAACCAACATTTTAGATTTTTATTAACAGAAGTCCCTAAAATCTTTTGGAGCAACAGTACTGGGAAATTCAAAAAAATTTAATAATTTGGGTGGTAGAGTACAAATCTAGACGACATCGCCTTTAAAATCTACTATGGAGCAACAGCACTGGGATATATGAAAATTTAATTTTTTTTTAAACAATCCAAAGTAACTTCTGAGTTCTTGGGCAGTGATTACCTATTTAGACGACCTCCGCTAAACTACAACTAAAACCATATATAGAAATATTTAATGACGTAAGAAGTATTTGATAAATATGTCATTAATACTGAAAATATACGTACAAATACTAAAAAACGTAAGGGGTTACGTTAAAACGTAAAACGCGGCATATTTATCTTCACTCCCTTACATTTTTGTATGTTTTTGATATTTTAGAAGGCTGTGGAAAGTGAGAAATATTAATATTTTGCCAACACAGTGAAGGGTATATAAGACTCGGCACAGCCGAGTTGTTGTTGACATTTATTATCTTATCCAAAAAAATTAAACTAAAATTTAAAAAAAAATTATATGAAAGATTTCGTTAACGTTTACATTAAAGTCTACGTTAATTTTTTAGAATAAGGGGGCTAGGATTTAAAAGGAAGTTACACCAAGTAAAAACTCAATAACCAACTCTTCGATTAAATCAACAAAAATTCATAACCATGGGGAATAAAATAATATTTAAACTTAAGTTGGTGTCTTTTTAAAAATTTCTTAAATTCTTAAAAATTTTATGAACAAAAGTCAGCTCTTAATAAAAGTCTACTTTTTTGTAACTATGATTATGGCCCATATTTTTTTAAAGAAATTAAAAAAAAAATTTTTTATAAAAAAATAATTAAAAATCTGTAAAACAACATAACCTCAAATTTTGTGCTTAATTTTTATACTTGCATCTGTTACTAATGAAATGATTAAAATCCAATTATAAGTTCTGAATTTATTCACCATATAGCAGTGGCATCTATTTGCTTCTATGACTTTAAGTCATTCTGTAAGTTTAGTAGTAACCCCACAGAAGACAAATTAAAATAAAAATTTCAACTAAAAAAAATTGTCAAATTAATAAAAATGTTTAATTGAATCAATTAAATATTTACGGCTATGCTAATGAACAACATTTTTGTTGGAAAAAAAGGCTTAATTAACAAATTTCCTTTAGAAATTTTTTTTTTAAATATGGCCGTATCAATATTATTATTTTTTTAATTATTATATTTTTTTAATTGTAAATTATCATTTTGTTTAATAATTTAATTCATTCAATTAAAAATTTAATAAAATTTTTTAATGGGCTTATAGTTTTTGCTGTGCATAAAACTAAAAAAATATTGCTTCTGAATTACTTTGCATTAAAGAATTTTTAATTATTTTTATACGAGTGAGTAATCATTACTTGCTGTTTAATTGTAATGTTTGTACAATAATAAACGACTCATTAAATTACACTTTAAATTTGTTAAAAAACATGAAAAACAAAGAGTAAATATCACAAGTAAAATACTAAAGTTTACAAGAAAATTAATTGAAGTTAAGAAAAAGTCAAAAGAAACTATAAATTGAAATTAAAATGTAAAACACAAACTACTTAACGGAAAAACAAAAAACTTTACCCTTTTTGGCAGTGGATTTTTTCAGTGCTTAAATTGTATTGAAAGAAAAATTATTTTAGAACAAATACATGAAGACAGGAAAAAAAAGCTTTGGTTGGTACACTTAACAATAATTGACACTGACAAAAAAAAATGTTTTACAGCACAAAAGAAAAACAAATAAAAAAAACACCTTGAACTAGATTCAAAAAAATAGAGGAACACAACTGTTAATTATTGAATTTTTATTTTAATAAAAATTTACGTGTCAACAGACAACACTCCACACGCACACACACCCAAAAACACATACTTATGTAAAGTGATAAAACAAATAATATTGAAAACATTAATAAGAAATTGAAAAGAAGTTTTGTTTGGGTTTCGTTGTTTAATTTTATATTCTTTTAGTTTTTAAATCTTTTGTTCCACATACTCGTACGTAGTCTTCAAAAATTTCTCTTTTACCTCTAATGATGACTGATCAAGATTTCGTAAGTTAATTTTTTTTTTTTTTTTTCGTTTGAAATTTTGTAACCCAATAGTGTTAGAAAGAAAACTCAAGAAAAATAGGCATCAATATGAGTATTTATAGAGTAGAAAAGTAAATTTAGGTGAATAAAGTAGACGTAATTAAATGGTAGAAATTCTAAAGGAATCGTGAAAGACATGAATATACACATAATCGTATAAAAAAAATAATAATTGGATGAATTTCGAGAGATTTAGGTTTTTTCTTTGGTACTGATTAAATAAAATTTACCTGGTGGAGGCATACTGGGCACAGCACCATTTGGTATATAGCCACTGTCATCATCTTAATAAATAAAAAATGAATTTGAATGATAATTATTTTGGGTTAATGAAATGAAAAATTAACTTAATAGAACTTACCAGCTGTATCTTGGGAACCAAACATGTCCTCTGTTAGCTCATGGGCATATTCTGGTGGTAAGGCTGGTGCTGGGGGCAAAGCAAAACTTGGGGGAGCTGTTGGTGGTGGAGAGTCATCGCCACCCTCTGTTAAAGGTTCACCATTTTCATCACACTCTTCCACCACCAATGATGGAAAATTACCAAATTTACCATCCAGCTCACCTTCCCACCACCCATCATCAACTCCATGAGCTGTTTTTGTTACAATCTTAATTATTTGACCTTCCTCAAAGGTGAGCTCATCTTCGGCGGTGGCATCATAGTCATATAAAGCAATGCAATACATTATTTCAGATTTTTTCTTTTGAGGAGCCATTATCACTGAAACTTGATCGGGTGATTGCATAGAGTCCACAGTTTGATCTTCATTATCAACAGTATAATCAACAGATGAAAACGATATCTGAGAACGCAACTGATTTGCAGAACTACCATTAACAGGTGTCTCTTGTTCAATATCCAAATAGTTGTGAGGCACATAACCCTCTTCACCTCTGTAATTACGTGCACGCAGCCAACCATCTCCATCCCCTTCTCCAATAACTTCCAGTTGTTCATTTTCCACAATAGTCAATTCATCGGGATTTTGTGCCTAACAAATGTTAATGTAATGAAATTCACAAAGCAAAAGAGCACTACTTACAGTGTAACTGTATAAAGCGGTGCATTTAAATATGGCCTCTTTGGGTTCAGGAACAATAGGCTCTTCTTTTTCTTCTTCCTCCGCCTGATCATTATCCCAATTAACTTCAGTTGGATCATCCCACCCAGTATTGGATGACATCATTTGCATTTGAGACACTGGCTCCGGTACATGTTCTTCGGTTTCTGAAAATTTATTAATTACACATCATTATTTTATAATGCAAAACGGAAACTGCCAAAATAATGGAAGTTTCAAAAAAATTTCTAAAATAATCCAAAGTAATTTCTGGGTATTTGGATAGTAGATTACAAAGCTACACGATCTTCTCTTTAAAATGATATGTGTCCCATTCCGTAATCTTTGTGCGTAAGCTGCGAAAACCCCTCAGAGCAATAGCACATGGGTATATGGTAATTAAAAAAACTTCTGAGTACTTAGGCAGTAGGTTACCAATCTTGATGACTTCCGCTAAACTACTGCTAAAAACTTGTGACGTAAGACGTATTTGATAAGTATACCATTAATACTGAAAATATATTTACAAATACTAAAAAACGTAAGAGACTACGTTAAAACATATTATCTCCACTCCCTTAAGTTTTTTGTATGTTTTTGATATTTTAGAAGGCTGTGGAAAGTGAAAAATATTAATATTTTGCTGACACAGTGAAGGCTATATTAGACTCGGGCCGGTGGATTTTACCTTGTTACACTTTAAGTTTTCAGTGAGTAAATTATATAAAACACTACGAGCAATATTTTTGTAAAACATTTCAACCCTCTTAATCGTCAATTAAAGGCAATTTTTCGTCTTTTTTTTAAATGTAATAAAAAAGTTACTGCAGAAAACACAAATCTATGAAGGTTTTTTGTTTGTCTACAGAAAACATCCTACCAACCTACCGAGCTGGTAGGTTTGTACACTACCTATTGCTGCACCCATGCGGTCTTAATCAGAAAAAATCTTCGATCGGTAGTACAACTACAATTACAGCCAATTCAGATTCCTTAATAAAATAAAATTATTAATCAAGGAACTGGTTGTCGAATTGTTACAAACACGTAGTTCCAGGGGAAGCAATTTCTTAAAAAAAATTATTAAAAAATTATTAGCAAAAAAGCAAGTCATCTTTTTAAACAAATTGTGAAATTAAAACAGTTTTTACTTGACGTTAACAATAAGAATCAATAATCGAACGAAAATGCTTACAGTTTTTTTACAAAACCTTTAAGCTTTTTAAAAAATGCTTCTATAAAACAAAAACATTTTAATTGTTCTCTTGAAAATCGCTAGAATAGTATTCTTGAAACGGCAACAATACCTGCCCGAATAGATAAATTAAATTCTTACCATCATCACTGTCGCTAAATGTTTTGTCTCTTGATAATTGTGGCTCTTCCTTTGGTTTACTTGCTGCTGTAACACCTCCTGCTGCTTCCTCTTTATCACTGTCGTAGAAAGAATCTGAACTAGGATTCTCCTAAAACAAAAACAGGTTAATTATCATAACAATTAGTAAAATAATTTTTCTAACTACCCCTTGACCAGAAGCATCCGTACGCATTGAAATTGAACTGGCTGAACGTGTTAGCTCTTGTGCTCCCATAATTTCAGCCTCCTGCACCCACTCATCAACGTTTATGCCACCCTCACGCAAACATTGCAAGCAAGCCTCTGCTTTAGCCTTTTCTGTTTCTGATCTTCTTATTAAATCGCGGAATTCTTCAATCTTTGTATCGAGATCAGGTCCATTGGGATCATTAGGATCACTACGTTGTCCCGAATCACGTAACGCAACACATACGGCTAACTTTTTAGCATTTTCCCTAACCGAAACATTTTCTTTAACTACTCTACCCGCTAAATTCTTTGCCTCTTTTGTTAAAGTTTCCACAGCTGACTCATGCTCTGTGGTAACCTTGCGTACGGGATCGTTATCGCATGCCTCAAAATCATATTGTATGTGTTGCTTTAACACAGGATAAAATAAGTAACAGCATTGCAAATTGTATTCCCGGGTCAGCTGTTGGGCTTGATCACGTATTTTGCCAAATGAGTTCTGTGTAGCTGAACAAGTCAACAACTCAGTGCGACCCATTAGGGTTAGGTATTCGGCCACACGTTCAAATACATAATTCTCCATGGTCGTCATTGTGGTCTGCAGATCAACCGTAAAATAACGATTTTGATGGGCATTTGCCGCTGACAAACTTAAAATGTAATCGTTACGAGCTCCTGTCGACTTTTCTTCCAATAGTTCTTTGCGCGATGTTACACGAGCGCTATTCTTTTGCAGCGAGGTAATCGATTGAAAAAATGAACCCTTTTTCTTTTTCAATTTCTCTTCAATGTCTCGTGCCTTGTCGCGTACATCGTGGGCACAATGCTCCTCATCGAAATATTGTTTTTTCGTTTTATCCAAATCACCAACACTCAAATGCAGCTCCTTTTGTATATTCACTATTTGTGAAAGTGATCTTTTCGAAATGGCCACCTTGTAATCACGTAAAACTTTTGCTTCATCGGCAATTTGTTGTTGAAATACCTCAATTGCAGCCAAACGAGCGCGTGCCAACTTTTCATTTTCCTCTAAAACTGTACGCCACACACTCCACATATTCCTTGAATTAAAAAAAGTATTTTTCACATAAAAGTTTCTGTTAAAATTTAGGGGCGTACTGAATGTGTGTTTACAATATTTATTTTTATCATTTCAAAAAAAAATAAAAATTACGCCTCTTAAAAAGCTTTTAACAAAAAAAAAATTTTTTTGGGAAATTTTGTTTCTTTAGTTTAATAACTACTTTTTCAGTTTGTTATTTTTATTTTGCAAATTCATTAAAATTCTCATTTGGTCAATTGGTGTAACAAAATAAGTATTCAAATGTTTGACCAAAAATTTAACAAGACTTGGGATTAATACACTTATGATGCAGAGTAGCGTCTGATGAAATAGTTATGTGGATATATTTTCATTGTACTAAGTACACAGTTTTTCGAAAATTTTCAATGGAAAATTTAAAAAGCTTTTGAAAAAAATGTCATAGAACAACAAATTAAACATTGATGAAAGAGTCAAATGTATACGATTGTTCTCAGTACGATCCAAAAAATCTACCAGAAAATTAAACGAAAGAGTTTTGGCTCGAGGTCTTTTATTTAACAATGCAAATTAAGTAATAACAAAAGATCTTAAGTTTAGGTCGAAATCTTACATACTGCGACCTAAAAGATCCTTGGTACAGCAAAATATACACAATTTCCGGCTCTTTAAATAGACATTTTATTTGAGTAAAAAATAATTAAGCTCCCACAGCATTCTCACATGAAAAAACAACTCCATTATTTTAATATAAAAAATTAAACAAAAAAATAAAAATTCTTTTCTGTAGACACACATCCGCCTTCAATGAGTTCATATAAACTTACCATCTTTCCTCCATGCCCTCCATTTTAATGTCTGGTATATTGGGAATTTTCTTATTTAAATATTGTGATGATATCTTGAGCAACGCCTCACTATAAGATTTCTCAATAGCAGACCTCTTAATAGTGAATTGTCGTATATCCTCCAGCAAATCGCATTCATGTTGATTTTTCAATTGAAGCTTTGCCACTTGCTCCGTGTGTAAATTCTTTAAGAACTTCACATAATTCCCCTAATGAGTAGAGAAGAAGAAAAGCGGCGACAACGGGAACGGGGATAAGCAGCAACAACCAACAATTAAAAAATAGTATTAGAATAATAACAATAAATTTCATCAAAAAAAAAAAAAAAATATGAAAAAAGAAAAAAAAAATCTTAACCATTTTCAAGAAAATTAAAGGAAAATAAAAAAAGGAAACAACAATAACAAATGCTATACGAGTATGGTACGAGTACTTGAAGAAAGAATGTAAATGTATGATGATGATGATGATGGATGGATGGATGGATGGACGTTTAAGAATAAATATTGTTGCATGATGAAAATATAAAAGCTTTAAATACGTTTCTGTTATTTTTACTTTGTCTAATTATAAAACATTGAAAAGTATTCGATAGGAGAAAAAGTAATTTCTTTAAGCAAGTGAATTCGTTACTTGGCAAAGAAAACTAAAAATGTTTGAAGAAAGATACAATAAAAATTTGTGAATTGAGCTATTTGAATTCGCAGTGTGCCGAGCTGTCAAAATTTTTAATTTTATATGTATGTGTTTGTGTAGAAATTTTAATTTCAAACAGAAATTAAAAAATACTGTAAAAAAAGTAAAAACATTTAAAAATAAAAAATGAAAAAAGTGAAAATAAATAGAAATTTGAGCTGTTATACTTGAAAGTGGTATAAGTCCATTTTTTTTTTAAATGAGTCAGCATTAAATCTAGTTAAATGGTGTCCTTAGCTTACTAAAATCACCACCAACTCATTATTTTTTTTTTTTTAAGTAGACTTACACCACTTTCAAATATAACAGTTCATTATTTAGTATAAAACTTATGTGAACATGTATAATGTTTTGTATGTGTGTAGAGCTTTTGACATTTCGGCAAGAACAATGTAGTTTTTTTTACACCTTGCGTCTTCGTTTGTTGTTTAAAATTTAGAAATTTTTATTAGAAATAAATATAAAATATGTTTGTTAATTTAAAATTTATAAAATGTGCTCATGTGGTGCTAATTTTGTATATTTTGAAAGAAAGAAATAGGCAAGTGAAAGATTTAAATTTTTTTTTAATAAAACAAAAGGATTTCACACAAAAGCAGTAGTGCCACAGAAGCTTTTTCCAAAATTACTTGGAAATATCTGTTTAGTTATTAAACAAAGAAAAAGAAGACTCAATCTAGACGTATGTCTATGATTATTAGACTAGTGTTTAATGCACATTTCTCCCGAAAAGGGTGTTGGTACCCGGCTCTTTTTGTACCGTTACTACAAGAGCTTAGGTAACTTTTGCCATGTAGTGGCTTTACCAATTCTACTGAATTGCCTTGGCGTATATTTAAAAAAAATGGAATCTTGCTATTCTAATTGCTGACCGATAGCTCTCACATAATCACCATAAGGAATACTCATCTAAATTAAACACTCATTTGGCTACGATGGCATAAAAATTGTACTGTGCGAAGGCTACGCACATCTGCAATTGCATGACTGAAAATCTATATAAAAGACTTACAATGATTACTCTGTGACTTTTTGAATAAAAAATTATACTTTTTAAAACAAATAAGCATTTTTTTTTCAGCATAATCTCCTTTTAGATCAATACATTTAGTCCAGTATTTTAAAACATTTTTTTTTTCCTTCCAAATAATAGATTTTCTCAAAGGCGTTTGTTTCGGTAATGACCTTTTTATTCGACCCAAATCTCTTACCACCCAGTTATTTCTTTCGATTTAAAAAAAATAATCGCAAGGACCTAAATTTAAAGAATATGCTGGATAAGCTAGCAGCTCATAGCCCAAATAATAAATTGGGCACTCGAGCATTGTCTTGATGGAACAGCACTTTTCTTTTGTTAAAACTCACTAACAATAATAGTGGAATGTTGCCGACAACATGTTCTTCTGTATGTGAACGAGAAAGAAATAACAAAAAAGAATTCCAAATATTTTTCTTCCAAATGTTGGCTCGTCTAAATGAAAACTAAAAGACGGTGGTTGACGCCAGCAGCGTTATATTTAAGGATGCTGCTGGGAAAATTCAGAAAGCCACGAAGCTATGAAATAGCGCTTGTATTGGAAAAACTCTAACGCAAAGGCGTAATGGCTATATTTATTGGGATGGGTTTTTTAATAATGAAAATTTTATTTGTTAACAGATTTATCTAAAAATTTCTACATAGGGTTGCCAAATTGTATTGGCCAAAAATTGCTGTATTTGTCTACCTTAGTGCAGCATATATAAAGTACAGTACAACCATATTTAACTTTTTTAATTTATTTTTGTTTTTTAGAACCCTAGAATTTATTCTATTAAGTGCTTAGGATTAGCAATAAAATTAATTGTTTAATAAGATTCGAATTACATAATTTTATTTTTTTTTTTTTTGAGCTTTTATCTTCTACCAAAAAAAAAATGACTAAAATGTGAATAAAGGCGTTTGGCATTTGCAATGACGATATACTTTTTATATACTGCGTTATATGCTCGTACATTTATGTGTGTGTATGTAATTAGAAAAGGTCACTAATCCAATTTTATTAAAAAGTCAAATGTGACAAAAAATAAATAAAATTAAAGGCGTGTTCACAAAAAGAACAACAACGAAATAATACACATTTTTCAATAAATATCTACATACTTGCTTAGGAATTTATAATTTTAATGGTAAATTTTTGTTTAAATAAACTTTTCAAAAATCATTATTTTTTGATCACTCTTTGTTTTAATTTAAGGCCAATAAACAAATCCTTTGTAACGATTTTCCTTAAACTTTTTATTATAAAATTCAAAAAGAAATTTAAGTGAATGGCCGATATTAATGTGCCTGATTATTCAATCGTTTATCTTTTTTGATTTCAATTCTTATTTGTCAACATGAAATTACTTTTTCCCTAGTCAAATACATAAATAACTTTTGTAAAGTTAAATTTTTTTTTTTTGTGGTTCGTAGTGAAACTTTTGCTTACCTTACGCGGTGGGGGCTGCATTTTTGTTTTGTTTATAAATAAAGTTTTTCTTTTAGCCTCTACTGTATGGTTTAATTTTTACAACTGGTTTTATTTTTCTTTTTCTTTTTCTTTTTGTCTAGCACACTCTTAGGGGGAGCTCGCTACTAGCTGTGTGTATGTGTTAGTGTGTTGTTTATGAATTTTATTTAATTTTTTTTGTTTAATCTTTTTCTTTTTTTTTTTTTTCTTTTTTTTTTTGTGATCAATAATGATGGTTTCTCCCAATTATGTATTTGTTGTGTTGTTTTCTTGTCCCCGTGTTACTATTCAATTTTTTATCGATTTTTTCTTTCAAATGAAATTCAAATTGTTTATGTATTTCACATCTAAAACTGTAAAGTTACAAAATTCAAAAAGTTCAGTAGAGATTAATTAATTAGCAATAATTATAAGAAGTAAAAAACAATAAATAAGTTAGCAGTAAGGAAAGTGTGAAATAACATGACAGACATACAAAAGCACTCCAAAGCCAAAATAGCAAATTAACGTTTAAGTGTATGCATGTATGAAAATATGTATGTATGTGTACATAAGTGGGTGTGGGTGTGTGTGTTTGTGTATATGGGAAATAGTTGAATTAGTATTTGTGTTATATACACTTATGTAATATTTGTAATTTACATATATAAATATACGTATGCATGTGTATGAGAGAAAAAGGATACTTTTTTTTGTAGGTTTTTAGAAAAAAAATATCTTAAATTTATCGTTTTAAAAGAAATGTTTTTGCAAGCTTTCAATTAACATGTAATCCTGTGAATTTATTTTCAACACTTTTTAAAAATTCATTTTTTTTTTCTTCAAATTATTTTAAAAAAAATTTTTTTTTTTAATTTATAAATTTGTATTCCTTCTTTTTTTTCATAAATAAAGGTTTTTATGCTCACTCATACTTATACATTTTGTTTTATTAATTTATTTATATAAAAAGATAAAAAAAAAATAAATTTATTTTAATTTGAACTAACACTTTTTTTTGTTGCCGTTTCCTTTTTAGCCATTGATTTCTTGCAATTGCCACAATTACACTTTAATAACTTTCTTTTTTATAGAAAAAAAGGAATTTCACTTATAAAATATTTTTTTTTTTTTTTTTCTTTATTACGTATCGATTTCGTTGTCGATGCTGAGGGGAAAAAATTGTGTCTGCTATTGAAAAATTGGTATTCTTTTTAAAGCCCTTAACATAAAATGTTCTTAGCTGGAACCGTGTTGAGCCCAAAAATTGCGTGAGCGTAATTTTCCAGTGTATGAGTATTTTGTTCTTTTTTTATGTTTCGTACCATCGTACAATGTTAAAGGGGTTGAAAAAGCCCACAAAATGTTAAAAACAATTTTCCTTGCATTGAAATGTTTTTCATTCATAAAACTGACATTTCGAAAGCTAAATCAAACAACAACAAAAAACAACAATAGAAACAGTAAAACAACAGGAAAGTGTAAAACTTGTGCCAGTCAGTGTTGTATTTTTAAAACATGCGTATTTTGAAACACATGTGTCACACTGTACTGCCACACATTTATTTCTAATGATAAGGGCTACAGCATCACCTAAAAATATGCACCAGATTAGAACAAATGGTAATAAGCTAATGGTACTGGGGCCAAATTATGGCATTCGAGCAATCGCACAGTGGGTGTTTTTTTTTTACATTAATCCCATGAAAACTTCATTATATTTCAATCAGTGATACATTTCAGTAAGCTAATGAAATATTTCGTTAATTTAATAAAAAAAATTTATTAATGCAATGAAATATGAATTAAATAATTTCATTTTTAAATTGAAAAAATTTCATTAATACACATCATTTGGGTTTTTTTTTTTTTTAATTGAAGAAATTTTGTTCATTAAACCAATGAAAAATTTAATTATTTTTTAACCAATAACAACATTTTATTGATTAAATGATTTATTAAAAACATATACGGGGGTATATGGAAATTTAAAAAAAAAAATTTAAAATAGTCCAAAATAACTTCTGAGTATTTGGGCGGTAGATTACAAATCTAGACAACCTCCTCTTTAAGCTCTCATCATTCGTCTGGAAGTTGCTAAAATCACTCAGAGCAAGAGCACTGGGGTATATGGAAATATCAAATAAAATTTCAAAATAATCCAAAGTAACTTCCGAACGAACCATAGAAGATTTCGAGATGTTACATATATCATTTTAAAGGCGAAGTCGTCTAGATTTCTAATCTACTGCCCAAATACTCAGAAGTTAATTTCGACTATTTTAAAAAAATTTGAAATTTCCATATACCCCAGCGCTGTTGCTTTGATAGGTTTTTACTATTCCCCATTTTGCCGAGGCAAAATTCCCGATTTTGCCCATTAAAATTATCAAAATCAAAAAGGAATTTAGGCTCTATAGTTTCTGGAAGTGTTTAACATTTTCTGAAAACTTCGTAGTTTTTATTTTATGATGCAAAACGGAAACTGCCAAAATCCTTGAGAACAACAGTACTGGGGTATATGGAAATTTCCAAAAAAATTTAAAAATAGTCCAAACTAACTTCTGAGTATTTGAGCAGTAGATTACAAATCTAGATAGTCTAATCTTTCAAGTGATATGTGTACCATCCCACAATCTTTTATGGTTCGTTGGGAAGTTGCTAAAATTACATAAAATATTACTCGATATGATAGTCTACTCGCTACCGAAGGCAGTGATTAGTCTCCTGAGTTAATGCTGCTCCGTATTAAGAATCGAAAACCAAATCATTCAAATTTTCTTGTAGGCCGTAACATAACCGCCCATTGGCATAGTCACAGTAAAGTCGTTATCTTTTAACAATCGATTTTAAATCGATAAATTCTTATGATTATGATTACAGTCTTATGTTTTGGAAAAATATTTCCATACGAATTGAAATACACAGTAACACCTACAGAATTGATTTAATATTTTTACAAATTGTTATAAAACTGATAAAAGCTTTAATCATGTTTTATGAAACATTAAATTTAACAAATATTTCGAAAACCCTTTTTAATAAAAATTCTACAAGGTAAATGTTATCAGCCAACTTAAAAAAAGGTAAAACAAACAAAAGCAACAGCTACAGCAAAGTTCAGCCATGACTCGACATACACACAGAATGCTCATTAGCGACAACAAGGCTTATGACCTTGAAATGGATATGGTGATAACACTAAAATGCGTAAATTGAAGAATTGCTTTCAAAAGGTTTTATTTTAATTTTATACGAATTGAATTTAACACTTTATTTTTTTAATTTGTTTGGCTTTTATAGTTATATTTTGTTGTTTAAAATCGTAGGCCAGGCTGTAAATTTATGAATTAAGCTAAATGACTTAATTTATAATTTGAAACGCTAAAAAATTATTACACAAATAAAGGAAGTACGAATAACAATCTGAACACTAAAAGAAAAACGATTTCTTGTTCGGAAGTTCAATTTATTTATAACCGATTGATGGTATAATTTAATTAAAAAAAAAAATATTTAAAATTACAAACCACACACTTTAACTAATTTATTTACTTTGTATAGGAAAAGCTTTTTTACTACAAAAAATTAATAAGACGATTATCAATTTGTGTGACCGATTTTATAAAATTTTTTTTATTTTGTTTTATTGATTTCTATAATTACTAGAAAATTATAATAATTGTATTAACGTTTTGTTTATTTGTTAAACAAAATACTACTGAATAGGCTTTCGTTCCATGTTCTTTTTTTCACTCAATTCAGTACGCACGTATCTAAAAGTTAATTAATTGAGTACTTTTTGCTTAACATTTAATTAATAAGTTTTACTGATAAGAGTATTTATAAAAAGCAATATTGAAATTTAAAAAAAAAAAAACTTTCCATTTTCTCTTATCATCAGCGTTGCCATTTTAGAATTTTTAAGACTAGATTTAGTCTTTTTTTTCTAGCATTTAGCCTCGAAATTTATGATTTATGTTCTAGCTTTTTTCTAGCCTTTTGTCGTTTACAAAATATTCTTAAAAAAGCTAAAATTATTTATTTATGTGTAAAGCTTTCCTTTTGTTTTTTAATGAAAATAAATTATACATAAACTAAAGCTGAAGAAATTTTTTATCTTCGAACACAATTATTTTAGGCTTCTCATCTCTCTCTTTGTTTGTTCCATAAACTTCAATGTCCGTTGTTTTGTCAATGGACACTTACAAATTATGTGACTTAACTCTTTCAACAATGTCAGATAGCAGCATAGTGTAAAAGTTGTCGAGCAAAGTTTTTCTAATGGCTGTTTTTGAATAAATTGTTTCATTGGCTTTTGCTCTTTGAAAATGACTGACAGCTTCAGGGCTAAAGCAACTATAACCAGCTCTGACTACACCTTATAATGAATTAGCTTTGAGCAGAAAGATATTTCTAAACAAAAAATTTAGAAAAAAAAAACTGTTTTTTTAAATAAACATTACCTGTAGATTGGTGGGTAGCGCACGGACCTATCAATGGTCAAAGTCACCAGTGCTCGTTAAAAATGTAATCTTAGAACTAATTTCTAATTACGAAATATAACGAAAAAATTTGTCAAAATATACACAAATTAAAATTTCTTCTATGGTTCGTCTGAAAGTTACTAAAATCTCTTAGGAACTTCCGGATGGACTGTTAAAGATTATGGAATGGAACACATATCATTTTAAAGCGGAGGTCGTCTCTGTAATATATTGCCCAAATACTCAAAAGTTACTGAAAAATATAATTATAATTAACAAAAGACCCCATCTCAATTGTTTTAATCACAAATGAATGTAATCTTGAGCGTAAAGTGGGCGTGGCCAGTCCAAATGTATATGGCAAGCTTCCTTGGAGTATAAAAATCATTGGTACAAAATTTCAGAAAAATCCATTGGAAAACACAAACTGAAAATGAATTTTATTTTAAAGCAAGTCTCTACAACTAAAAAATTTTTCATTATAAAATTAAAATAACTGCATATTTAAAATAATAGGTTTAATTAAAACTTAAAAATTACTTTAAAGAAACATATTTCATACTTAAAATTGAATTAAACAAAAATATCTAATAACTTATTTAGTTTATTAATAATTTATAGGGCTCCAAATATACATCAAGCCATTCACTATTTATTTGCAGTTTATAAGGAATACTATTGTCATCAAAAAATGCCTCAATTTGAGCGCCCACTTTCAGTCGTGATGTCATTTCTTGAGATACTGCAACGGCAAAGTTTTTATCAAAATCTTCCGTTTTAACAGTCGCCAAAGTAAGACCATAAGAACTTTCTATATTAACAATAGCCAATAATTGGCCGTATCTTAAGCCCATCTTCTTATCATGCTTTAAAAAATTGCTCTTTACTTTTTCTCGTTTTAGAACTCTTTGAAACTTTTCTTCACAGCCACCTTTAAGACATGATTTTGTACGTGGCAAATAGTCATCACAGTTTTGAAATTTTTTATTTTGTATATTCTTCTGTATTTGTTTATTAGTTCTCTCCTCCTGTTCTATGAGATCTATGAGTAAATCCAATTCAGTGGGCGCATTTTCCGAAGGCTTGTCATGTAATGTGTTACTATCCTCTGTATTAGATGTATTCATGAAACTATTTTCCAAAGATTGGGGATATCTATCCATAAGAACGTTGCCAGAGTTATTTAATGAAGTATTGAAGGCTTTCTCTTTTCCAGTAAATGTGGTATTAAGTCGTTTGCATTCTGTATGTTTATCGTGAACTGGATTTTCAGAATTTTGATTGGACCATCCTATATTAAAGCTTTTTGTATCATCACCTATACAAACAATGGAATCATAGGAATTGCTGATGAGATTCATTTTGTTATTATCTTCTTTACAGCAATTTTTTGAGTATTTTAATTTCAAATCAAATTTTTTACATGTTTTCTTACTAGAACTTAAAGAGTTTTGTGCATCAAAATTTTCTTTACCGTTCAATTCATTGGAAACATTTAATTTATCACTGAATGACGAATTTAATGTTAAAGAGCCATCTAGACGGATCACATCAAGGGTTTTATAGCGCGTGGGGTTGCAATATTTTCTTTTCGTTTTCAGAAAATAGGACGAGTTTGAAATGCAACTTTTATTGAAATTTTGATTGCAGCTTGATCCATTTTTTTGTGTTGTTCTTTTATTAAAGTTTAAAAAACTTGTGCCACCAGTAGGATGTGTTACAGTTTTAAGTCTTTTTCTAGGAGTTTCAGAACTTATGTTATACTTTTCAAATATATTCTCAAAACTTCGATTCATTTTAATTTTTAGCTTAGTTTTTGCAAATAATATGTTAAACTTTAAATTCTAGTAAAAAAATGTCACTATTTTTGTGTACGCCAATTTTTGCAGTATTGGCACAACAAATAAACAAAAACAAGATTAAGGTGCCCAGATGTTGCATATGAGACTCATCTCAGATCATGGCATAATTAGCACTGCACTTAGTATAACCAAAGCGAATTCTGTCCAACTTTATTTGCTTAACCATGTTAATTCTGCCATATATCATACTTATTAGTACTTACGAATCCAAAGATCAATTATTGTTAACTTTATATATGCTAAAAGTTGAAACTGTATTAAAAGTATACGCTGGCGACCTATATTGAATTTATGTTGTTTATTAATTTTTATAATATGCAAGGTATTTCCAGCGCTGGCTGCGTATGATGTTATTACAAAACAGCTGTTACAAAGTAATGTGGATAGTGGAAACAGAATCAAGTTTATGAAAAGTAAATAAAAAAAATTACTTGTTATTAAAAAAATAACAGAGTAAATACAAACAAAAATGTGTAAGCTTGACTTGCAAGGTGGGTTTAAGAGATAATAATTGGGTTAAAGAGTTAAAAGTTTCGATGTACATCTAGTTGAGTTTCACTTTTCAAAGTGTTAGCAGCAAACGTTTTACATTATAAATACAAAATTGGTAGCTAATAAGTATAAAAATAGTATTGTGTTACGAAAAAAAAAATTATAATTTATTAATATTGGGCTAGAATTATACAAAATGAACAGAATTCTTTTCCTGTCGAGATTGCCTTCCAAACAATGGCGCTTCACTTGTCCTTCATTAATTTCGATTAATGCAAATGGAACTTTCACTTTACATCAAATAAATAAGCTACAACAACAAATGCTGCGAAGTATAACAACATCTTTTTCTCTTGGAGTGGGAAATGAAAAGATATCGTCTAAACCAACTCCACCAAAGCACGACTGGAATCGTGCCGTTAGTGAGGCTGAACGTATTGTAGGTTATCCCACATCCTTCTTAAGTCTACGCTGGTTATTAAGCGATGAAATAGCGAATGTGGCATTACATTTACGCAAGCTAGTAGGCAGCAGCCATCCATTACTTAAAACTGCTAAGTAAGTTTAAAATACATATCCACACATGCATACATGCGTGCATGTTAATATCACTTCAGTGATTTAATATATTGTATGCAAATTACCATATAAACGCGTGTGCTTGGAATGTTAACAGCCTATATAAAGCTAGTTTTGTTTTTCACACAATTACCTTTTACATACATAAAACTATGCATATATTCATTGTAAAAAACCTTCTAGAGATTTTGATTAAAAGATAAACTTGTTAAAAAAAATTGTTATTAAGTCTAACCGTCTTTTACATCAGGCATTTGTTGTACAACGGAAAGAATACTACTCAAGCATGGGGATTGATAGTTTTATTAATATCTAAAGCGGCTGGTCATGCTCCAAATATACCTGATATGGAACAAGATAAAAGTGCTGGAGTGTTGCACTCACAACGAGGATTGGTGGAAGTAACAGAAATGATACGAATCTCACATTTGGTGCATACGGTAAGTACATTGCTAATTTTTGCTGTTGCTTATGGGACTATTTCAAACTGATTTTTCTTGTAACAGAGCTTGGTTAATTTGCAACGATCTTCACAAGCTGGCCAAGATGTTAATACATACGAAGATATGACATTTGGTAATAAAATTGGTTTATTAATTGGCGATTACCTACTGGGACATTCCAGTGCTGAATTAGCTGGTTTGCGTAACCAGGAAGTTGTCGCGCTTATTTCCTCTGCTGTAAGAGATTTTTCTGAATCAGAATTTATTGGCGATCGAGATGAGCAAAACAATCCATTGCCTTCAAAACCTGGCTTAAATATAGAACAAAGTAATAGCGATGTCCCACTAGCTGACTATTATGAAGAAGATGTGCTTAAACCAATGAGTATAGCAAAAGCTATGGGAAATCCTGAAAAAGAATGGGAATGTCGAAATATTTTAAATGCTGGTAGCCTTTTGGGAAAATCTTGTCAGGCGTCGCTTAAGTTAGCGGGCCAAAGTGAAAATATGCAAAGACAGGCTTATCTTTTTGGCAAACATCTGTCACTTGCTTGGCAGGCTTGTTTGGATGCCGAGCCGTTTCAAACTGCAACTTTACCTTTTGGTATATTAAATCTACTATAAAAAATCAAATTCGCTTTTTTATGATATTAATTTTTCTATTTAGATACAACATTTAGCTTAGTAAGCGCACCTGTACTATTTCATCTAGAACACGATCCTAAGTTGTACGACGAAATAGAAAAAGGAAAAGTCTCTGTATTAAATGTTGATTTTGCTAAAATACACAAAGCTATATTAACGGGTCCCGGCTTAGATAGAACTAAGGAACTACAGCGTAAACATACTACAGCAGCATTAAACGTACTAGAAAAATTTCCAGCTAATGATGCTAGAACTGCTTTGGAGAACATAATCTTAGCTATGCAGGATTTATAACGAAACCTTTTTACTCACAACAATAGTTCTAGGGTGATGGCAATAACACAAAAAAAAATTAATTGAATAAGTAATGTTTTAAAATATTTTTATATTTAAATAAATTATTTGTTATTCTAATATTTAATATCAACAGTTTGTAATTTTGATCAGCACCAAGTGTTTGCAGCGCTCATATTTAAAATATTGTGGAAAATCTGTTTGAACATATTCAAATTTCCATGGCTTATGCATTGTTAATCTAAGAAAATGTTCGAACATGGGTGCAACTACATCTAATTCAGATGTTGTGAAAACATAACGCTTTTCTAGTGCAACATATATTGTCTTTTTCCTACAGCTTGCAACTTCTCTTTGAAATATTACATCCATAACTTTAATTAAAGCATTTGTTAAAGTGTCATCATATATGACATCAGCCGCAATAATAATATCACTGTTGTCTATAGCGTTCAGAAGCTCCTGACTGTAACAATTACTATCCAACATAAAATCATACTCTAATACATGAATTTGGCTATTTCCGCACAATTTCTTATTTCTTTTTACATTAGCACGAATTAAATCTAAAATACCACCAATATCTACATCTGTACTAATAACTTTTTTCACAAACAAACCAGCTGCAATACTGGTCAAACCCACACCAGCACCCAATTCAAGTATTTGTTTGTCCTTGAAAATATCGCGCTGATGAAATATGTAATCGGCCAGTAACAAAGCACCCCTCCACACTTGTAGACCAACGAATCGTATTTCAGTAGCGTCAGAATGTTGTATTTCAATAACACCAACTCTGCCTGCTCGGTCATTTCTTCTGGGCAACATTAGATCACCATCGTCATCAACCGTTATACTACAGCTAGTGCCAACTGCTTCACTGCATGGATATTCAAATTCAAATTTTGAAACTATTTTTCCGTCATCGCCCCTGATGGTCTTAAAATTTGTTTCTTTATAAATTTCCGATGTAACCGTGTACATTGTAGACGAGATATAAGTGTTTTATTTTATACTTTCTGTCCACGGTTATCTTGTCTGCATGTTAAAAATACCTTCGATTTCCTTCCGTATTGCTATCATAAAATTTATTAATAGTCGAGGGATTGAAGGTGATTGAAAGTACAATTAGTGTTGCCGAATACATTATTTGTTGGCCGGAACAACGTTATGTTCATAGATGGAAATATAAGTTTAATATAAAACAAATTTGAAAAGTAGCTATGACAGTCCATTTCAAGATATCTGGCTATTTTAACAACATCATATAAAAGCTATAAAAGTTAGAAGCTACTGTAGGACGCTGTAAAATGGTACCCTGTGCTGTAATATGTTCCACATAGAGCAAAAAAGAGCTCATTGATGAACATATACGGGTTTTTTGTTTTTATTAAAAATTATTAATTTAATTAAGTAGCAATTGAATTTGATTATCATAAAAAGTATGCACTTCAATGGCTATAAAATTTATAAACGTGATTGTGACTTGACAAAAACACAAATAAAATAAGTTGTTAATATTTTTAATAATACAATGTAATATTTAAATAAAATAAAATATGTTTTATATATAAGCAACAAGTACGTTGGTTTTTTATAGCATGTTTTACTTTTTCTATTTAATACAACTCAGTGAGGGTAAAGTTAAATGAAGAAAGTAGCTATAAAAGAAAGGATATAATGAAATGTCATTGCGTCCATAACATTGCCAGATGTGATCATTTGCAATAAAATATTTTCAAAGTGAAGTATGTACAAGCTTATATTTTTAACTGAAAGATTAAAATGTACCTCTATGAAATTTATTATTTAATAATTTTTTTTGTTGTTAATTGTTATATGTAGTTATTGATGTCAGTTTATTTTATATTGCAGCAAAAATCTGGCATATCTGCTGTAAACACGATTGTCAAACTGAAAATTCTGCTTTCTCAATCTTGAAATTTATCAAACAAGACACAAGAAAAATCGTTAACTAATAAACGCAAAAAAATTTTCTTATTTTTTGCATGTTTAATAATGAAAAATTATTAAACTAGAAAGTTATATATTTCAACAACACTAAATAATAATTTTGTGTAATTAATAGTGCAAATACAATAACAAATAAAACTGGTGTGTATTGTGCATTAAAACGAGAACGCTACAAAGAAAAAAGTAAACTCCCCCAATACAGAAAAAATAGAAAGAGAAAAAAAGGCGATTTTTTATACTATTATTCTCTAGTAATAAACGTTGTAACAATTCTATGGGTTAGTTTAAATTAATTTAATAAATTTAATTTTTGCATTCAATTTTAGTACTGTGAAATAGTCTAGCAAGCAATTCTACTATCTTGTTAGAGAAATAAATTGTATCTCTTCAAAAATATATTTTGGTCTTGCCACTTACGCGTCACGCAACAATTGCATTTCATTTGTATGAGAAAAATATTGTGAGGCTATAATCATCAAACACCCAGCAGGAAACATACAATATTGCCAGTAAATATACAACAGAATGTTTTGGGAAACCAAGGATCCGCGGTCACATAACATAGAGATTCTTCTTGAATCACCGGTAAGTTGTACATATAAAACTATTGATTAATGTAAATAATGGTAGTAAGTATTTATGTCTGTATGTATATATTTGCATACATATATAAATTTGTGCACTTAAGTATGTATGTACATACGTGTGCATGTAATGTGGCACTCAATTCCTCTAGCTTTTGTCATCGACCTTTCTTACTTTATAGTACCGGTACGTAGTGGTGTGGTTAAATTGGTGGTTTACGTACGTAATATATAAATTACATACATTGTTTAATATCTCTACGTATGTTGACACATTAAGGCATTCTTACTTTTGAACCCCGAGGAACCTGTTCAAATTAAATGATTTCAGCATAACAAGCTGATTCCATGATTTGCATGAAACAGCATTTTATACGGCTGGAGGATTTTGCCACGTGTGCTTGAGAGAATTTTTTATAAACTTTCCTAAGTAACTAATAATTCTTCTACAGCACCAAAATTAGGAATAAGGAATAACTTTTAATATATAAAGGAATATCTACTACCTCATAACGAGACTTGACTAAACATAATTAGTCATAAAATTAAAAAAAAAAAATGGAAAATAATTTGAAGTATATGTTTGTGTATTTAAATTGATCAATTAAAAATAATAATTTATTGGATAAAAGCAGAGTCAGAAAACTAACTAGATTTAGAAAATATTGTCAAACTAATATTCAACTGATTTGCTTCAAATAGTATATTCCTTGTAACATAGTTTAAAAAGTTTAACAGTTTTTTCCTTCAAATTAAAATATAAGATTGGTATGCATTATTTATATTTATTTCAATATTTAATTTTCTTACTCATGTAATAAACTCTGTTATAAATTTTCAAACGAAAAGTTACAAAAGAAGCTACCTACTGTGCTCAAATTTTGGCCATTGGACGTCTAAATACTAAATGCATTTTGAATTCAAACAAAAACAAATTATAATTTCTATTGTAAAGATATTTTTTTATTGATGACGAAAGTATTTCCAACTATAATATAGAAGTAGTTTAATAATATGTAATACTTAATTTTTTAGGATACCAAAGTTGAGGTATTTTTGGAGGAAGACAATATAATACAAGAATGCAAAACTCAAAAGAAAAGTCTTGTTAACTAGTAAGTAATCAGTTAAAAATTATTATAATCAAAATACATATACGTATTAAACACTGTTTTACATAAATATAGTTTTACACGTCCCGATGTTATCAGACGAATGATTGAGTTAATAACAACGGAACCTCCAGAAGAAGCGCCAATTTCTGAACGTTTTCGTCATGCTAATGTTGCTTGTGAAATTTTGACCATGTAAGCATATTAAAATTATCCTAATTATAATAATTTTTTTTATAATATTAAAATTTGTATGTTTTACAGGGGCTTACCGTCCTTAGATGAAAAATTACTCGCCGATGTAGATACATTAAATATGTTATACTCATATCTGGAAAATGAACCACCGTTAAATCCCTTGCTAGCATCATTTTTTAGCAAGACATTTAGCATGCTTTTTACTAAAAAGGCTGATCAAGATTGGTTTTCGTATCAACAAAAGTGCCTAAAGCTTTTGGAATATTTAAAATCGAAAAGTAATTTTTTGGATTTGATATGTAAACATTTCACTACACCCATCGTGCCCGATCTCATAATGGAAATGATGCAAGTTGTAGAGGGTGTTCAATTAAAAAGAAGTTTATTTGAAGTAAGTACTGTAAATACCAATAAAATTTTATTTTTTATTTTTAAAGTAGGCTTTTATTAAGAGCTGACTTTTGTTCATAAGAATTTTTTAAATCTAAAATCATTTTTAAAAAGATATCGATTTTAGTGTGACTATGATTATGGCCCATTATTTTTATATGAAGTTTGACGAATATAAATTACATATAATTATAAAAAAAAAACATTTATAATTATATCCTGACGAAGCTCAAATTGAAATGAAATATCGCTAAAAAAAAATATAAATTTATATAATTCGACCTCAAGCTTAATAAACTAGTTGTTTTAATTAAAAAAGAAAAATGTCAAATAAACTAACAAATAAATAAATTATATAAAATGAAAAGAATATAAAACTGTCAATGCCCAAAATGGCTTTAAATTAAATTACATATTATTTTTTGCCTTGGTTGTGAGAAATGGTTTTATATTAAATTATTATTTTATGACATTTTTAAATTATGTGGCATACAATGTTCTCAAATACTAAAATTTTTTAAAATTTTAGTGGTTAAATGAGGAACGACTGATTGAAAAACTAATTGAAATTATTGGTGATCCTGAACAATGTGAGAAGCATGCTAGTGTTGCTGATTTTCTCTGTGATCTTATACATCAGGGGCGTACAATGCGTCTTGAATTTGATAGTTTTGAGCCTGTTTTTGAGGGTTCGGATCCTATATTACATAAAATTGAAAGTGCAACCACTTTGCTTGCCTTGTTTAATGTGATTTTACAACCAAATGCTATTGAAAGTGCTATTGTATCCGGTATAACGGTTGTACTTAAAATAATTAAACTCGTAGAAGTAACGTAAGTATTAAATATTTTACGAATTTATGCTTTTTATTTAAAATATTTTATAATATCGTTTTATAAATATATAGAGGTGAACGCGATACGGAACGTTTGCTGTGTTTGCTAGCTAACGAGAGTAAAATTCATGATGAATTTTTAACGACTGTGATTCGTGTTATTGAACCTCAACTGAAACACTTTAATGAATTGCTCAAAAACCCGCCCAAAGTAAATAACTTATATTGTGGCATAATATTGTTTTATAAAAATTTATGATAACTATTTTTAGAAACCCGATATTCTTACATCGGCAGCTAAATTATCGCCACCTTTTGGTATGGCACGTCTACAAGTTTGTCGTCTTTTTGCGGAGTTGTTGAAAACCAAAAATGAGGAGATATTAAAAGGGTAAGTTCTTTGAAATCAAAGAAATTGTTATAAAATTGAAGTTGTTTTTTTAATTTGGTGTATATTTTTTTTAGTATTTGTGAAACAGATTTCCTCAATGTGTTACTTTCGCTGTTTAAAGAATATTGCTGGAATAATTTTTTGCATAATGAAGTTGAAAAATGTATATCTGCTATATTTTTGTATTCTGCTACGGCTAAAAATGCTAAGACCAATAACAACGCAACACAAGAAAACGTTGCCACAAATGACAACGAACTAGATGAAATATTTGATATGAAAAATATCAAACAGGACTTTCTTGAGATGTTTCTTTTTGGTGGGCCTGTTAATAAAACAACAGATAATATTCCGTCCCCCATTCAAACTCATGTAAGTTAATTTGTTTTTTATGTTATGAAAAGATAATCTATAACTATATAAATGTGTTATTACATTCCACAACATTTTCGTTTGTTAAAATAAATGCAAAAATAATTTTAAAATATTTATTTTTTTTTATGTACAGGCTATTGTCAATTGCCAGATTATATCGAAGCTAATTGAGTGCTGGAAAACTAATAAGGAAATGGAGTGAGTTGTTGATTTTCGTGCATATTTTATTCATGTATATCTTATAATAAAACTACATATTTATATTAATTTTTTTAAGATCTGCTGAGAAAGGGCGCCGGTTAGGTTACATGGGTCATTTGATAAACATATTTAAACACATCACAATGTGTATATCACAATCGGAAGCTATCGGTGCCTTAGTTGAGAGCAATCTTAAAGATGAGGATGAACGTAGTTTGTGGCAGTCGATAGTCAATACAACAGATGGTGAACTTACAAAGGCTTTGAACACACAAAGCAAATTATTAGCCAATCACGAGCCTTGCGAAAATAATGTTTCATTAGACTTCTTTACCGATAACAATATATCAGATACATTGTAAGTCGTTATGCTCTATTTGTTTTTCAACTTTTTTTCTTAAAATGTATTTCTGTTTCTATTTTTATTACAGTAATGGCTTGTGTACACTTATGGATTCATCAGACGCAGTAAGTATACTTCAGATAATGTGTGTTGTAATCTAGTGTTTGTTTGCAATACATCCTTATTTAAATCCTGCTTACCAATTTTGCTAACGTTTCCTTTGTTTTGTATTAAATAAATTGTTTTCGAATTGAAATTTATTTAGTTAAAATCATCTTCAATTATAAAAATTAATCCAACAATCATTTTTTTTTGTTTTCGACTTTATAAATTGATACAATGGCCAATTTTTTTCTTATAAATATTTTTGTTTTTGCTAAACATTCTTTCTGCTGTGTTTACAAATTATAAATTCAAACAAAACTTGAACTCTTTCTCTATCTCTTTAATAAATAAAATAAATCTGTGACTCAAACAAACAACCAAACATATATAAATTCTATCTGCGTTAAATAAAACAAAACAAAACAAAATAAAACGAAACAAAAATAAAAAGGATGTAATAATTACACTTGATTACAATACCCAACATGATGATAACGATTTTGATGACGATGACGGTGATGATGATTATAATGTTAATAATGATAATAATGAGGGAAACAATAAAGATCAACGGAACGATGAAGTGAAAAATGCTCTCAATTTGTTTCAGTTTGGACGTAACAACGATGATGATGATGAAGGCGTTGAAGACGAAAGTGCGGCAGCATCCTTTGATGCCGACAATGGCTTATCGTTCTACATAGAACCTCATGTGAATCCATTTGCGGAGGATTCTTGGGAAAATAATACCGTACTCGATGATATGATGCGCGGTTTCTTTAATAATAAAACTGAACAAAATACTTTTGCCGATTTTGGAGCTTTTTCGTTTGGATCATTTCAGTCAGCAAATACAAACGAAACAATAGCCGCTAAAGAATCAATTGCAGCGGTAGCGACAACTAGTTCAGAAGAGTACGACAATAATGCAAATGTTGAAAAGTCAGCATCATGGAGTGGAGATTTCACACCATTCCAAATTCCAAAAAAAGACACACAATTTACCAGCAATTTCGTTGATGATTATGAAGATGATGAGGGTATGTGGACAAAACCATTAGGAGCTACCAATTCTACCGCATGTGATGAGCAGTTTGAAGAAACCCCTTCAAGCAAATCAACTATAAATCAAACCGATGAGTGCACAACAAAAAATTTTATAACAAACGGACCAGCAGCATTAAAGGAAAGTGAAAATGTAACAGAAGCAGCATCACTAAATCAACTGTAAGAGAGAAAACTTTTATTATTATGCAACGCTTCTTTAGATGCCAAATATTGCTACACTAATTTACATTTACACATACATACATACAGACTCCATATAAATTTTTTTTATTTTCTTTTAAATGCTTCTCTTTCATTTCTTTTCAAATATATTAACAAAAACTTAATTTGTTAGTTTGCTGGCATAAAGAAAGAAGTTTAAAATAAAATAGAAAAAAAAACGAAGAACAAAAAAATAGCAAAAATTACATTTTGGCACCTAAAAAAGTTTCTATAACAACTTAACATTAATTAACACATTAAATTTATATATAGACCATAGATGGGCAAAATTTATACTATAATAGTGTTAGTAAGCGAAAAACAAATTGTTAGATATCAACCCAGCAAACATGATGACAAACATTTGATATGTGGTGTTATCATTGGGTATGTGAATTTGTATGAAAATTTGAATTATGCCCATCTATATTATAGACACTATATGAGCTACATACACATTCATTTCCCGCTTATATTTTTATACAGCAATAGCTCAATTGAAGACAACACATTAGTTGATCAAACAACTGAAGAAATTAGCGAAATTAATAAGGAATTAAATATTACACAACAAGATAAGGAAGAAGAAGATAAAGAAATAACGTCCAAGCACAAATCACATATTCTTGATAATGATGACGATGATGATGATACTAAAACAGGAAATATAACCCAAACCACCCATACACCTACAAACCAGCTGATCAATACAGCGCCAGCTGTTGAAGAAATATCAGACGGTTCTAATGCAGCAGCAACAACTACAACAACGTAAACAACAAATGAAAAAAAATATTTTCAATAGAAAAATATTAAGTATAACAAATTAAACAAACACAATATAAAAAAAATATAAAAAAAAAACAAAAAAAGTCACTATCGCACATTCGAAATTGGGAAAAAGAATCTATCTACTCGTATGGAATGTATTAGGTAAAGAGCAAAAACACTTTTAAAATCACTTTATCATGTTAGTGTTTCTTCAACTGGCATCAGTATTAAAGCAATGATTAGTTTAATCTCACATTTTTCTTGCAATCATGAGAAAAAAAAATTTATTGGAGCGCTGAGAGTTGAAGTTTAAACATAAACTATTGTAATGAACATATACTTAGTTAGAATTCTTTAAATAATCGATTCATATTGATTTAACCCATTTGTCCATTCTTCCTCTTTTTTTTACTCCAATATTTAACAACAAAAACATATATATTTGTAGTTATAGTTATGATTTAATATTAAACATTATTCTTTAGGCATTTTTTTAGTACAACAAACAGTTTGTGTATTAATTACCGCCCAAAGTTCATGCGTAAATCGGAAGTAAGAGTTGAAACAAAAATTAAAAATATTTTAAAATTATATAAGAAAGAAACTAAATGAAATTAACATGTATGTATATTATGTTAAAAAAATGCCCTCGCTCCTATTGCCAATTTATAAATATTTTTTTTTTTAAATTTCTATCGTACTATTATTATTGTTTTTGTTTGTTACTTAGTTGAGCAAATGAATTAAACACACTCACACACACACATGCATACATACAAATACACACACATACATACATATGTATAAACATACATACAGTATGTATTATATAAGCACATTTAAAATTGTATAAATACAAGACATATTTTAGTTAAATTTGTTTTAAGCGCTTGAAGCGTTTACCGTGCTGCTCACTTAAAACAATACAAAATATCAGAGAAAATTTTTAAACGGAAAACATGAAACCGTTAAATTATAATAAGCAACACACAACATCAAACTGAAGCTTTTTTTCTTCGCAGAGATTACCTAATAAATAAAATTATTAAAAAGAAGTAAATAAATATGCAATTATTTTTTTTAAATATAAATAATTTTGTTAACTTATCTTCTTTACACCAAAAACTAAAAAAAAGAAAGAAATTTAATAATTTACAATTTAAGGTAATAAAATTTAAGAAAATAAAAAAAAATCCGCATTTTTGTTTTAGCGTCACCAAGTGTTCGTCCAAAATATTAATGTTAAGAACAAAAAAAAATCACTAATAATCATATTATATCAACATACATAAGTACATGCCTATGTTAAGTATGACTAAATAATTTTATAAAAAAAACAAGAAAATTTGAAATAACTAAACTGAGCAACAACTTTTAAAAAACCAACACTCAACAATGTAACATTTAAGTTAATAGAGTTAATATTTAGAAAAAGAAAAATTATTTTTCAGCTTCTAAGTAGATTGTGTATGTGTTTCGAGTACATACATACTCAAGTCCAATATATTTCAAACAAATATTGGTTGATTTTTATATCTTTAATGCGAAAAACTTACCAACGAAGTAATAATTTACACAAAAAACTAAACATAAAAAAAATTTGTTTTTATTTTGCAAACGATCAAACGTGAAGCAGCAACTAAATGCATTTTCGTGGAGAACAAAAACATTTTTATTTTACTGTTGTTTTGCATGTAAAGACTTATTGCGTTAGCACGTTTTTTTAATTATAAGACCTGCCCTGTTGTATAGCAATTATTATAAAATGAGCTTGCTTACATTTTTTTAATTTGAAAATACACCGCCTAATCGTCACATTCGATATTGAATAAAAACGATTGAAATTTCAGAAAAAATTTTAAATGTTCGATGGAAGTTGTTTGATATAAAATTCGACGATTTAGGCCTCAGTGCTGGAATTGTAAAGTTTTAACATAATTTTTTGCTTTTGAAAAAATTGGCGACATTAAAAAAGAAAAGAAGCTGGATAAAATGTAATTCCATTCGGGACACAGAACAGCCCTAAAAATCATTTATAAATAATAATTTTATTTGGAATTCAAAAGTTTAACAAAACATAAATCTTTATTTGTGCTTAATTGCAGTAAATTAATTTATTTAGTAAAACAATAAATTTAAAATAAAGCAACGTAATTCTGAAATTCACCACAAATAAAGATTAATATTTTGTTAATCATTTATAAGTTAAAATTTTCTAGATATTTAAGTAAAAAAGAAGTATTAAAAGAAAAAACTAAATAGAATTAAAAAAAAACATTGAAAAAATATGAAAAATATTTTTTTAAATGTAATGTTACAAAAGACAATGTTGTGATCAGCGGCTTAATGCGAATGTTCTTGCTAAAGAGCAAAAAAAAAAAAAAACAAAAACTTTTAGCTTCTTGTTGTTTTCTTCAGTTCATTCAAAAAAAAAAATTAATTAAATGGAAGCAACAACAAATTAAATTTTACATGTTTGTATGATATCGATTCTATTCGTATGTCTTCTATGGTTGTGCCAAAAATTATATAAGAAAGCGACACCATGTAAAGAAAGTTAACGGTAATTGTGCAAATACATAATATATTTTAAAATTTAATTAAGCAATTACCCCATAAATTTAATGAAAATTTATTACTTTACATTTTTTAATAAATAGAAAAAATTTTTTTTCCCCCTAAAAGTAATTGAAATCTATTAATAAACATTTTTGACTTAGTGCCCGAAACATTTGTGCTGTTTTTCTAAATGAACCCACTAAATCGCTCAGAAATTTTGTATGAAAATTATTTTAAAAAAATTGAAGATTTTTCTTATAAAAATTTTATAAAAATTAGATAAGCAACACTTAAAATTTTTCTATTACTAGCGATTAAAACGTTTAAAAAACTTTCCATGAAAACAATTAAAACTAAATGCACCCACTTCTTCTAAACAAAACTTTTGTTCGAATTTTTTAATGACAATTTTTTACACAAATTGAGCTACCAAAAGCAATATATAGTCCTAACAACAAAAGTGAGGAAAAATCGCTACAACAGCTACTTGAAAGCAATGAACTTAACATTAACGTGTCACTGGAGGGAAGTTTTTTTAATTTTTACTCAATAAAATACTTAGTGACATTTTTATTAGCATGTGGTGCTAAAATATTAACGAAAATGAAGAAGAAAATTTAGTGTTTTAAAATTGTATACCATTTGCGCTTAATAATGACTTCTTCAGCACCTAAAACATGCCATTTAATTTTTTTTATATTTTTTTTTGAAGTGATTCAGCTGCCTTTTGAAGATAATTACTTAAATTTTTTTGCTGGGCTTAAAATAATAATATTATTTTATTTAATTCATATTTTGTCTTCCAAAGCAAATGTAAAAAGGTTTTCTTTTGCAAAAAAACTTAAATAGTGCCAGCTCAATTTAATATTGTGATAACAAACTATAAAGTTAAACCTATTCCAGTTCGGACATTAAAGTTAAAACCCAGTTGTCACTCCCTTCAAAGAGAGACGTTAAACTAAAAACAAAAAAATTGTGTTCGGAGATAAATTTTCTTCAGAATTAGTGGGTGAAACGTGAATTCACAAGGGTTTTCGTACAAATTTTGGTTTGTACAAGGACAGTTTCATTGCTTGTAATACAAAAAATAGCATATAAAAACCGAGTCAAAATTATTGCATGCGATATCGCATAAAAGAAAGTTGCTTAATATCAAATAAGGTAATTTGGACTTTATTTTTATATACCAGCCCGAACAATTCGTCTAGGAAATTTGTATAAAAATAACACGAAATTATTAATTAAATTGAGTGATTATCATATAAATTTGTTAAATGAATTCTTGGCTAAGAATATGAGGTGATTATAGAAATCAATTAAACTTCAGTTCATCTAATAATACTTTCGTTTCAACAAAACTTAGCAACAGGCTTTGCATTTGATATATAATTTTTCAACCTAAAATAATTTCATTACTAAAAAAAGGTGGCAAAATAAAAGTTTTATAAGTATTATAGACTCTAAGCCCCCATTTACCTTATGGACATCTCTGTCCGGACAACGAAGGCTGTAGGCAAGGGGGCAAATACGCAAGATGTGTAGTACACGACCGTCTGTAGTACACATTTTTTGTCTCTCTTTTAAACTTTTCGTAATAATCGTCTTGTTGCTTCATTTCATTTTTGTGCATATTTTTATAGAAAACAATTGTTAAAATGTATTTAATTATTATTAATTTAATTTGGTTTGCTTCAAAAGTTCTTTTCAATTAATTTTCATACAAATCAATTAAGCACGTGAGGAAAATAAATGGAAAGGAGAATTGAAAAAAATTCTATCTGGACATTAATGTCCGAAATGTAAACGGTTTAGCTGGGACCACACACAGCAAGTTTAGTTGGGCAATTCTTTCTCAATTCTCTTTAAAAATTGCCGCTGTGTCTCAAGTAACGTGTCTTCTTTTATTACATCTTTATAAAAGATACGAAGAGAGAACAAAAGGAAATTGCGGAGTACGAGCAAGTTTGTACCCCTTTCCATTCCTCTTTTCTCTCTCTCCTACAAAATCAAGAATTGCTCAAATAAACTTGCCGTGTGTGGTCCTGTAGTGCGATTCAGTAACTTTTATTACGGACATTTGTATCGAAAAAAAAGTATAACGATATTTTATAGAATTCGGTATTCAGTAAATTTCCTACAAAAATATTCGAAGTTGCCGACGAAGTTAACAACACATAAATAATCATTGCAAATAACGATTTCTGTCGTAACAAATATTTTTTTCGGAAAGTTACTGAATAACGAATTCGATAAAAATTCGTTATACTTATTTTTTCGATACGAATGTTCTTAATAAAAGTTACTGAATCGTACTACAGGTGTTTAGGAAAGAACCAAAGAGAATGTAAATGGGGACTAATACGGTTACAACTCAACTTGGTTCAGTTGAAATTAAAACAACGGCTGTTGATGAGTTGATAATATTTTTTTATAGCTGGTATTCAAAATGACTGATAACGATTTTAAGTAGAAATTATGACAAATTTTTCATACAAATTTGTCATAATATCCATTTCAAGCCTACAAAACAGTTTTAATATTAAAATTTCAATTAAAATGAAGTTGAGTTGCAAACCATAATAAAAGCAATAAAATCGTATCTACGAATTAGTGAAAAACGAACAGAAAACGCTTTAAAAAACAATAATTCTACGAAAATAATTATTTTCCTTTTACGCTATTTATTTCGCTGCCAAATTTGAATTTTTGAGAAATGGAAGGAGTTTATATTTTAATTTGATTGAGGTAAAATTTCGAATCTTTTCATTTAATATCAAATGTGTCGATGTGCGTTCTGAATATTTATTTTTTACAAAAATATTAAAAAAAAAAAAAAAATTAAACACTTCCTTTAAAAATAAAATATTTAAGAATTGCAATAACTCTAATAAAGTCAAGATTTTTGTTAATTATGACACTATTGAAATATATGAATAAGGAAAACTTGCAAAAAAAAATTACCAAATAGCGGATCTGTTCTGTAAATCGAACCGTTTAAAAAAGAAGAAATTATTAAAACCGACTATATGTATTGAGTAAGCAACATTGATGAGTTGCGACCCTACAAAAAAATAGAACACTAAAGATAATAAAATAGAAGTTAAAATCATGGCTTGGCTTCTTTTTAATTATTCTCTTTTGATTCAGTCTTTTGCCTGCGCTTGAAACTAAAAAATCATTTTATGATTAATGTTGTATTAACTTAAATAAATGAATTCTTTTTTTTAAATAAATATTAATAATACGTGTGTTTTTAAATTCACATTTACAACAATATGTTGTGAAAAACGCAAAACGCTTAACTTTGGCGATTACGATTTGAAATCGCAAAATAGGTGTTCTCCAAAACGCAAAACGCTTAATTTTGGCGAACTGATAAATTTTGCACAAACATAGAGTTAAAGAGAAAATAAAATGTTGCACAATTCAAATTGAATATGTTTTCTTTTTATTTCAACCAAATTTGAAAAGAAAATTGTCATTTTTCCATAAAAAATACGGTTTTAAAAAATATACTTTGATTTTGTCAATTGTTTACTTATAAGCTGGCGTTTTTTCATTCACATTCTATGCAAAAAAATGTAAGCGAAACGCGTGTTTTCCAGAACATGCTTTGGCGTTTTGCAAAACACTTTTCCTTTTGATATAGTACAAAGTTTTGAATTCGAATTTTTATCCAAACCTCAAAGTGAAATTTGCGTGCTATAAAATTAACAGTCACAATCATGTCGATTTAAATATAATTAATTTTATAACTTTCGTAGCGATAGAATATTGAATCTTTAACTTAAATTTTGCATTTAATTGCATATTTGCGGAATATTTTGATTTAAAAAAAAAATTGCAAGTTATTTGATTTATTGTTAGTACCGTTGATGTGGTCATATGGGGATCAAAACAAAGCCCTGAGTGACAAAAAATTCAAATTCATGTTTTCAATTAGCTATGATGCACCGCATTTACTAATATAAAAATATTTTTTTAAAAGTTGGTTTTTTGCTTAGGGCGTAAACCTTGAATTATGTCTTTCTCAGTTTAATTTTAAAATAATTTTGCATTGATTCACTACAAATATTTTATTAACGTTATTAATTTTTATATTAATAAAAATATTTCAAGCTTACGGTTTTCAATAAAAATTGTTTTTATTTGTATTCTCTAATATTTCGACTATCCTTTGTATCGTAATATTGCAAAATAAGAAGTAAATCGACTGAAAAATATTTATTAATATTAAATTTATAAAAATTGAATAATTTAATTAAATTTTTATTCATTTTTTTTTTGATTGTATTGAATAAAATAAAAAAAAAATAAAAAAAAAACATTTCCGAAATTTAAAGCACAAGTCATCATACAAATTCGAGGCTTTTATTACGTATTCTTTTTTAATGAAATATTTTAAGTTGACATTGTACTGTGTTGAAATTGTTGGCTGTTAAAAAAGCCCTGCCTTAATAACTTAAATATGTGGTATTTCAATAAAATTTATATATGAAAAATTATTATCTATTATTTATTTGTTCAATAAATACTTAATTGGTTATAAAGTATGAAATATATGATTATTATATAGAAAAGTACAAAATTACATTCGCATTAAAATTCACACTTACATATGTACATACGTATTATATAAATATAAAAATACATTACATACATATATAAAAAAAAAGACCTAAGTACATAAATAATTTATTAAATTATTTATGAAATGTGCAAAATAAGACTTAATTAGTAAGGAAAAAATAAAACAAAACAAATAAAATTATATTTTCAATATCCATGTAACGATTGGCTTAAATTTAAATGATTTAATTTCATTTTATTTCAAACATATCTAAAACTTAAATTGCCATTGTCTGCTTCCAAAAAAAGACAAAAAAAAAATCATTAAAACAAGTTTAATATTAATTATAAATCACACTTATAAAAAAAATATTAAAAAGAGTTTTTTTTTTAAATAAATGCTATTTAGTAGAGTACTCTTTAACTAACAATCTAAAATTTAATAATTTATAATACAAACATGCAACAATAATGTTTAATTTAAATAATTTATTTAATTTAATTTTTTTTTTGGTTTGTTTTCTGTTGGTAATTATGCACATAAAAAGAAATGACAGCTTTAATTACTACAAAATAGAACGTCATAATATTTATACTATACTTATCCCACGTATACGTATGGTACATGCATACACACTACTTACTTACACACATATGGTATACCACATACATTCACACAAACATTCATACATATATTTGCATTAAATAAATAAAAAAACTATAACACAATTTATATTTAAATAATAAATTTAAAGAAGACAATTTTTATTTTATTTAGTTTATATTACCAGGAATATTTTAAAAACTTGTGCCAGATATGCTAACTAGTTCCACCCTACTTTAAGTATTAGACAATTTTTTTTTGTAAAATATCAGAATCTTGCACGACCGAAGAGAGCCAGCCCCCTTCTGATTTTCTTATTGTGGCACTCAGGATGCCGACGCGCCCTGCGGTATCCCTCTCTCGGTCTGCAAACATCAGATCGAGAGCATATTTTTGCAAAGAGCACAGTCCAGATGGAGAGACGAACGGACGTGGAATACAGCGAGGATGATCTAGGGATTTATTGGAACTCCAAAGAGCCCGGTTGAGAAATGTGGTTTCTGTAGTAACAGGCCACTGCAATTTTGGCAATCATGCTAGGAGAATTAAACGACTACTGTAGAAGTTGTCGAGACGAGGAGGAGGAGGAGACTGTAAAACATCTTCTCTGCCGGTGTACAGCCCTAGAAGAGCGGCTTATATTTCACTTTGGAGAGCGCCGCCTGCAGGGTCTCACTGCGCTGTCGAATATAAAGGTCGATATGCTATTATTAGTAGGTGACGGACTCACACTCTCTATTTGTCTTTTTATTTATTTCCTTTCCTCTCACTCTTCTATCTCTAGTGCTATCCTTCTTCATTTCCTTCTATACAGGCATCACATCAGAGGACCCAAGTGAGCCCAGCTTCTAACCTAACCTATTGTGACACTCTGCGCAACCTAACCTAACTCTAGAACCTCAAAATCTTCGAAAATAATCAGCTAAATTATTTATGACTATTCCCAGAAAATTTTGTTTTGGGGGAAAAATTTCAAAAATTAAAGAGATTTCTTTGATAAAAAGAAAGAAATTTTATTTGCAATAGGGAAAAGTGGAAAAACTCCCGGGGAATTAATTCATAATTGGCTTCAATATAAGTTGCTCTTGAATGTACACAAAATGTATTTTATTTTTATGAAAATAAAAAAGCTGTTTCTCAACACAGAAATTAAAAGAAAATAGCCCGCACTAAAGTTGGTATATTTTTAAAAACGACTTTAAATTCATAAAATTCTTATGAACAAAAGTCAGATCTTAATAAAAGCCTACTTTTTTGTGACTATGATTATGGCCCAATATTTTTTTTGAAAAAAATTCGCGTAATCAAAAAACTTTTTATGAAAAAATAAGAAGAAATTTCTTTCCCGCGATTTGAATATTTTTTTCCAAAAAATATATTTGAAATCAGAACACTTCTCTTAACAAAAAAAAAAATTAAAAAAGGAGGAATTTCTTCCAATTTTGTCAAGAAATTTACCCTCAAGGAAAATTTTGTTTTTAGGAATTTCTAAAATCAGTAAACTCTGTTCTTTTCTAAGGAGAAGAGAAAAACGTCCCAGAGAATTTGTATTTTTAATTAGAATAAAAAAAAATAAATAGTAAAATTAAACGACTTATGTCGACTTAAGAAACAATTGACTTGTTGCCGCAATTAACTCAATGACTTTATTATTGTGGTTAAGGTATGATAGGCCGATATATTCCACAATTAACGAGATGACCATAAAAACAATAACGTTTGATGGGATCGAAATAATTTTTTTATGAAAAACTTAGGACCTTTAAATGATTTTTCGATATTGCCACAGACAGAGATAATCAATTTTTTATTTCTAAATATGCTTGTATGCAGAATATAAAAAAAATCTAAAAGACAATGAATTGTTTATTAAATATGTAGCTACTGACGTTATTCATAAAATACTATTAAAGACCTTAAGTACCTTCAATCAGATGTGGAACTAGTAGTAGTTTATACTGGAATTTTGTTTCATTTCAAAAAATAGAAAAAAAAAGAATCATCAACGAATCCTTCATAAAGTTTCCATAATCATAGAAAACTGTGATAAACATAAATTGTAGTTGCAGGGTATTGAATAAAAAAACCACAACAGCTAAACAATATTTTATTTGTTTATACTTAAAGTACCCCCCATATCAAAAAAATAATATTAATATTAAATATATAAAAAGAAATAAAATTTCCCTTATAAAAAAGAAGAAGAAGAAGTAAAGGAAGAAGAAAAAAAAAAACGCAACCCGCCCATTAAATAATTTAAATATAAAAAATTTAAATTAAAAAAAATTTCTAAATTCCTAAAACTGTATTTGCAATAGTTAGTTACTACTTTAAACAAAGAAATCTTAAAAAAATAAATAAAATAATTTTAAAAAAGTCAAAGAAAAATTTGTGTATTCTAATATAGAATCCAATAGTTTATTGAAAAGAAAACAAGAAAAATATTCAAATAGTATAAATTTATAAAAACAAAAAATCAGTAGAGTTAATCAATGTCTGCTGCAAATGGTTTTGCAATGTTGCCTCTACAAAATTTTTCAAATTTGCACAAGTAAAAAAAGTAACAATATTTTATGTGAAATCTTTTGCAGCAAAAGTTGAACAACTTTAATACGAGTATATTAAATAAAAAAAAAAAGCAATACTTACTGAAATGCTCTATAACATTTGCATTTCTCTTAAAAATAAATACATACTTACATACATATAAACGAAAATTTACTTGTAATTTTAATTTATAAGTATTAAAACAAAATACATATACAAAAAAGGAAAGTATTAAGTAAATAAATACAATGAAAAATACATACATACTCGTACATATAATAAATAACTACATAATGAATACATTTACTTATTGAATGGTTTCTTTCTCTTAAAGAAAAATAACTCAACTCAAATGCAAATAAACATTTTAATTATTTTCACTCTTATAAAAAAAAAAAGAGAGAACGTAGTCTTTCAAGCCAACGTTTTCGAAATTTTTCATATAATTTTTTCATAAATTTTACTTTAAAGTCTACATCAATTTTTTTTCAGGTAAGAGGGTTTATTTTTTTATTATTTACTTATAAATCACAGAAACTTTTAGTCCATTAGCATTTTTTTTTTAAATATCGAGCTTATGTTCATAAACTTTTTGCCAAACCTTTAGTTAGATAGTTTTTAGAAAATTATTTTAAATTGAATTTTTTTTTAACCAATAAAAGTCAATAAATTATGTAGCAAAAATTGATGCTTTATTAAGGAGACTACGGAGCAGAAACACTCATTTATAAGAGATTTATTTCAGCAGAATAGCAATATTTTAAAGCTTCCAGTATAATCTTAAAACTGAATAAAAATCATTTAATAGCTTGTAGATAAAATCAAATAAGATACACACAATTTTATTTGCATCTTTGAAAAATTTCGAATATCTCTTAGTGCTTTTAAATATCAAAGAAAAATTTAACCCAGCCAGGAGGCTGAATATATTTATTTTTTTTATCTATTTTTATTTTAATTTAAAATATTTGAAGTTTTCAATTCTTTTAAATTTTTTTGTGATTTCCTGAGATTTGAATTAACAAGAGTCTAGTGTAGTTATTTTTATTTATTGCCAGCTGAAATATTTTGTGACTTCCTGACATTTAAATTAACGAGAGTCTACTGTAATTTAATTTATTTAATTTCCATTTCAAATTATTTTAAGCTTTTAGTTGAATTAAATTTTTTGTTATTTTTTATTAAATTTAAATTAATAAAAATCTACTGTAATTCTATTTCTTTTATATTAATTTAAAATTTTTAATTCTCTTAGATTTTTTAAGGAGATCCTGACATTTAAATTAACAAGAGTCTACTGTAATTTCATGTATATTATTTCCAATTTTAGCTTAATTTGATTAACTATTTCAATATTGAATTTTTAACATTTTTTTTGAGGGTTTCCCGAAATTTAAATTAATGACAGTTCACTGTAATTTAATTTATTTTATCATTTTAAATTATTTTCAATTTTTACGGGCTGTTGTTTTTTATTATTTTAAGATTTTACTTGACTTAGATATTTTTTTGGTTTCTTTATATGTAAATTAACGAGAGTCTACTGTAATTTTATTTCCATTTTATATTATTGTCAGCTTTTGTTGCTTAAAAATTTTGAGGCTTCCTGACATTTAAATTAACAAGAGTCTACTATAATTTCATTTATATTATTTATAATTTTAGCTTAATTTGATTATTTTAAACTTTTAACTGTTTTAGATTTTTTGTGGTTGCTCAAGATTTTATTTAACGAGAGTCTACTGTAATTTTATTTATTTTATTTTTCATGTTTAAATTCATTTCAAATTTTTTAAGGGTTTCCCGAAATTTAATTTAGCGACAGTTCACTGTAATTCTATTTATTCTATTTGCATTTTTAATTATTTTCAAACTTTTTATGATTTACTGAAATTTTAAGTAACAAGGATCTACTGTCATTTTATTTATTTAAAATTAATTTTTTAAATTGAAAGGCTGTTATCTAATCATCGGCTGAGATGGACCATCTTAACCATCCTTCACAAATAAAACAAGAAAAATAAATTTCTCTCCTACCAGGAAAAAGGGTATTGGCTCTGCCAAAGAATAAATGTAATAACCCAATATTTAATTTTTTTTTAATTATTAAAATAAAATGAAATGAAAATAAAAATTTAACATTTACCATTAGACTTACATACACAATTACATACATAAATACTATTTTGTAATTGTGTAATATAATATCCCAAATCAGTTTATTATGCAGAATAAAAATTATGTAACTAAAATGGTACATGCATACAAAGTAATATAAAATGTGTCTTGTAATACGTAGGAATCATAAGATCAAATTTTATATCTACTATATTTAATTAATATACAATAAAAATTATGTTATCATTAAAAATAATATAATAATCACTATAAAAGGTTACATGTAAAAATACATTTAGTAAATTTAAGCGCATTGTCATAAACAGTTTCAAAGTTTACTATCGTTTTCTTTTAAGTAAAGCTTTAAATAATATCTCATACATATTATTGTAGTAAAATTAATAAAAGTAAAACAAAAACATAAAAAAAAACATTAATCAAACACGTACACTTTACTGCATTTTGACACGCTTTTATTGATGAGACACAGGTCAGTTACTTTTGCTCCTCGAATACGAACAGGAAGGAAATATAAGTTGCACAATAGCTGTTAAAAATATGATTAGATTGATGGTTTAAGCTAACTAAAATTTCAAGGGGTTTATTATGTAAAATAAAGCGAGTTTTTAAACTACTAATATTGGAGGCAACACTGTACACTCGTAACAAATTCCGAAGAATAGCAAAAATTAAAATTGTAAAAATTAAGTTTTTGTAAGTAAAAAACAGTTCCGTTAATATGCTCCAGTTCTAATTATGGTAACTAAAGTCTGTTCAGGAACCGCAACTCTCGATATTGAATAACTGCTAAAGAAATTAAAAAAATTTTTCAAACAAAAACACTAAAGTTTCAATCGATCTCATTCAAAGTCTAATGAAACAATTTTAATCCTTATCACGTTGAAACATAAATCACTAGAACTCAAATTATGTACTCGTATTGTGTGCTTTCTTGACTCTAAACTGAAGATTGTCTGTTTTATTGAAGTAAATAAAATCTTAATATTTCATATTCTTAACCTGTGTTGTCAAAACTTCTTTATTTCTTTAAGCCTATTTAAACACAAAACTTTAATTGAAAATTTCATTCGAAATTGCTCAACTTAAGTTTGAAAACAAAGTCTGGCAGAGTGAACAATATGGCTTAGAATTAGAATTAGAGGCGGGTAACTTGGTCACACATTCAAAGACTTCCTTAGATGATTTGTTTTTGCTATGTCAGACTATTATAGTATATTTTATGCTGTCTCGTCATCTTTGTTACAAAGGCCATTTTGAATAAACCTAATATTTGTTACAATACATTGCAATGCCCAGTCATGAACCTCATGACATGCTATCGAGTCGGGCCCATAATTTTAATTTTTTTTTAGCATGTTGTAAAGAAAAGTAGTAGCTCACAATAAAGTTTTGCTTGAATTTTGTGAAATGTATTTGCTGTTCCATAAAAATATGGTTTTATCAAAATGCTGGCTGGGAATTTCATTTATTTAGTTTGATGTTTCTTGTTTGAACATTAGAAATTTTTTGTTTACCTATTGACTCAATTCTCGTTTAGTTAATAGTAGTTTGCTGAAAATCGTAGTAAATTGTATGAAGTGGTATATATATTGTGATGATATCATAAAAAAAATTATAAATTTAAAAAAAACCAAAGCCAACATGATTTATTTTAAGAAATTGACTACGACTATTTTTTGGAATTTTGTCTTTGTCAGACTCCAAAACACATGAAATCATCACACTTAATTGCCTTAAAGGAAGATTAGTGTCTAGTGGCATATTTCCAGCTATTTCTTTTACAAAAAAATTAAAAATAAAACCAAATATATATAGACACTATTGTCCAATAACCCAAATGAATTGCTTAAGCTACGGTCACATTAAACAAATATTTGTAAACATAAGCTTAACCACTGTGTCTCTAAGATTAGTTTCAGTTTTTTATTAAAAGACAACATACATACTTGCATTTTATATTATTTGAATTAATTTTATGTAATACAAGTCATAATAGACTGCAAACATATTTGCCAAAAAGTTGTGGTTACGCTTATTTCGACAAACATTTGTATAATGTGACCAGCTATTTGCACTGAAACTTTAAAATCAATTCCTACAAAATTAAAAGTTTTATGAATTTTATTCTAATATGTTTAATAGACATGACAATTTGATGTCTAATCATATGATTAAAGAATTAAAAAAATCATAAAAATATATAAACAAATTAAATAATATATATTTAACAAGCTTAAGGCGCTAATACACGGCAGCAGTATGCATGTGCAATCTAGTGATTGTATTAAACAAGAATGGTAGATATAAGATTACACCATGCGCATGATTGCTCGTTAGATGAGGTAGTTTGTTCAGTGTTTGAAGAAAAAAATAATAAATTTCTCCACTGCCTTGTTTGCGTTAGCCAATAGTAATACATTGCGTCACGTCATTTGTGCTACATGCGCAGAAAATTTTAATTTTATGTGTAGGATGGCGTAATCTTGTATTTTTATAATTCTTGATTATTTGTATTCTGCTTGATTTTACGCTTTGCTGTAACGATTTTGATATTTTGCTGTTGGTATCATTTTGCTGGGGTTGTGTATGCCGAATTAAGCTCATTTGAGGAAAGATTTTTGTATTTTGTTGTGTTCTTTTTTTATTTAATTATATTATTAAAAATTTTTTATTATTATTTTAAATACGTTTAATTTTTACAATTACATAATTTCTCTTTAATGAAATGAATATTGTACCAGTACATGCTGCTGTCGTGTATTGGCTGCTTTACAAAAGTAGTTGTACAATTCTGAAACTCACAATGGAAAATAAGAAAAATTTAAAAAATTGTAATATTGATTAAATTTTTATTTAAATCAATAATTAATCAATATAACAAGTGAACGTATTGACTAACGAACGGCCGTATTCTAAAAAATAAAATCGATTTGAAAAGTATTTTAAATCCAGTTTTCAATAGATTTTTTTTATCTATTTCCAATCAATATAATTTTTTGCAGAATATGGGAATAAATATTTAATTTTTCATTATTTAATATTAATCAAGCTAAAGATCTTAAAAAATTGTTTTTATTTAAATTTTCCGATATTTCGGTTTTCTTTTGAAGATCTTCTTCAGGGAAATTTATTTCAAAAGAAAGTCGAAATATCGGAAAAATTAAATAAAAACAATTTTTTAAGATCTTAAGCTTGATTAATATTAAATAATAATAAATTTATAAGATCGAATAATTTAATAAAATTATTATTTAATTTTTCAATTAAAATTTTTATCATAATAACAATTTTATTTTAGTTAAAATGATTTCTAATTTTTTCCGCTTACAAAGAAAAACTTTGAGGCCGGCAAAACTAAAACTGATTTCTAATATATGCGATTTAGTAGTTTAATTTGTACACCTGCTTTTTTAATAGTTTTCGATATCTACCTTGGAAATTATGGCGCACTAGATCTCTGATTAAACTTACAGCAACACTTAAAGACCGAAAACACAATGGAACATTTTTGGGATTATTGTCTGGTTGGTGAGAAATTCCAAGTCAGGGTGATGGTACTAGGTCAGTATAGTAAAACCCTCAAAGGGTTTGGCGTTCGTATGTGTCAGTTATTTTTTATGACCTTTTAAATATTTTCCTTATCTTGATGTTTTTTCGCTTAGTTGTAACATTTTTTTTTTTTTTTGCCAAAATGTTACAACTAAGCGAAAAAACATCAAGATAAGCAAAAAATTTAAAAGGTCACCCTGACTTGGAATTTCTCACCCCCCAGATTGGCTGTTGTACTGTGAAATAAAATAAACTTTAGCTGTATTATATAATTTTCTTAATAAGTGCATTGTTGCGATTTTAATATAAAAAAAAAATTATATGGCACAAGGACTTAGGTGCTACCACTAAACTGTAAATAAATTTAGAAGTTATCAAGGAAGCAGGTATCGGTTTTAGAAACAAAATTTAAGATTTTGTTTATTTTAGATTTATAATGAATTTAAGAAAAAATTTTTTTTTTAAATTTTGGGAATAACGCAGAACTACAAGATTGGTAAAAAATTGGCAACAATAATTCAAAGGCTATTTTATTCCTAATCCTTAGGTGTTTTTATAAACTTAATCAGTGGTGCGATTCACTATTCAATTTTAACGAAAAATGTTTGGTTAAAAATAGTTAACAATAAAATTAAAGAATTTGTGATTCAGTAAAAATTTTTAATTGTCAGCTTTGTGGTTAAATAAAAGCCAAAAATTTTTGTGGTGTTTATTTTATCGAAAAATATTTAATGAAAAAATATATTGTCATTTTTGGTTGTTGTACATGGTAATTTGTAATCTTTTTGGTTGTTGTAGTCAGTATTCATATTAGTGGTGAATTTTTAACTACTAAAATAAACACAAAATTACTGAATCACACATTCGTTAGTGCAAACAAAAAATATGTAGTTAAAAATAACAGCATGTTGAATCTTTAAAAGTTACTGAATCGCACTACAGGATGCTACTTTTTTAATTATTGCAAATTATATGAAGTAACCTGCTTTTAAAAAAGTATTTTGTGTATTAAAATTGACTATAAAAACTAAGGCATTACAAAGCAAAGCAATTTCTGGACCTGTGTAATCGTTTACAAGCGACATAACAAATTAGTTGGAATTACAAAGCTTAACAAGTATTCAAATGATTTGTGAGGAATTTATGAAGCTTGGGAGTAAACCACAGAATATCGGAGTAGCTTCCATGAAATGGTTCATATGGATATGCTATTATTGTGCGAAGCGATTCTCAATTTTCCATGAGAATTGGAATTAACCATCAAAAAAAAGATTAAGTTTTAATATTTTATAATTTCTAAATTAAAATAAAAGAAAACAAAACAAAAAATAAAAAGAGGTTGTAAATCAAAGGCGCAATTAATTTTTATTTAAATAATCGACAAGCAAAAAGTAAGTAAGAAATAAAAAAAATCTGAGAAAAGCGTGTACTTAAATAGAATATAAAGCATAAACACTATTTATATATTTATTTTAACAATGATTTAAGTTTTGTACCACTAACATATAAAATTAAAAATAATTTAATGTACAATAAGGAAGTAACTAATAAATAAATCTACCTTAATGGGAACAACAACGATTGTAATATTTGAGTATTTTCAAAATGAAATAAAATTAAAAAAAAAAAATTATTATTATTATATCTATGATGCAAAATTGTTAAGTAATAAATAAAAAATTAAAAAATATATACTTAAAAGTTAATAAATTAAACTTATTTGTATGTAGTCACTAAATACATACAAACCTCAATTGCAGTTAAATTAAAATTTTAATTGTAAAACAATTTTAGAAACACTTTCACTTTCCCCTCCAAATAAATAAATAAATAAATAAAAAAAATATAATAAAAAACAAAAACAACCCAAGTGTGCTTCTTTCGAGACAAGAATTTATGTTAAAAAGTAAAACAAAAATTATTAATTATTTAATATTAAAAAGTATAAAAATTTGGTGTAATAAAAATCACACACATGCAGAAAAGACATTAAAAATTTAATAAAATTATATGTAATAGATATTAATTATTATATAAGTGAGCATATTGTTATTTAAGGTTAAAACAAAATACAAACAGCAAATAAATAAAGAATAACAAAATATTGGTGTCTATTTATCTCAATTAAATTCTAAAATTTTTACAGTTAACTATTGAAAATAACATTTAAAAATAAATAATTAAAAAACTAAAGAAACAGAAATAGAAGTAAATAGTAACGAGAACAAAATCTAACAGGAAAAATATTCCTGTTCTTGCATTGAAACTGGGAAAATATTTTTTAATTAAGTCTTGATGATGAACAATAATTAAATCGAAATATAAAAAAAAAATATGTGTGAAAAATTTCAAATAAAATTATGAAAAATAAAATCATTGAAATAAATACTCGTAAGAGGCTTTATTATGAGTATCGTTATCGTAGTCGAATTTAACTTTAGCTAACAATGAAATAAATGCCCAGTGTAGCTACATTTCACTATTTTCCTCACGACTACGACATTCATAATCAGTCCTATCATACTTTTTTTTATTGAATAGTTTAAGTTGGTATAATTTTGGTTTGGTTTATATAAAGAGCTTTTTAGATTAGAGATTTTTTGAAAAACGCTTAACTAAGCTTTCTTTAATAAAATTTTTCTTTAAAGCTATTTATAGACAGTAAGAACTCTCTTTTAGCTCAGTTTTTCTAATTTTTTTTTTATTTTTTTTTCATAATAACGATTTATTTGGCATCTCTTCTAAAATTGTTGTTAATGTAACTTAGGGCTTTAATGACCGTATGGCTTTTGTTACAACTACGATGCTCGTAATCAGCAAGATCAGTAGGCAAGAATTTTCATGCAAATGCATGTTTTTACTCAGTAACTTAAAATAAATGCTGATCAAGTACTTTTCTGAATTCAAAATTTTTTTTAAAAATTGACTAGATTTATTATTAAATATTTTTTCATGCTTTATTATAAATGCATATTTTTTATGCATAATTTGTATTAGTTTTCATACTTTTAATATTTCAAAATATTCATCTACGAATAACCTGTAAAGTATTTCGCAAATAAAAGAAATCACACATTTAAGCCTAGGACTCACTATCCTACTTAGTCGTACGATCTGTGTAAAAACGCATGTGTGCTAAAAAACTATGATAGTGTGTATTGAAAAAGCATGTGTGTGACAGAATTTTTGACAGGTCTGTCCGATTTTTTAATGTTATGAAAATATTCATAAAATAAATTTTATCTGTGCGATCAGAGTTGCATTTTCTATGTTCAAGGCAGAAAAATAGCAACAATGCCAAGCTTGTGTTTTGTTTATACAAACTTTTAGGTTATTTTTCATTGTACGTATTTGTAAAAAAAATATTTGTCGGCAAAGAAGAAAATGAATACTTTTAAAAGTATTAAGGTGAGTAAACATATGTTTTTGCATCTTTTTTTGTATAATAGTGTGGCATAAAGTTCGCCATTTTAAAGCGATTTCTTCAATTAGGACAGAATTCTGTCACACATTATTTTGGCATAAACGTACGATCGTGTAGGATAGTCAGTCAGTACCTTTACCAGCATTTTAGTGCACCATATTCTTCTTCTTTTCTTTGTATGTATGAATATATTTTATCATTCCAGTTCACTACTTCATAATAATGTAGAGAGATGAACAGTTTCTGATTCTTAAATTCATACAATATACTTTTTTTTAATTTAATTTTGTGGCTGTTTTACTGTTAAAGGCCATTAAGGCTTCTAGAAAAGTTGTATGAAAAGTACTGGGTTTTCTAGACGATTTTACCGTTTGTAAAATGAAAAGAGGCATTTTGTTTATTCTACGGAATTATTAATTGATGATATTGTAAATGTAAGCATTATGAGACAAGTCTTTTAACGTATACATCGTATTTGCGTACGAGCATTTAACAAAGTTTACCCTTCAAATGGTAAACTTTGTTGCTTACTCGAACTAAATTAAATTTATAAAAGTATTTTTGAAAAAACTTTTAATACATACTCGTATGTCTTAAAAATATGTGCTAAGAGTAATTAATGCTTTTTTATTTTCCATAAGGGCATTAATGCATATTTTACTGCATATTTTGTACTTCTATGCTTATTTGCGTGTTTTAAGTGCATGAAATTCCTTGCCTTTCTTGTCAGTAAGACAAGAATAAATGACCTTTACTTGGTTGTAAATATAACTGACTGCACAATAGATCTTAAAGTTCGCGGTGGATTATAACCCTTGTTGTTAATAAATATGACTGAATAGCAATTGATAATCAGAATTATTATTTTACCCCAAAATCACTTTTATAAACTAGAAGCTACTTATTTTTAGATGCAGCTATTTGCACTGTAAAGTATAAAAATATAAATTTATTTATTTATTTGCTATTTTAAAACTTAATTTTAGAAATACACAAGTATTTTTGTACTGTAAAATTTCTTATTATTAATATCACATTTTGCGAACCCTGTAGTTTCTTTTGGCAACTTTTTAGTTAATTAGAAGTGTGTATGTAAATTGTTTAGTGATTTATCCTCTAGTTGGAAATTGTAGTTTGAACCTTTTCTTGTGGGCTAACTGCAGTAGCCTGCGCATAGCCATGACGTGTTTCCATGTGTTTTTGTAGATCTCTGCGTCGTCCCAGAATTTTATGACACAAATTACACTGAAATCCTTCAGCTGATGAACTGCTTGAATTGTTTTGCACATGCAAACGCACGTGTTTATTCAGGTTACTGGGATCGCCAAATGGCCTGAGACAGAATTTACATTTTAATGGCTTGAAACCAGTGTGAGTGCGTATGTGTATTTTGAGACCATATTTACGGGAATAAACTTTGCCGCAATAGATACATAGATGACCTTGCTTTGAAGCACCCATATTGCTGACTATAGCTTCGATTTGGGCAGCAGCATTAAGAGAACTGGTAGATGGTGGATGTAAAAGGCTCATATGAGGTAAAGCGGCACTAGATATTGAAGGCAAAAATGATAACGGTGCTGTGGTAGTATGTTGGCTGGGAGGCATACTAAGTTGGCTAACCATTACAGATGGTATTGAGGTACTTATTGGATGCTGGTACTGTGAGGAGGCAGATGAACAAATTGGTTTGAAGGCAGAAAATCTAGCCATGGATGGCTGTGGTGAATGTGGTGGTGATATTGAAGAAAGGGTCTGTGATGATGCTGTAGGCAAGACAGGTGAGGGGGCGTTGGTACCCATAGTTGGTATCCATGGCAACAAGTGCTTAGTGTAGTTTGTAGCGTTGATTGCATAATATAAACGTAACCAAAGTATGTCAATACTATGCCGACCACAATTCAGAGCTAAATGAATTTTTAAGGGATTTGGTGTTTCGAATGTCAATTGGCACAAGTGGCAGGTATAACGGTTGTTGCTTTGTATATTGATTGGTGTTAGAAATGGTATGGACATGAGCAGCGTAACTTCTTCACCAAACCAGGCCAGAATTTCATCTTCAGGCTGTAAGTCACGCAGTACTCGCAAGATCACCTGTCCTTGCTTGACTTCAAATAGCGCATTATTGCTGTGGGTATCGTCGGAAAGTTTAATTTTTCGCATTTTACTGGGCGTAATACCCAAAGTACTGCCATCATTTACTAACGAACAATAAGCACGTGTTGTTGTTTCAGTAGTTGCGGGACAATTGAACAAAAATTGTGCATCAAGTGCTTCGGAAATTGTATCTTTTGGTATAAGCTGGGTAACATGGACTCCGGCTCTTACAACTTTAGACTTTTTTGAAGTTGATAATTCAGTAGCGTCCATGGCTCTGTCACGTCCAGTGAACGAGGTAGAAGGGGATAAAGGCGTTGCTGAAGTATCCGGTAGCAAGTGTTCTATACGAAATATCATGCTGGGACTTCGTTTGCTAACACTTTGATTAGGACTTTGATTACTTGCGGTTCTATCCTCTAATTGTGTGTTACGCGTACTAATTGATTTGGAAAAAATTGGCAGCCTGCTCATACTTTTTTTAAATCTTTTATTTTTTAAGTTTTGTTGTTTGCCGTTTGAAATCTAACTCGAATCTAAAACTCTAATTGGAAATGTCCTGTGCTTTTATATGTCGCACTTAACATCTCTATGTTCTGCTCACTGAATGAAAATTTCCTTTTCTCTATGAGTAAACCACGTGTTCAAAGCAGCAGAGCAGCAGTTTTGTGCAAAACCCTTATACGCATCTCCTGATTACGATTTTTTGTTAATATTAGAAAGTGTTAAGGCTTTTACCATTTGCGATTTACAAAACGATTTGTTACGGCTTGCAGTGTCAAAACATCTTAACTCTATATGATGTGGATGGATGGCTATGATGACAACATGTGCCAACAAGTGCTAAAATTCCCAGCGTTTGCGCGCCCTGCACTACTGCCTGCCTTCACTTGATACACTACCAGCCTACAACGTTATCCATTTTGCTTACTTGTATGTAGGGCTTAAAAAAAGGTGGTGTTTTTGTTGTATCACCAACGTTGAGATGGTTGTAGCAAGTGCAACATCATGTTTATTATTTTTTTTTGTCGTTTTCGTTTTTGATTTGTATTTCTATTGTTGTTGCTTCTGTAGTTGCTGTTTTTGTTGCTTTAGTTAGTATCATTGTCAAGTGTAAGAGCACATTTGTTTTTTTTTTTTCTTTAAAACTCTCTAACAATATTCCTTCCTCTCACTCACCGGCATCATAATTTGTAGTTGCTTCAAATGAGTTGTTGTTGTTAATTTTTGCATTGCAGTAAAAGGTTTTTAATTGAATCTAAATGATCGTGAATTGATACGACTACACAAACAATGCCTCCTCCCCTTGACAAAAACTATTTTAATGCCGGTTGCAACCACCCCAAACCACGGTCATTACAATTGACTAATGCTTTAATTATTAGCTCTGTTCTTGTGGTTTAGGGTTGGTCGTGGTTTTTAATAAAAAATAAAAAAACTTATTGTTTGTTCTTTGTAATGCAGTGAATTTCTTTTTACACACAGTTTTTCAAGAGGGCCTTTTACATATTTGCTAAGAAGTTTGTGTACATAAAATTGTTTTATGAAACTTTGAAACTTTGCAGCCTTAGGGTAAAACTTCTGCAAGACTTTCTGTTGACTCTTAGAAAAATAATAAAATAGATTTCGTTCGCCGTCTAAATCTTGAACAGTGAAATTATTGGCTGTAGAAAAGATCATCTGGGCGCTGTACATATGGCCTACTTACAATAATAAAAATGTGAGTGTGACATAAGCTGTATACTGATGGTATGTAGTGTACACTCTGAAATTCATTGCAGTGAACTGGGCATACAACTTTTTTCGCACCTGTCTTCTTGACAGGTGCGGAGTTTTTCAGGCAAATATACTGGCCATATAAAAAATATTTTCGCAGATAACCATTCGACTCTCTAGTGTTTTAGTTGATCAATATAGAGCTGTCTTATCCCGTTTATGATATCAACCTAACGTATTCTAGGCATATGAACTAGCTGAAACAAAGAAGCCTCTACACTGAGGGAATTTAGTTCATATAAACCCTTGAATTTTATAATTTTTAAAATTAAAAATTCATTATTTTTCACTCAGTGACACGTGAAATAATTTTATTAATTCAATTAAAATTATTTATTAACTCACAAAATATTTCATTTAATCATTAATTTAAATACATTGTCCCATAATCATAGTCACACTAAAGTCGGTATCTTTTTGAAAACTATTTTAAGTTCATGAAATTCTAATGAGCAAAAGTCAGCTCTTAATAAAGGCCTACTGTTTTTGTGACTATCCGGCATGTTTTGAAATCACGGTGATTTTAAATCACGAACGATTTTAAAATCACGTTAGTGATTTTTTGGTATTCTGGAAATCACGAGATTTTAGCTATTGAGTAGTGATTTTTACTGTTCTCAATCACGAGCTTAAAGCTCTTTTGTATTGTTTACAATAAAATTTAATCAGAAAAAGAAGATCAAGAATACAAAATAAAGCGTATTTTAAAATTAATAAATTTACGGTTCCGTTGTGAAAAATAATTAATTTTTTGAAAAAAAAAAAAAAAATTTTAATTTAATGTATTTAATCATTTTGTTAAGGAATTCAAAGTAAAATGCTTAAAATGTCGCAAGTGATTTCATATCGCAAGGCAGTTTGCTGGCCGGTTTGAAATCACGAGAAGTCAAATGATTTTGTGTACAGAACACCTTTTTCGTAATTCTAAATCACTTTGAGAGAAAAGTGATTTTCAGAACATGCCTGTATGATTATGCCCCATTTTTTATTTTTTTTATTAAGTTTAAAAATTGAAATAAAAAATACGGGCATATAAGGCCCTCCAAATTTACCTATCATTGATTATGCCCTTACACAAATTTGCTAACACTATTAAAATGTTTAACATGAAAAAACTACAACAATAAATAAAAGCTATAAAAATAACAAAAAATCTAAAATTGAATAGTTTGAGCAGGATCAACAGGAAAACATTTAAAGATTTGATGATGATGATGTTTTTATCTGATTTTTTTTTTCGTTGCCATTTCTTTGTTAATATTTATATCGGCATACAAGTGCAAATCCTAAAAAAAACATGTGTTTCAGGTCACATGGCACGCGTTTGCAATTGAATTGTTTTAAAAAGTCATATGAAGGGGTGCTGATTTTGAATGCTGTCATTATTTAAATGCCTTAGCTAGAACAGTTTATTTTTTTGTTTTTAATTTTTTGGTGTTTGCTTGTTTTAAACCAGAATTTCCTTTTTCATGTGTTGGCCTGCCATGGCTCATGGTACATGAATGGTGGATATAAAATTTTTCAAGTTTCAGCTGGTTTAGGTTTATTTTTGTTTTCTTTATATGGAATAATTAAAGTAGAAAAAAGAAAAATACGTTTAAAGACAATGAAGGGAAAATAAAAAATTTATTGAAATGATTTCCAAAATTTTACATATTCTTTTCTCGAAAAAAAAAAAAAAAAATATTATTCAAGCTTAAAATTTCAGAAAAAATTGTTTTTGTTTTAACTTTCCAATATTTCGACTTTCTTTTCAAGAACATCTTCAAATTAAACAAAAACAATTTTTTTTTATAGAGATCTTAAGCTTGAATAATATTTACTATTAATAAATTTATAAGATCGAATAATTTACTAAAATTATGAAAAAAAAAAAATAATGTAATAATTTCTATTTGGAATTTAAAAGTTTAACAAAATATTAATCTTTATTTGTGCTTAATTCCAGAAATTGTGTTGGTTTTAAAATATATTCTTTTACTCATCATATTCTCATGAGTTATTTATTCAGTACAATAAGTACTGAAGGGGATAGCATACCTATATGGACCATTTCATCAGACGCTACTCCAAACACCAAAAAATTAAAAACAAAAAAAATAATTTTAATTTTTTAAATTCAAACAGCAATTGTTGACTGCTGTCGGTTATTCACAATAGCTTAAAGTGAAAAGCTAATTATCATCATCATAATGGTCCATACAAACAGCACGGCCTTTACGATCTTTCATATAACCCAATTCCCAACTAAAAGAATTCAAGGCTCCTTACGAATCTGGTAATTGTTCTGTGAAATTACTACCTCGGCAGTTTAGTCAGCTCACAGAGTGTGTTCTCACGTTTCTTGTCCCTCTTTAACAGAAATGACCGAAGCCATTATGATGTGATACACATCAATTCATTTCATGTGCTCATTGAATTCACAATGACCTGTTATCAGTGCAGTGTCATTTCTGCCAAAGTTTAGAAAAATCTCGTCCTTAATACGTAGTTAATGAGTCTCCTGGATTGTCGCATGCAATTCTGTAGGCGTTGTTTATCCCTTCCCGTAATAAGACACGAATATTCAACATTCGGAAGAGCTCTGCACTTGTGAATGGGGAATCACTTTTCTTAAAAGCTTGCTTGAACTATGAAAATTTAAGATGCAGTAGGGTTGCTTTATTAAAAAAAGTCGTCAGTTTTTTCAGTTTCTAAATATAAAATTTTTTGAGAATTTTTTCATTCTAAAATATTAAATTTTAAAAGTGACTGCTTCACACTTGTTTGCATAACTTTTAAATTACATCTTCAATTTTGTTAAAAAATACGTTCAAGTATTTTAAATTATATCAACTTTACTTCGTTCTTAGACCATTTTTTGGTACAACTATTATTTTTCAAGTTATTAGTAAAAAAGTTATAAAAATTAAAAAAAAAAAATTAATTATAAAATTCTAGACTTTTAAAAATGAACAAAAAATAGCAAACACTAAATATTAACCTTAAAATCACCTAAAATAGAAATGAATTATATCATAAATCACCTCTTTTCCTGTTAGAGTTTGTAAAAATTTGTAAGCCATTTTTAGCTATTTTTGCTTGTTGTAAATATTTTTATTTTTTATAAAAGCATAAAGAAAGAAATATTGAAAATATAAAAATATTTGAAAACACATTCTTCTCTCTCTTTAAAAACCTGGTTTATCAACTTGTTATTCTGAAAAAATTTATTTTTTTATAGTACTTTGGTGGAAAGTAGCAACGCTCTGAAATCATTACAAAAAATCGTGATAGATTTCTAGATTAAAATTTGTTTGCCTTATTTGAGGGAAGTATATTTTGTTTAAGTTTATTAAATAATTTAATTAGAAAATTTTATAAATACAATGACAAGGTAATTTTATCTTAATCTGTTAATAAACTCGATAAACTAAATATGCTTTCAGATTACAACAAATAATATGAAACTATTGAATGTCCTTGAACATGTGTTACCAATCGCACGCATAACTTTTCAATATCAAACATACACACACACACACATACATGCTCACCTAAAAGGCAGTATATTTTTGATTGTCATCAAACCAAGTGTCACCAAGCTAATTTATCATTTAGATTTAAGCATTTGAATTTTTGGCTTCATGTACACATTCATTTACTCACTCACACAATGTGAAATCTGTCGATTGTTTACTTAAAATAACAACCCAATTTGAGTCATTTGTTTTGTATGGCATTGCTGTGCATAGCATAACGCACCACCACCAACATTACCCCACCCTCACCCTCACCCTAAACCGTTTATTTTGATCGCACTCTCGCTTAATTTGATACAAATCTTATCGTATCATCATTATTGTGCCTTAACTATTCTTTATTTTGTTTTATTTTATTTTTGAAATAAAAACAAATTTTATGTTATTTTTGCTTTCTTGTATTTAGATTTTGTTAAAAGACTGTTAGCAACAGCACACATACACAGCCATGCCATGCATTCATCCACCATAATGCACGCTTTAATCTGAAAATGCGGGCAATATTTGTGCAATAAGTGCGTGTTAAATTTCAGCTTTTAAATGGACCAACAATTGTTGGTTTCTGGGCCGGTAGAGTTTTTGCTATTTAGCAAGTGTAAATGGTTTAAATAAACTCGTACGTGGCTCACTTTATTTTTGTTTGATTTGGTCCTTGTTGTGTTCTGCAGTGGTTAGCGACAGCTATATGGTGGTTGTGTTAAGTATTTGCAATAACATAGTTTTGGTTGGATGGTGTGGTATGGTGGTTTGTTAGTTATAAAACAAGTCCTTAAATTCTGTATGTACTTGCTCGTATGCATATTGAATTTATAGTTTATGGGATTATTTTTACACATTCGTTTCGGCGTCAGTTGGTCTTATTCCCATTAAGTTGGGTTTTCTAAAGATCAGCAAAAAAGAAAAACTTATGTATCACTAGAAAAATAATAATATCATGTTTTCGAATCTATGCAGCACGATATTTGCCAATATGAAGGATAAAACCCACAATGCCGAATCGTATACTAACATACAAAGGAGAGACGAGATATATTGGCATTTTTAAGTCTCTTGTTCAATATTGAAATAAAAAAGGTTTTTTTATATTGAAATTTAAAAAAAGTACCATGTTTGTGTCTCACAAACTGCTGATAAAGTACCATTAAAGTACCATTAATATAAAAAAATAACATTAAAATAAAAAAGTACTATTAAAATGAAAAAGTACAATTAACATAAAAAAGTACCATTAAAATAAAAAAGTACCATTAAAATAAAAAGTATCATCATGGTGTAAGAAAACCAGGTGACACTGAGATTGAAGCTCGTTCTGTCAAAAACTAAGGCATATCAATGTGTTAAAGAGAGATCAAAAGCTATAGCACACTTCTAAATATCAAGTACCGGAGATAATTTTTGACAGGAGGAACCTCAAAAGCAATAACAAAATATATGGGCTTTTTGTAATGTTGTTATTTTTGTATTTTTGAAGCTACCTGGGTTTATTGTACCATGAGTACCATTTTGTTGTTTTTATAATTTCTCACCAATTTACTTAAAGTTGCAAGTTCAAGGGAAAAGTAACAAAAATATACTTAAGAATTTTAGAAAATATTAGAAAATTCTGCTAGAAGAAGCGATTACGAAGATATATGTAGTTATATACGAGACTTAGATGCCAGCGATATTAGCTCATTCCGTGCTTTGCTGAGTTTTTCTTCTGTATCGAAGACATAGGCAATCCATTTTCACTTTTATCTCTGTATTTAAATTTCCCTTGAGGCCTAGATGACGTGTGCCCAGATCTGAGCATTAGTCAGTAGATCTTAAGAATCCAGTGAAGGCAAAAATTAATGAACACTCAGCTCATTGTTAATTCGGTTCTCTTCAGCCTTCGGTTAATGTTGCTATGCTCCCGAGCAGAACTATTGGACATCCCCAATTGACGTGTGACACTGAAATTAAATTATGAATTTTACCTTTTATATATAATATTTTTGAACGTACTTATTACACGAATAAGTCTTTTCTATGTATTCTAAGCATTGTAAAAAGAATCTATACATCTAACTTCAAGTATGTAGCTTTAATGAATCACTTCATCAGTAATGTATGTAACTATAAAGTTATAGTTGTTCCTTTTCAAGCAGACAAGAGCAAACTTGGAAATGTGCCAATAAAATTCCAAGCTTGAGAAATTTATATACCTATCACTAGCTGCTTGGTCTGCCGTAAAAGAGGGCATGGTTGGTCCAAAAGTACATGCCGACCTACTTTGAGATATACAGAATGTCTGAATTAAATTTTGGATAAATCCGTTTAAAATTTTATTTTAATTATGATTATTAAAAGATCCATGTAAATTGTTTTGTTAAAAAATGGGCGTGGCCGATCCAAAAATATATGCCATTAAATTTGTATAGTGAACGAACCAACAAACAGAAAATTAATTTAATTTTTATAGCAGATAATTAAACATAACTTTCACTCTTTCATCTGCTTTGAAAATCTGCATTTAATTAAATATATATTCCATTCAATTAATCAGCATTTGTCAAAAAAAAAAAGAAACTTAGATTGCAAATTCCAACTAATGGCTTGTTAAATTTTTCTGTATGTTAAAATCCAAAAAAAAGATATACCCAACTTAAGCAACCCCAAACATTACAGTTTTGTTCTACATACATACTTTAACAAACAAATTATAAACAACATGCAAGTAAATTGTTTAAAACAACAAAACCTGTCGAGGCACTAGCTAAAACCAAACGAATTGAAATTAAAAAAAAGAGAAGTTTAAATTAAAATCAAAACAACCCCATCATTATCAACGTATGTAAACTTGTCGAAGTCTAAAAACAATTAGATTTTATGAAAATAGAAAAAAACCTAAAATAAATCTGTAACACCTGCATTTTTTTCTTTTGGGCTTTTCGATATAAAAACATAAAAACTTATACAGCTAATTGTAATTGTAATGTAAAGGATCAGTAAGCCGGCTGGCTTCCCCTTAAAGAAAATAAGAAAAATATAATGATGATGATGGCGATGATGATGAAGTATTATAAAACCATAACCACCAAATTCACCACCATTCAAAGAACAACAAAACAAAATATCGAACTTAAGCTCAAACCATAATTTTTTACTACCGACTTCTTTTTTTACATGTTTTCTGTAACGCATTTTAAATGAAATTGTTAATGTAGAATAGATGTTCCTGTAGGATGAAACAGAATGAAGTAAGTACAAAGTCGTTTATGTTCTTTTCATTTGTGAGTGAATTCCTTTACAAGGGTGCTAAAAGTGGAAGTTAAACATGAATGTCTATTAACTTTTTGCCTTAGCAAGGGTAATGTAATACACTCGAAAAAAAAATTATTATTATGAGAAGAATGCAAGTAAATGTAAGAGATTTAAAGAAATGCTTTTGATGACTGTGCTTTTTTGATATTTTTAGAAGAATAAAGACCAAGAAATTTGGAAAAGGCTTCAGAAGAAGAGAAGAGAAGAGAAGAGAAGAGAAGAGAA